>QLNU02015360.1:202057675-202072677 GCA_006491805.2 Dysdera silvatica
CTGGCTCCCTTTTTTATTAAGGTCTTGCAGTCTACTGGTGCTGGGAAGGATTTAGAGGTTATTCAAGTGAAGGAGGGGTGCGATTAATAGCGATCTTTGAAAATGATACATCACTGGACCTTTACCTTATATCTTTTCAATCTCAAATTTTCATTCGGGGGGGGGGATAGGCCTCCGCCCCCCTAAAGCCGCCCCTGGACCCGTGAAAATTTTTCGAAGTGGTCCGCGGCTTAAATTGAGTTGGGAACCACTGTTCTAGACAGACGTAACTTGTGCATGCTATGAGAAATAAACTAAGGAATTCAACAGGATGTTAATATCAAATGAAATCAGGAACTGTTGTGGACCAAACAAAAGCTTCATTGATTTATCCGTTCAGTTAAAGGCCCATGGACCTTGTCTTCGAGCGTGAAATAGTATCGAAAATTCGCCGGAGAAATTCTTTAGGGTTCTACTACATGGGTATATACAACCCATGGACAAAAGTATGGAATACTTATATTTTTTAATTTAATTTTACAAAAGAAGGCCCATTTTAACCCCGTTTTGATTGGTCATTTGTATTCAACCAAAATACACTATAGGCGTGGATTAATTAGATACAAATTAAGACAAGTTTCATTTTCAAAAGTTCATTTAATCAAAAGTTGCATCAAAATTCCAGAAGCTGTGCAGGGACAAAAGTATGGAATAACGGCACTCAGTACTTCGCAGGCGCTCCTTTTGCTTTAATTACGACCATAATTCTCTTTGGTAATGATGAAACAAGCCTTTCGCATTCATTGGGAGCAATTTCTCTCCAACTTTCTTCTTGCTTACATTTTTTTTAAGTGTTTGATGTCGGGACTATTGGTAGGCCAGTTTAAACATGTAATACCCTTTCTGCATAGTGAGCTTTGATTATTTTGGCCCAATGACATGATGCGTTGCCATATTGGTAAGTGTAGTCATCATCACCAAAGTGTTCTTCTGTAGTTTTCGTCACAAAATGGTTCAAAATATCCAAATATGTACTGGCGTTTACACTTCTTTTTAGGACAGCCATCTCACCTACACCATTTGCTGTTATTGAACCCCAAATCATGCCTTTTGGAAATTTTGATGATCCTCAAAGACAGTTTTGATGAAATCTTTCATTGTTTTGCCTGTAAACGTGTACAGGTATGGAGATGATTCCGTATGGAAATAACTGTGTCCACAGTTATCTCCATACCCGAGACAAATCCTCAACTCATCTGTGAACATGATTCCAATCACTTATGGACTAATTCTTGTTTTTTCGCCCATGTAAGACGAACCCTCTTCTGCTTGTCTGTTATATATATGGTTTCGTTTGATCTTTATAAAACATATACCATTTTTCTTTCAGTCTCCTCCTTGCAGTCTTATTAGAAACATCCGCCACTTTATTCTTCCAAGCTGAATTAATCTCTCTTGATAAAGAAAATATCTTTTTGACAATCTTTATCAAATTTCTATCATCTCACTCAATCGTTTTTCTTAGCCGCCCACTTCCACCTTGGTTTCTGACACCTTCAGTCGTTTAAATTTTGCTATAATTTTAGAAACAGTTTCTTTGGAACAACTAAAGTTAATCGCAATTGTGTTTTGCGTTTCTCCCTTATTAAACTTACCAATAATAAGAGCTCTCGTAGCGTGCGTTAATTCTCTCGTAGGTGCCATTGTAATGAAAGTATTGTGGTGCTGGTGCTGATTTGCATAGCTGTAATTTATGTATCCATAAACACTTCATGATGATGAATGACGTCACCACACAATTTGAGGGGTAAAATCACAATGAAGTGGTTAGTTTCGTAATTTTCTTTTATTATTCCATACTTTTGTCCATGCATAGCTTCAGGGATTTGGATGTAACTTTTGATTAAATAAACTTTTTGAAATGAACTCTGTTTAATCTATGTCTAATTAATCCATGCCTATAGTGCAGTTTGTTTGATTGCAAATAGCCAATCAAAACGGGGTTAAAACAGGCCCTCTTTTATAAAATTAAATAAAAAATACAAGTATTCCATACTTTTGTCCAGGGGTTATATATATTCCACTGGCGCCCATATGGGGGGCCGAGGGCTCGAGCCCCCTAGCCGTTCAAAAATTTGAACCGAATTCTGCTGCATTTGCAAAAGTTTTACTTTTAAAATAAGGTATTTTTTTTATCTCATTACTAATTTTCAAGTTTATTTATAATTCTATTCAAGCTTTGGTATAATTCTATTCAGAAAGCTTTATTTATAATTCTATTCAAGCTTTTGTTATAATTGAAGCTTTATTTATAATTCTATTCAAGCTTTATTTATAATTCTATTCAAGCTTTATTTATGAATTCTATTCAGGCTTTATTTATAATTCTATTCAAACTTTATTTATAATTCTATTCAAGCTTTATTTATAATTCTATTCAAGCTTTTATTTATAATTCTTTTCTAATTATTTTTATAGCATTTTAGTATCTTTATCTTGTACATTCACTAAACTGTTTTACAGCCTGTGGTGGTGGTAATTTTCTTATCCCCCTCCCACCACCACTAGAATTTCTCATATGGGCGCTCATTATATATTCTACGATAACTTTTATATTTAGCTATGCTTTCTATTCTCTCTTCATTTTAAACCACCTTAATACAAAAAAGCGGAATACTGTTGTATTAATTCAATGTAAACAATTAAAATATTGTTCACAATGTGTATCTATGCTGCACGTGTCACAAGAGCTTTAATAATTATTTGTATTATAGTGAATACTTCATAATATATGAAAGGAAGCAACTGAAAAAATAGTAGCACCAAAGAGAGTTTGCGGGGGAGACACGCAAAATATTCATGAGAAATAATACAAAAAGAAAAGAATGACAGTTCTACTTCAGGAAAGGAAAGAATATTTTAGAAAGGTTAATACCAGTAATAGGAGTGTTTCTTATAAAGAAGGAAAAAAAATTATCATAGCCAAGGAACGTAATAGAAAATATGCGACATCAAAGGTCACACAAACACGGTGAAAACGTACTCAGTACAACGAATTGTACTGCGTTCCTTGTTCATACGTACCAGAATTTTATAATCATTTTGGTAATCGGTTTATGTTTTGTAATCATCTATCTATCCTTACAACTGAACAAGAAATCAAATATAGGATGACACGTCTTGCATTCTATTATCAATAAATATTTCGATCTGACATGAGAGAGAGAAACACAGATGAGCTTCGCAATCTAACTAGCACACGAAATGATTCATGCAGCATAATGAGTATGAATCGTGTATAATATATACGACGATCAACGTAACATCTCACCTGGCTGAACGACGTTCACGAAAAGAAGTCCGATTGAACAGTTAGAAATAACGGGAGGTGACGTCACAAACCTGCTAGACTTTTACAACAATGTAGATCTTCAGGTTCTATACCCGTTTTTGGCTCTCTGATTCGAGTCCTACTCTGTTTTAAGCGGCTAGCCGGTTTATGACGTCACCCCCGATATTTCTAACTGTACCATTGGACTTCTTTTCGTGAACAGACAGTAGGAAGGTATCAAACCACTAAAGCCTCTACAATATAAAAATGCTGCGATAAGTACGGGTGTAATGAGCGTTTCGCAAAAGCTTTACTCTATTCGAGTTACTTAAATCTATGATACACAAAATGTAATTAACTATTATTTCGACATTGGAATAAGGTTTAAAAATACGACGTTTCAAGAACCAGCTTTCCCCTTTGTCCAGCGAGGACAAATGAGGAGTGGAAGTCCCAAGTTTATACACCAATGTGTTGGGAATCCCGTGCGAAGATTCCAGGTAACGGACTGTTCTTGGAATCATGGGAGACTTACAGCTTGAGGAGAGAATCGTGCCACAGGCATTTCAAAACTACCAGAAGTTTGCAGGATAGTCGCCAAACTTCAAATTGGGAGTGGCCATCTGTTGTCATTGGTGCGGAGATTTTTTCAATCGAGATTCTTTGCGCCAGGATTCTCAGCATGTGAATACATAAACTTGGGACTTTTATTCACTCTGCCTTCATTTGACAAAGGGAACAGCCAACTCCCGAAACTTCGCGTTCTTAAACCGTACACCAATGGCGAAATAACCAATAATAATAATATGGAATCTCCTGGTGAAACTTTATATTGTCTTGGTAAAGTGTGGTTATTGTGTAGTTATAGTCAGATTAAAAATTCTTAATAAAGACTAAAATTTGAACTGGGTTTTCGTCAATAGTCTGAAAACCATCAGTGTTCAGTGATGAATTGTTTGGGGTTCCTTCATTTAAAAGGTTTTCGTAAAAACGAAATATGGCTTTGTACAGTAGAGGTTGTTGCTGTTTTTATAATTTACAAGGGGAACTCACGGTGAGTGCCCCGAGGTTGTTTTTTTTTTTTTTTAAATGAAAGTAGAGCCAAAATAAGGAAATACGTGTCTCGGCATTCGTGCCAATGCGGCTTATTTTCGGAGATATGAATTTTTAAAGATTTAAAGATTTTTCATTCTATATATGAGCTTAAAATACGACATCCTTTGCAAACTAATCGGTAGCTTAGTTGTTAAGTTACCGGGCTAGCGCTTCGTGTTTTTGCGTTCGATGCCCGCGGAAATCGGTCACTTCTTTAATTTTTTAATATGTATTCTTTTAACATATTTATTTATGTATTTTTATTAGTAAAAATACTTTGCTTACAATCGAATTTTGCTCATAAACTTACTTTAATAAAATTCATATTTACATATTTAATTCTGTGATACTATTTTTCGCAGTTATAATTTTTACACGAATTTTAATTTTTAATTGAAGAGTTGTAAAGGTACAAAAAGTTTAGGAGTTAGCTGTAAGTTTTTATGTGAATATAACTTTTATAAAATTTGCGTACTCATTGTCAACCTGTGAAGGGATGAAATTACACCAATAACGCAGTTTTGTTTTATTTAAGGATTGAAAGATTTTTTCTGAAAACTTTTAACAATTCCATTAAATAAAAAAGAAAACTGCGTTAATTCGTCTTATTTTGTCATTATTAGCCTTTGCAGTCATCCACTATTAGCATCTATTATGCCTAATATTTTTTTAAAATATATTTATCTATTGAAAAATGTATTTTTAGTATGTAATATTTTATTTTATAACATATAAACATCATTTTATTTTATAACATATAAACATTTTACGCGCATCTCATTTATGTGCATTTTATTTATACAGAAACATTTTATTTTATAAAATGCAATCAATTTTATTTTATAAACTTATTTGACGCGAACATTATTTTTTTTTTTTTTTTTTTTTAACACTATCCGGAGGTGTCGGAATTGTTTACTGGTACATAATTTTGGATGACAATTATCATAAAAACAATAAAAATAAAAAAATTCTACAACGTGAGCATTTTATAAATGAATTGTTCGAACAACTGATTTTCTTTGTCTAATATCATCTGGAAAACAAATACCATCTACATTTTCAAAGACTCTTCTTTCGTTTGTTAACTTTGCAACAAACCAAGAGTACTGTAACATATTCTTAAAATTCGGCGCCGAAAGTTGATTGTGAATAAGTGAATGGATCTTCAAAGCATCTATCTGCTCGCGTGTTTAAATGACTATTTTTTTGTAAGCTTTCAACACAATTTTGTAACCTTTTAATGAAATTTTTTACTTGACGGAAGAAGTACACATCACGAGGTTGACAGTATGGGGTACAATGAGGTGGAATTACTTCAACAGTAGAAGAAGAGGTGCCGTCGTCATTTGTAAAAACATTATTAAAGTGTGCTGGATCTACTTAATTACATTGCAGGCTGGATGGCTACACCAAAACTTTTTCTACTTTTCAACTTTTTAATAATCAACAATTAAAATTCGAGTAGAAATTATCACTGCCAATAAGCATACAATTAACATATAACTACATAAATATGAATTTTATTAAAGTAAGTTTATGAACAAAATCCGATTGTAAGCAAAGTATTTTTACTAATAAAAATACATAAATGAACATGTAAAAAGGATATATATTAACAACCGATTTCCACGGGCATCGAACGCAAAAACACGAAGCGCTAGGCCGGTAACTTACCAACTAGGCTACCGATTAGTTTGCGGAGGAGGTCGTATTTTAAGCTTATATATCGGATGCAAAATCTTTAAAAATGCATATCTTCGAAAATAATGCGCATTGGCACGAATATCGAGATACGTATTTTCCTTATTTTGGCTGTACTTTCATCAAAATCGACGGAGCACTCACTGTGGGTTCCCCCTGTTAGTTTCATTTTCCCAGGGGCAACTGTTGTATTAATTCAACACTTCCAAAAGGGGAACGGGGCAACTGCTTATTTTGTTATTTGAGTGCAGCATGACATCAGCTGTCCCTGCACCATAAAACGCGAATTTTGCACTTTGGCGCTAACGCCTATAGTGACGTTCATATTCTTTACGCTTACATAAGAAGATTTTTCCAGAACAAATACCTCGAGTCTGTCAAAACAAAAAATAAATGTATGGAAAACAACGTCCACTGTTATTAGTGATGCGTTATCAACGATACGTTAATGTGTAACGAACACCATTACTTCTTTCATAAGACACCAAGGGACTTTTTTTTTTTCTTTTTTTTTTTTGAGAAAATTGTCGTGTAAAATAAAAAAAAGCTCTGCGTTTAGCATCGCTATTCCTTGCCTCCCGGAAAACTCTCCGTTAAAAGGGGGAGAGTTGAACTGAGAGAAATTCTTCAAGTACTGTAACGTTGTTTTCTGCTGTACTTCAAGATGACGCAAAGCCTCTGGATCTATTCAGGAGTTAAGAGGAAACCATATGCCTTTCCCTCCACTAACAGGTCCAACTATAAACAATGTCTTGGAAAATGCGGTTTTTTGACCTCCTTTAAACTTATTTTTTATCTGTCCTTTCTTTCTGCTTGTTGGGATCAAGCCACTGCAAATAAAGGGATGACATATTGTAGATAAGACTAGACGTTTGCCGCTGCCCTGTGGGTGACTGACTTGTCTGAGGCAACGGCTCAGCCACGGATTATTGGTTGTAGCAGCAGAAGACAGATGGAACAGCGAGTGGTGGTCTGACTTGCTGTGCAGAGAACGAAAACACACGGGAAGCTAAAAGATCGTTCTCGAAACATACGTACCTTGTGAAAAGCACACGGAAACAGGGCGCCGTGGAATTATCGATAACGCTATTAGCTATCTGATATCCAAGTTTTTAAAACTGCTTTTCTGTACATGGCAGTCGATAACCAATCGGCGGTGGTACGAGATAACTAGTTTGAGCAAAAGTAATCTTAATATCACACAGCTGTCAGTGAAATCATTTTGCTTCAAACGTAGTACAAAGTGTACTACTGGGAAAAAATAAAATAGAGCGCTTATGAAACAGAATATTGTTGATGTGGAAAACGTAAGATTTAACCGGGGTGGGGTTACTGCTCTTAGCCATGATCTGTACCATTGGCGTACGCAGGGGGTGTTGATGGGGGTTGTAACCCCCCATTGCAATGAAATTTTGTATATTTAACATAGGAATATGTGAGTTGCAGTTTTGTACACCCCTACCATTGAGCCTATAACCACCCTTACGAATTTTCTGCGTACGCCTATGATCTGTTCATAAGACGCAGTTTAAGAAACGTTGGCAAAATACTAGGGCACACACACAATACTAAATAACCCATAAGAATTTACTTATGTAGTTTTTGTTTTTGAATTGCAATGTTTTTGTGTATATATATGCTTTTTTTTAATGAAATGAAAAGATTACTAAAACCATCGTGGCAAATAAAAATTGATTGATTAATAATGACTACCAGTAAAAGTATTATCTTTTAGTTGAAGATTTTCTATTTAGATTTTGCTATTAGCCTCTTAATGAGGAAGATTTAAGCTGAAGCCAATAAAGAGGAGGAAATGAAACATATAAATGCAATCTGGAGATAGAAATTGTAATGCGTTTCCACACATGTTCCGAAACCTAACGAAAGCAGGGTGATTTACATTCTGCGTGAGGGGGCACTTTTACATCTTCCCTTGTTCCGTAAAACGCGAAGCCAGAGATGGTCATTATCAAGGGCAGTGGAGACGGTGGCAGAGGGAATAAAAATCAGGCACGATGAAGATAGAAGTACGATGCGGGTGAAACGCAGGACCAGAAAATCATTATACTGTATATCCAATCGATGTAATTCCTTTCACGTGTTTAGGAAAGGAAGTAGGCTCGAAGTAGGAAAATCGTATTATACGGGAACGTAAAAAAAAAATCGACGTTTCCCTATAATATCTTAACACTACAAAAAAAATATATATTTTTTTTAACTTTATTCAATGTTACTTTGTTTTGAGGCTTTTTGTGAAACTTCACTTTGTTCAGTTTGAAGTACGCTCTCACAATATAAGCACGGCATAAAAGGTTTCAGGTAATATGGGGAAGCTTGCACAGAAAGTTTAGAATTGTATTGAACTGAAGATTCTACGGAGTCCGCTTTTTCTACACGGTAAAAGGACATCCAGGGTTACGTTGCGCCTAAACCTACATTTTCCTGAAGAATCCGAACCTCTGCCTAGGGAACAGACCTCGGATTACGGTGGGCAGGAGGAAACGGCACGCCTTCTACACCATCGTTAGTATCGAACCCGGATTAACGGCCCGATAAACGAACGCGTTACTTCTACGTCACCGGAAGGCTACAATCCGCCTTCCAAACAAACGTGCTCTAAGTGGAAAAAAAGATCTTCCAGACTTTTTAATTTGATCCGGCAATTTGTTTTCTTCGCGTAACAAGAAAGCGACTAACTTCGCCACAGAGCACAGATGTTATGACAGGCAACGTGAAGTAGAGATAGTTCTGAAATTGACGAATTAATTCGTCCCTAGCGCTGGCTCTTAAAATTTACTTCTACCAGAACGTACAAATGCATGCGCGGCCCTGCGGTGGCGCAGTGTGGTAACGCGTTCTCCTAGTGCGCCGCTAATCCGGGTTCGACTCCCAGCAGTGCAAAAAGAACGCTTACTCAGAGATCTCATAAAGATCGCACTGCTCACTGTAGTCCGGGGTTTGGTTCCCTAGGCCTTAAGAGGTTCGGATTCCTCGGAAAACAGTAGGTCCCGGCGCAGCATGACCACTGTAGTCTTTGAGCCGTAAAACCAAAAAGCAAACAAACAAACAAATGCATGTGCACTAGTAGCTTACGCGCCTAATTCGAAATGCCGGATTTATGATTGCCTAGCATTTATTTAATGCAATTAACACCTGTGTTTTTCGACTTCATTGATACGTGTAAAGCGAACTCGTAAAATGGAAACGACTTGCGTATTTTTTTTAGAACTTCCAACTTCGGTATGGGGGCCCCTGGCTTTTAAATCGAAATGCAAGTTGCAATTGTCCTTTGTTTACAACAAAAAACACTATCCAAATTTTGACATATAGTCTAACTTCGATTTGACGATTGTTTTTATTGGTCCGGATTGAGTTACATTGAATCCAATATTATATTTTCCTCGATTTAGCGATAACGCTTCGTCATTAGCCTGTAGTTCAAGTAGAATTTCAGTTAAAAAATCAATTGTCAGAAAACCAACTTCAATTGAATTCACTCAATTGAAACGAATGCCGATTTACGATATGTAAAGTATTTACTGCGGTTTGGACGCCAACGATGAATTTGATGCATTTGAAAAAATCGAAAAGGCAATGTTAAATGCCAACTCCCAAGAAAAATCAAAACAACAAATCAAAGATTTCTTTTCGAAGTAGTAATTACGTACGTACTCGTGTCTTAGGTTTATTAAACTTATCACGTATTCTTCAGAACGCTGATAAGCATTTTTATGGTTTTCCTTTTCCATAATTTCTTATTTTAGTTTCGATCAATATCGCACCCAGGAGTTTTGCTCGCGGGAGGGCCGAAAATGTAAAAATATATTTTTTTATTATAATAGTTGTTACTTTTAAAGTATTTTACGTAAATTTTCAGCCAGGGAAGAGCCCCCACCCCGGGTGCGTCATTGGTTCTGTATATCCCCTCGATTTAACGATATTTTCACCGGTCCCGTGAAAATCGTTACATCGAGGTTAGACCTATTTAATTGCAGCAAATAAATATTCAAAATTAGATTCGACAATGTATACATTCGATAGCGTAAATTGGCAATTTATACTATGATAGTTTATTTGGCGGTGGGGAATTATGGGACTTAACACATAAATACGATATTGCAGTTTTTGTTAATCAAAAATTTTCTTTTATGACCCCTTCCACTGCGGGGGCCATAAAAGCCTTCATAATTATATGCAGATATAATTCTGACAAACTTTAAAAAAATAAATAAAATAATAAAAAGCAGTTTTCCGTCCATTTTCTGACTTCGGGGGAAAATATACTCTTCCCTAGTACACATTTTCGGCCTATACGTACCATACCCAAAACACGACTTTCCAAAGCAAAGCGATTATACGTGTATATTCGTACTTTACAAATTCAACGTGTTTTCACAGAATTCAGCCATTTTTTTTATCCAAATAAGGAATTTTAAGGGTACAAGGTCTTAGTTCCTATAACACATGTTCTTTTTCGATGCTATCTGTTGTAAAAGATCATTTCGCAAGCATATTTACATCGTCAATTTCTCAATTCCCGTCTCAAAACAGTTCATTATGTTACACCGGTCGCGTTTCATAAATCATTAACTTGGAAAGAGCCGCCAGTGGCGAGTCCCACGGGCCATTTCGCCAATCAACCACCGCCGTCGCTTTTCGTTTCGCGCCACCTACCGGTCGACTAGATCACCAGTTAAAATAGTGGTCGGAACCATTAACGACAAAATGCTTCGCTCTCTTGCCTCGGTATCTCAACTCAAACAGGCATAGGGCTTTTAAAATTTAATAAACGTTTTCGGCACTTGCGAGTTCAACGCACGTAGATTGCAGCCCGGATCAAAATGGCTTTTCCCTCCCTTAATGGCCTTCTTTCCTAAGAGATAGCGCGGAGGTGCATGCCGGGAATTCGTTGTTGGTGGTACCCGCCAAATTTCGAGATCTTTCTATCCCATAGCTTCCTTTTTTTCATATTGCGGTACACGGCTGAATGTCACTTGGTTTTCACACTTCTGCTAGTCAGGGAACGTGTCCATATTGTATAAGGTTCACTGATAAACGTCGCGCGAATCCATGCAAAATACCCCTAACACACACACAAAACCATATATGGCCCATGTTAATATAGAACAGGTTTAGCCGCAGCCCCTATACATTTCGGTCACCTACGATCGGCGCACCTGTCTAAAATATTAATTTATTAAGCGTAAATTAAAATGCATAAATTGAAAAACGGAAAAAATGTACCTTAAAATGTAAGTTTGCTTACAACGAATATTTTTCAATGCTTTAGTAGCTGTTATAGAGATTTTCACAATTTCGCAATTGTACATTTATTCAAAAAGTTTTTTTTTTCTTTTCCTGTAAAATTTAATAGACTGCAATTAAAAATTATCGTCGCCCCCCGCTATCGGTGTAATCTCTTAAATCAGCGTCGTTCAAAAAAAAAAAAAAAAATGTTGTTCAACCTAGGGAACAAATCCCCAGACTACGGTGAGCAGTTAGTCGATAAACGATTTTCTATCAGAGTTTAAGGCGAGAATAATAACGTAAAATATCCAAATCGTAATTGAAATGAGAACATATTTTTCAAAAGATTAAATATTGCATCTATACTGAACTTTAATGCACCGATTGGTATTTATGAGTGTGCATTTATTTTAGATTTTACAATTTGAGAAATTGCATTCCTTTTAAATTTGATATACAGTATGTATTTACATTATGTATTACAGTATGTATGTACATTATTAGATATACAGTAAATCTATACATTATATCAATAAAAAATTGTTTTCCATACCTTTGATGACTAAATGACAACAATACTCATGGCAGGAGAAGGGAATTTCCGATTCCTCCGCCCTCGATTATTAAGACAATTATTTAAATTATGTGTCAAACATTTTTTTGTTCATGTAATTGCCTACGTAACAACGATGTGGATGTAAATAATACTTTCACTCTACAGCCAAATCGGATCCTTTGCGGACCTGATTTCGCCAAATATGGCTTATTTGGCGTCCTTTACCACCCCTTTCAGTTTGTTCCATTAGTTTTGAATCACTCTGTATATTACGTATTTTAAAAGAATGAAACTTTTAGTGTCAAAATCAACGACTAAGGCTTATTATAAAGGTATTAGCCACCCTAATTCACTTGTCGGACCCGACCGAAAACTCCCGGACAACTTTCCTTGAGGCAACGCGACTGGTATCTCTCTTATATAAATCCCTACACCTGACGAACTCATAGGCAGAGCTTTTAAAATTATTAAGAGGTTAGTGGAGAAGGAAGCTTGAGTCCCAAGTACTGTTGACCGCTGAGGAGAAGATCCCTAGAAGTTGTTAGACTAGTTTAACTTGAAATAGTTGACTAACCAAAATAGGGTAAAGGTAGCGATCAGGAGACCTTTGTAAGTACAGCAACCTTGTTTTCTTTTCGTGTTATACCCATCGTGGGGTCTTACTAATTCCCCCCATAAAATAATCGATCTGCTTTGATTGACAGTTTCGCTAGGGAGCTTCTGCTCAGCGGCCAACAGTATAGAGGTTTCCTTTAAAATATAGTAGAATCCAGAGCCGTAGCCAGGCTGGCTGGGGCTAGAGGGGGCCGAGCCGCACTGAAAATCTAGTTAGCACCCCCTGGAAAATAGTTTTTCAAAATAAATTATTTTAGAATTTTATTTTAAATTTTTTGTTTTGCATAAAATTGTACATGACAATGGAAATTGTTCTTTGACGTTAAAAATATACTTCCAAGTAGATCTTGTGTACACCGTGTATTTTACGGAGGTTTGAGTCTTTATGTACTCTATAATAAAGATAAGGGAAACTATAAACGTTTGTTTTATATTTTAAACACTAAAGTTTTTTTTCGCTTGCCCCGAATTCTGACAGCTGGGACATAATCCTTTCAATGCCAGTGTGGCCAAACACCAAAAAGCGCTGCGTCTCAAATTAAAAGAACATGAAGCTTATGTTAAAAAACAAGGATTAAATAGATCAACTTTGGCAAAACAATCATGGGAAATTGGATACAAGTTCTTATTCTCCAATGCACATTTTATTATTAAACACGCCAACTCAACGCTTGAACTCAGCTTCCAGGGTTCCCGCACATATTGGAGAAAAAAATTCCCTGACTTTTCCAGGTTTTCCCTGACCTTTTCAGCAAACTTCCCTGACTGTTCCAGGAAAATTCCCTGACCAATCGCAAAACTTAACTAATTTCGGTTGCGGGGAAAGTATCTTCACAGTTGTGGGAGATTTAGCCATTCAAAATAGAAGTTAAAGTTTTCCTTGAATTTTCCAGGTCTTGACCAAAAAATCTTGTTTTTTCATGACTTCCCTGGCTTTTAGGGAAGATTTCAAATTCCCTGACAATTCCAGGTTTTTCAACCGTGGCTTCCTTGAGGCATTTCATATCGTATCAAACATTGCTACAGTTAATGACCAACTCGTGAGTAACTATCACATTCATTTGGAAAAACTTTTGTGTCTTACGGCTAGAGACGACACTACCGACACAATCCCTCATCAACCCAATCTAACTTTCACCAGATGTGATGGCAACTCAGACCAACATCATGAATATAAACAGAAGTCACCACGCGGTGATGATGACAGCCACGTACTATCAAAATAGCTATTGCAAAAATTTTTATTACAACGTTTTAAAAATTAACCGTACCGCTAAATTGTAACTTTAGCTTCTATACCTGTATTAAAGTTCAGAAAAAAAAAAAATCTAACACCTAAAATTACAATTTATAAACTTTTCATCAATTAAATGCAAGGTAGTTTTAAGCAGAAAAGTTGACGGTTGTACCAATAACTCTATACCCTAGCGCTACCATAACATTAAATGAAAACATCCCCCACTAGCGCAATCTTTTGGGACAAGGTAATACAAAAATGTTCACAGAAACGTAGGGAAACACATAAAATGTTATGAAACAAAGAAATGCGACAATCACACATACATCTAAAATATCAAAGGTTAAATCCTTCACGGATTCTTTCATCTTAGCTCACAAGAATCATTACCGCGCAGTATTAAATTTGCACGGAGGGACGCATAATTCACAAAATTTAAATGACAATAAGTTTTCGTCCTGATCATAAGAGACTTGCCCGTGAGCATCATATACGACAGCGTGGTCATAACGCGGTCAAAGGCGAAGCGAAGGACGACAGAATGATAGGTTTATAAACACGCGCGCTGGAACGTCTTTCCAAGAGGGTTCCCCCATTTAAACCAAGTCTACAACAGATGACAACAAAGGCGACGCCTGACTTTATAACACACGTTGAGTGAGTGAGTGAATTATGCAAGGAGGGTCATGGGAAGGGTGGCCGCCGAAGGTGACAGCGCTGTATTCTCAGACAGGCTTTTGTCATATATGACGATCAGTGGACCGAGAAGGGACTGGGGGGGAGGGGGCATTACGGGAGATTGTCGATCTAAACAGGCGTACAGAGACGCACAGCTCACATGATTGGAGTCATTCAACGTCGACGGGAGGCCATCCACGATCAGTCCGCCCCGAAGAGTGGCCGAAATAGATGGATGGCACGGAAGAACACCCCGGGCCAGCCGGAACTCCAACAGGAGACCACCGGACACCGTTGAGTGGGTGTGGTGCCGCGAGCGGCAGCGAACAGGCGTAAAACATTCCCCGCAACCAGGGCGCGCGAGACCAGCATAGTCCGGACAGGCATTACATACCAAATTATCATCCACTGTATGCGAAAGCAAGCATCCATCCACCGCCGCCCGGCGGCCAAAGTGAATATCCCAAACACTCCGTCTTAAGCGAGCCGCAACCAACAACCGCCAGTCCGGACAGCAGAGAACAGACATCCGCACGCCACCAGAGCTGAGACCGAACTCC
>QLNU02015360.1:202072777-202087868 GCA_006491805.2 Dysdera silvatica
ACTTTTTTTTTTAAGTTCGTTATCGTTAATATTCAGGTTTAGCAGTAATAAAAATGTCTCGGTTATTTGTAAATAAACAAGATTAAAACAACGCTTAAATTTCGAACTTTAAATTTTAATAACTAACCCATATGGTTCTGCTTTATGACTGTCAAGTCGCCTCGTTATATCCGATACGAATTTCCCTACTTCAAATCTACGTAGACTACAAAATCGCCGTCGTTATAACCGATATATTTAGTATGGAGTAGAATAGCAAACCAAACTTCTTGTAAAAATTCCGTCGTTATAAACGATTTTCACTGTATATCTATTTTTTGAACTAAATAAAAAAAAGGCTTAATTTTGCTCCAATGGTTCAATTTTTTTTCTAGTTGCTTAAACACGCAATTTTATTTTAAATATAAATTATCAAGGTGATCAATGTATATGGAAGGAAAGAAAGAAAGAAAAAGAAAAGATCGGGTAACCAGAAGCAAAGTCACTTAAACTGGGAAACTGCTGTTGAACATAATACAAAACTCTGTAGAAGAACACTATGATTTCACAAGTCACCGAAAACTACTCAGAGAGAAAAGTGGACACCCGAACTAGGCTACGTACTACACACTTAACCCGTTGGAAGTTCGAAGGGGAAGAGGAAAAAAAAAAGGCAGAATCTTCCGGTCGGCAGCCTTAGATTCGATTCTTGCCAAGATATTTGGGAGATCCGTACATAACGGCCATCTCTCATGAAACAGCACGGAAAGAATCCGTTAGAGACGGAAAAAAAACTCATTCTAAGGCCGAGATTTTCGAAATGCTTCTATCATCGCTTAGACGGCAGATTCGGAGAAATGCTTCCAGAAGTGGCGAATGTTACGATGCTTTCTGAATAATACATGACCTACCCAATATACACTATATGCCCAAAAGTATCCAGACACTTTGGATTTTTTGTTTTTTTTTTCGAATTTCTAAAAAACCACTCGGCCAATTGTTCTCTAACTTTGGAGATATATAGAAGGTGCTTGAATGCACACTTTCCAATAAAGTTTCGGTGACTTGTGCATTTAGGGGACCACCCACATATTGACAAAGTGAAAAAATATATTTGATCACCCTGTATCATAAAAAGCTGGAAATTATTTGTAACTTTCAGAAAATATTTAACCAGCTATGCTTAATGCCTGTGTGCATTTTTGTAAAATAAACATGTATATTCATGAAGATAGAAACGTTTCTTTAAGAAAACCCAAATTTTGTCACATATTTTTTGCTTATAATATCCACAATTTTCAGTCAAATTTCACGACAAAATTTGGGTTTTCTTAAAGAAACGTTTCTATCTTCATGAATATACATGTTTGTTTTACGAAAATGCACACAGGCATTAAGTATAGCTGGTTAAATATTTTCTGGAAGTTACAGATAATTTCTAGCTTTTTATGATACGGGGTGACCAAACATATTTTTTCGTTTTGTCAAGATGTGGGTGATCACCTAAATGCACAAGTCACCGAAACTGTATTGCAAAGTGTGCATACAAGCATGTTCTATATATCTTCAAAGTCAGAGAACAATTGGCTGGGTAGTTTAGAAATTCGAAAACAATTGAAAAATCCAAAGTGCCGGATATTTTTGGACATATAGTATACATACGGAATAGCCAAGTTTCTAACACTACTATATGAAGAAGTAGCGACTACACCATTGGATAAAAAGGCTAAAAAACGAAGTTGCGCATATAAGGCGGAAAAAAAATGGGGGTTTCGAAGGGGTAATAACGACTTCGTCTTCTTTTAGAAGCACGACTTCGTCTTCTTTTAGAAGCACGATAATAAGCAGCTAATGACGTGCACGAGAAGATCCAGGCCTAGGAGGAATGGTTAATTAAACAGAGAACGAACACCGTTAACAAACGTCACTAAGCAGATAAGAACATGAAAGTTTATTGAAAAGGTTCTCCGCTCACTGCCAACTCCAAGAAAAGTTGCGAATGCGACATCTGGGACTTTCAGCAATCCTTCGTGAGAAACTTTCTTTTACACACGTATTTTAGAATTCTTCGTTACAAGAAAACCCCGCATTCTTTGGAATGTTCGCATGCACCAAAAATACAAAACGGGGAATTAAAACAGTGTGTGAATATTGGGTAGGTTCTCGCAGAACTGACAACTTCTTATAAATTTAAAGCACCAGGTTTAGAATTTTCTATGACACTATACAATTTTTAGAAGAGGGAATAGCGGTTAGGAAGCGTTCAAGTATTACGAAAGCACCTGGGGGTTTGCCGTTGGTCTTATTTTCCTATGTTAGCCAATGTTAATTTTTGCTTATTGGGGAGGGAGGGGGTTGAAATGGCCAAAATATTGCTTACGTAATACTTGAACCCTTACACACTTTTCAGTACCACTGCACACCAAGTTTTACAGTGGTAAAGGTCCATGTGAAAAGTGTATCTTCTACACATTGTTATTTATCTTGGTTTAAAATTAATTCCCTTTCGAGTGCAAGCTTCAAAATATTGTTTCTCAAACTTCACGAGCTCACAGATCACTTAAAGCATTTCTGTACATATTACGACCTACAAGAAGATGAGAACCTTGCCCGAAATAAAAACGAAAATCTATTGTCCATATATTAAAATCAACACTGGTTAATAATATTGGTTTTTATTGACCACTTAGAGTTTCAAGTTAAATACTAAAAATCTGCACATCATTTGAAACACGCTAAAGGCACCCGATAGCTCTTCCATTTCAATATAAATTACGAGTACATCATCATGGACGACATCATGGTATGACATCGGTAAGGATGCCACTTTTAGAAATATTATTAACAGCATCGAATTTTTACTCGCTGCTGATGAGGACTTTTATACAAACCGTAATGAATTAAAAATACATTATTTCATTAGTTTTAATTTCTGAAATTTCGCGACGATCTTGCGGACCACTTGACAGATCACCACGGTCCACACTTTCAAGAGTTAACGATCTGGGGAAAAATAAAACGTTACTGCGACCATTACGCAAAAATAAACAACGACTTGAAAAAATCCTAACCGTAAACAACCCGCCATTCCATTTATCCGCGGAGTGTTTGTATCAACAGCAATTTTATTGAAGAAAGGAAAAATAAACAAACACGGCTTTTGTGGCGGGGGGGGGGGGAGTAAAGTGTCCAACAAGTATTGTATTTCTGTAGTAGCTGGTCGTTAACCCTAGGGCAACTGTCCGGAGATAGCCTATCTTTCAGGCTTAAAGAATAACCCACCCGGTCACATCATTCATATATATTGCAGCAGTCTATTAAATGAGCTCATCTATCGTGGAAAACGGATTCTTCGCCAGGACAAACATCCTGTGTTCCTTCTCGGTTATCGGCCGTTCAATGACTTTTTAAGACTAATTCATCGCCATCGGCCCATGTCCAATTAACCCCGAACTGAAATTAATTGGTTCTCCCTTTCCTATTTTAACTGCCTATCGAAATCTGAAGGACTAGATTCGTCCATCGAAAGAAAAAAAAAGTAATAAAAGTTCAGATCGCAATTGATAAAAAGGCAAACGACATCGACGACTCGTGCGAATAAGCAGCTTATATTGATTTAAAAAGATAAATGAACTTTAGCTCAAACCTTACATGGCAACGGTTTTTTTAGAGATATCAAAAGGTTATTTTCTCCCCCAGAAGTTGGACCTGTAACAACCAGCGACTTTAATTGAAGTAAAAACTTCACGCGCGGCCGGAATTCCGAAAGGGGCTTTGTTTCAACAGATATTAGCAGCAAACGGGAAATTGAAACAATCGTCGTCGTCGTCGTCAGCCTCCAGAAGCTTTGTTTTCAAGCACGCTAGCTAGGAGCAAAGGGAAACGCGTAAAAACTGTCCCCCGTTTCTGAACGAGGAAACCTCGAGTTGAAAGGACGACGGTCCAAACAAATCGGGGGGAACTTTTAAAAGTGACACGCCGTTCATAAAGAATCAAAACTCGAGAGTTCCGCTAAAGTTTCATTTTCTTGAAAACTGCGCGCAAAATTTTGAGAAAAATATTTATCACCTGTTACAATATTGGACAGCTTTGTAGTCTGCTGTTTCCTTTAAAAAACAAAACAAAAAACTGACAGAAAGAAACGACATTTTTCAAGTTCTGACTATGCAATTTTAATGGCAAATAAGCTTTTAACAACCCAAAATTATTTCAAATAATAAATTTCTATCGAGAACGGATAATCAGGGACCTTGAAAATACAGTAGGACCCAATTATAACGAGCCAGGATACAGCGAGAAAAAATATGGGTTTTGTTTGGTATAATGTTAGACTACAATGTAATTTAATCGTTTTTAGCGAAGACGACTTCTGCGGATCCCGGATTTAACGAATAAAAAATGGCGATTTTTTTTAAAACGAAACATAGAATATTCTTTAAAAACAATAATAAAAAATCTGAGAGTGGGATGCCATTTTAACTGAGGCGAATATGACGAAACAAATTTCCCGCACTTGAAGCCGGGGGAATTCCTGCGAACGTTTCATCCCTTTTAAAACACATGGTAAAGAGTTCGCAATACATATATTTTTTTTTTCCGGCAACGGGATTACACTATTCTCATTATGTATTTAATGTGATACCTACATATTTTATGAAGAAAATTTAATAAACATGGACACTGCAAAACGCAAACAACTACATATAGTATAGTTGGCATATGTATAATGAATAAATATAATATAAGAATGAATATAATAATACATATAAGAATAAAGCTTATTCTGGAAATGATTACTGGTGTACGTTGCTTTCTATACCATGCTGGTAAGTGGTTATATAAATGAAATTCAAGTTGTTATATAAATACGTTGGCCATTAAATTTCAAGAAAATTCGAGGCTGAATACTGCCATTCGCGCCCGCGCTTTAATCGCCACTGTAAGGAACTAAAGTCCTTCGTCTTCCCGCAGGTGGTCTAAGCATCTACCAGCGACCTCCGAGTGTTGACCCGTCCTTCTTTGCGTCTCGTCGTTTCAGGTATCGATCCCGTCTTTTCAGGAAGTGTGCAGCGGATGTTAATCAGACGTGACGCAAAATATCGACAAGAGATGGTTCTACACAACGTATGCGTTTATATACAGGTGCACAAGCTACACAATACGTCGCTGCCTCTGCCCGAATATGTTGGCAGGGGAAGATTGTTTGTGGTTTTACGGCTCAAAGACTACAGTGGTCATGCTGCGCCGGGACCTACTGTTTTCCGAGGAATCCGAACCTCTTAAGGCCTAGGGAACCAAACCCCGGACTACAGTGAGCAGTGCGATCTTTATGAGATCTCTGAGTAAGCGTTCTTTTTGCACTGCTGGGAGTCGAACCCGGATTAGCCGCGCACTAGGAGAACGCGTTACCACACTGCGCCACCGCAGGGCTGGCAGGGAACTAACATCGGCCCCTGATGGTACGCCACAAGGATACCTTAGGACAGGGTCCAAATGTCAGGATACAGGAGGTTTGTGTCTGCTGTCGACCACCGACTCCGGCGTTCTCCCAATCGGGAGCTGACGTCACAAACGGCCTAGCCGATTACAGCAGAGGGGAGGACGTCATTTCAGAACTGGTTTTTGGCGCAGACAAACGTTCGCCAAAAATCAGTTCTGAAATGTCCTCCTCTCTGCTGTAATCGGCTAGGCCGTTTGTGACGTCAGCTCCCGTTAATTCTAATGGTACCATCGGACTACTTTTTGTGAACGAACTATATGCATGGCAGCTCGAAAAACGCGTTAAGCCGTAAATCCTATTTCAGATGACCTCGCAATGCACTGTCATAACGTAAAACTATAGACAATCCACCCAACCTGTGTTTTCTTTTCCTTTTTTCGCATCCGGAGACCACACACACACAGTGATCAAATATTACTACTAGTTATTCTGGAAAAAAATTTAAAAAAATGAATAAAAAGTATTTTTATGTTGATAAAGTAATACCTCTTCAGCAACGTGTTGATTATTATGTAGAAAAAGCCAATTGTTGAACATCATCAATGAATGCGTAGTTCAGTGTTGCCATTCGACTTTTACAAGTAAACCTACTGCGAGCACATTTTAATTCAGGAGCTTCCCGTTAGAAAAGCTGGAATTCAAAATAATATTGTAACAAGGAGACTGCAGGAATCCGCCATATGGGTACTGCAGACGAGACGGGCTTAACCCGAGCTTGGGCCCGAACTCATAAGACGGATGCAGCTGAAGCCGTAAACTCACTTTTCTATATTGAAAGTTTGGGCAGGCTCAAACTGCAAATGCTCGGGCTTCGAAAATTGAGCCCGAACTCATCATCTCCGTGTACATGCTAATGGCCAAAGGCATGAAACTTGGACAAGGCTAATAAAGGGCTTTTGTAAAACTAAGGGCAGGAAGAGATCTTAACGAGAATACTCCTTTTCGCTGGTCCGTCAAGTTGACATCTCTACAACGGGCTTTGAAGTTCATCAATAATCCCAAGAAAAGGTAGTAAAAACCCTTCCAAGGGGGCTCTCACACTGAGAATACTATAGGGACACACCTGCCTTCCATCCGGCCGAAAGGTAACTACAACCCGTCCTCCAGGGTTTTTGTACTAAGCGGAGTAAGACCAACTTTGTCTCAGAACTAAAGTTGTAAATTGTGTATGTAGAAAGACCGGGGCCTCCGAGGAGCCGCCACACCGGTGGAAAATAATAAAAAGAAAAAAACCCCGAAAGGGATTGGAAAATAAATTTAAGGGGAAGAAGAGAGAAGGGGCGAGAGTGTCTAAGGAGCGAAAGCTGACAGTTGCGTTGCAACGGAGTGAGAGTTCGTTCGGCCGCGTGCGTCCACACATGCAACAGAACACCGTATCGTAACACCGTCGCGTATCAAGTCTGGACCGCACTCCCTAACAGAACACCGTAACATTTCCGCGTCCCACCGGTTGTCGGTTCCCCCGTCACTTTAAAGGACTGTCACGGGGCTATGTTGCACCCCATGTTCGTGTATTTCGACCGGTTTGCGAGAAACAGCGTTTTGTCAGTGTAGATTGGATATCGGCGTGAATTAATGGGTCGAAGTGATATTTCGCGTTGATGAAACGCGACGTTTGCCCCGTAACATCATCGCGTAACATGGGATGTTACGCGACGATGTTCTGTTGCGTGTCTGTACGCACCTTTAAGAGCGAGAACGAAAGCAACGGGGCTGTGCGTACCATCGCGGTTCTTGGCGAGTTTTCACTTTCCTGTAGTAGTATGATTTTTAATGTTAAAACAGGGAGAAAATCCTCCGGGTTCTAATTTAACGCTATACTGCCGATCTCACCTGAATATACTACATAATACGAGTAGAGAATTATATAATGCGAGTAGAAACTGTACTATTGCTATGTGCGTTATATACATTTGTTTTAATAAATAACTAAAATACAAAATTCTGTTTTGCGATTTCGTAGTGTTCTTTCATTTCTTAAATTCAAAGTTGTAATGTTGCTTGCTTGGGGCTCATAACGCATACATGTCACTTATATCATCAAGTGCCAAACTAAATTATTAAATAGTATTTAATGGGAAGCGCCCCTGTATTATTCGTTACAATATTTTGCACAGCGAAAAAAAAAAATAATAAATAACGCGCGGTTTTGTTTTTGCCGGGGGGGGGGTACATTTACGGATTATTGAAACTTTTTGCTTTCCACTGCATAGTCTATCTACAATTTCAAATGGAAAAAAGGAACGCGTTTTATACATATAGTAACCAAAAATGAAACTTGAAGTCAATGTACTCATATTTTAAAAGCTATCAAAGTAATGGAGGCAAATAAGCAAGTCAGTATGTGTGTATGCATGTAGAGGACTGAACTCTGCTTTTGATAAAATAATATCGCTAACTAAAAATAGATCGTAGATGGCAATCGCCTCAGAGCAGATACGAATACTTTTCTTCTTTTTTTTTTTTTTTTTGAAAAAAAAACTAGCGATATCGTAAAAGCAATTGAATGCCCAGAACACAATGTTGCTAGAGTTTATTACACGGATCGGAGGATCTTCGGAAAACGGTCGAAGAAATTCATTGGTGTTATTACGCGAATACAAATTCAATCTTCCTCTTATGTCGAAGTCATTAAAATTCAAAATGCGGAGGAAGGTCTGTAAAATTAGATTTTGGTAATCGAGCTAGGAGTGGCCTGTTCCATAAAAACACAATTTAAAGACCCGATGGCGGTTTTAAATTTAATTATCTGAAAAGGCATTACGTATTAACATGACGACGAAAGGGATACTTTCCAGCAAAATTCTGGTATTATTATGGTTAACTGCGAGCGATTAGCCATGGTATGCGATTTAAGATCAAAAACAATCCGAAAAATACTGCATTTACCAAAAGGAGCTTTATTTGAATAAGAAATGTCCAAGGGAATGATGGGCGTCACTTATGAATGGCAATTTAAAAAAAAACAAAACCTTGCAAACGATCATGACCAACTATTGATCAATTTGTCTAAATTGTTTGTGCCTTTTTTACACCAGATAATGCTTTAAGAACAATCCACATCTTCATTTTCCAACCTACAAAAGTCACATTTAAGCAAATTTAAAGCCAAATATTATTGAATGCACATGTTACCTACGCAAACAATTTTCAAAGTTTGAAATTTTAAATTCCAAAACGGAATTAGCGAGCACTTTCGTTGATACCCAATCTCCTCGTCATATATGGGCCCTACTGTGTGTGTATTCTCGTTATAAGTTTCATAAAGCATTTACAATGGTTTGTATTTTCAAAACTTCTGTCACTCGGGAAAAATAAAGTGTATACGTCTGCGGTTGGTCTTTTTTTGTTCTTCGCGACCTATTCGCCATACCTGACCTTTATACAACGAATGGCGAAAATCTGCATAGATATTGACCGCTGTATTTCTGCCGTATACTGAATGATAATTTGGGCAAAGGCGATGTTATTATCTGTGACACTTCGTTCTCTATGGTATACCCAAAGCCCCTAGAGTTCTAGGCAGACGCATCAGCCGCCATTTTGTTGTAGAATTCCGGTTTCATAACACAACGTTTACCATTGGAAAATTAATAATCCAGTTTCTTCTTTTCACAGGATCTGTTTCAAATCTGCACATTCTATGTTTATTTCTCGAGTGATTTAAACCCATTTCACCTTATTTTATTAAAAATAACACTTGTAAATCACTCAACTTTAACACAGCAGTGAATGAGATCATGTGATACAATGACAACAAAATGGAGGATTGCGCCAGCTCCCTTTTTCTTTTAGGAGCCTTAGGTATACCTATCGTTCATTTTCTGTTCACTAGTGATACCGTAACATTGCTTTACGCTAACAGTACATCTTTGACATAACAGTACATCTTCGATACAACGGTACATCTTCGACACAACAGTACAGGAGTACACCCATATACTATACAAGTTGATATTCGTGTTTTATAACCAAAAGGTTCTCATGCTGCGTCAGGATCTGCAGTGTTCTAAGGAATCATAATCTCTGTCGCCAAGGGAAACGAATTCTACGAAAAGCGGCGAATTCTGCTATTTATAAAAAATACAGAGCTGTGTGTTTGGGGGAAAAAAAAGGTTGAATAAACAGAAAAATTAGAATTCTATATAAAGTGCAGCTAACAATTCTAATATTAACATACATATATAATCTCTTATTTTTATCAATATTAGTATATCGCATACCTAATTTATTCATATAGTTTAACACTATATTTTTAATCGCAAACATCGTTAATACATAAAATACATTAAGGCACCATTTTAGGGTGTCTGCTGAAAATAAACACAATTCCTTGACCTTTTGACTGTTTTTGTATGTTTTTTGACCTAAAAAAGTTTCTTGACTTTTTTTTTTTACGATTGATAAAATGGCTACATAAAAAAAAATAGCTGAAAATCCCTAAATATTACCCAAATAGGACGAGAAATGGCTGAAAATAACTAAACGAGTAAAAAGTCGTTAAAATATCGTACGAAAATTACATTTCAACACAAGCGTAAAATTGGAAAAAAAAAAAAGGGCGTAACCGTGACCTACGTTATCGATTAATTGACCTTTTCTTGACTTCTGTGCCCTTTTTCTTATTTCTTAACCTTTCCTTGACTTTCATGACCTGGTAGACACCCTGCATTATAATTTACTCCATATAAAATGTATGACTTTAACATGGCAATATAAAAATAAAATTTCATTTTGCTTGAGGTATACCACCAGGATGGCAAGGGCCAATAGCTTTACAAATTTCAAAAAATTGAGAGTGTGAACTACGAAGTCTGAATTCAGAATGGACAATCAGAATTTACCACTTGGATAGTGAATAAAAAAATACGGTAAAACTTCATAGTCAACAAAATTCTTCGTAAAAACAAAACGAACTTGGAAGTGAGTGTTCGATGTGTGAATGATTAATCATATCTACAATTTCAACATCAGCATTTTAATTTCACAGGATTTTATTTGACAAAAACGTAAAAACAAAAGGATAATAAAAACAGTGAACTGATATTATGGCAGGTTCAGATGCATGACTAACAAAAACAGTTTTTCACCGGGGAGGGAAAAAAAAAAAACACTTACGGACTCTATAAAGCTAGCATTAGCTCTGGTTAAAAAACAAAGTTCGTGAAGAAAGGTTTAAAAAGAACGGCTTGCGAATACGGCTTCTATTCTTGCAACGTTAACGTTTCGTTCACCAAAGCTGTTTGAGCGCCCCCTATTCTGTAAAACGGTTCAAAAGCGTTTTCCACTTCTTTTGGCGACCATGGCAACTTGCGATCCCGCAACCGTTTTGGCCGTTTAAAACAATGGTTTGTTCGTTGTTTGTTAAACCCCCACCCCCAACAGTTTGGCGTTTTTGTTCTTATCACTACTCCTTACAAGCGGAATTCAAACCAGAGTTTTCTGCATGTTAGACGCCACTGTATGGATACGACAATCATCCCTGTCTTTTCTGAAGAGATCGTATAAAACACGAAACGTTTAATAAACGATTGAATTATTTCTAATAGGGTGTACTACTGTTCGTTCACGAAAAGAAGTCAGATGGAACATTTAGAAATAATGGGAGATGACGCCATAAACGGGCTAGCTCATTACAGCAGAGGACGACTACAATTTCAGAACTGATTTTCGGTGAAATTGAGGTCTTCCTCTGCTGTAATGGGATAGGCCGTTTGTGACGTCACCTCCCGTTATTTCTAACTGTTCCATCGGACTTCTTTTCGTGAACGAACAGTACGTCCAATCTCCGAATTTAGATGTCAAACGGGTATTCCTCTAAATTAAAATGAAACTCGACAATTTAAAACGAGAAGTTTTATTTTCCCCCAGGTAATTTTGAAATGAATGGAAGCAGAATTTCTTAAAATTTTTACCGCTTAAAAATGAAACGAGTAAACAAAAACGACGCAAGGAAAAATACAATGTGTTATTTTCCAACAAAGACATGTGGAAGCATGCTAATACAGTAAAACCCCTCTTAACAGAGACCCCTCAGAAACTCTCGGCCCGTTTTTGCAGTCAGATAAAAATTTCCCGGCAAGGAACTCCAGCACAATAATATCCCTCTTTTGCAACGACTCCTCTTTTACAGACATTTTCTGTCCGATGGGAGTCGGCTAAAGAGGGGGTTTTGCTATAGTTAACCCTCTATCATCGGCTCCCGCGATTTCCGCGGGCAAACAAATCGCACTGACGATGACGGCGTACACTAAAACTGGGAAGAGAATTTCTTTCGGGCACTTCCAAGACAGTTCGCGCCATTTCACCGTGCATCTGAAAATTTTTGTTAGGGTTTTATTTGACGTTGTTTTTTGACATGAGATGACATTGCAGAGTTAATTTCATTCCCGAGGGTTTTGGCTGACGGCGCTGAATGTATTAGTCAATTCCCCCTTGCGTTGTTTCTTGTGTTCTATGAAAAGTACGGATTTGCCGGGTGTGTGAATGGTGTTTTTCCTTTCCGTAATAAACACTCGAACAAAATTGGATATACAGGGTGTCTCAGAACCAGGTTCACGAACTTCTAGGAGGGGTAGGGTACACCTAGATGACTCGGAATCACATAGCAATGCTGGTCGCAAACCACTCACAGCGCTAGTTCTAAAACCGTCCAGCATACACAAATAGTGACAACCAGTGCATGAGAAGCGCAAAATGCGATGTCCTAATCATCTATGCACTTGAGCAGCTGACCTGAGTTTTATCTGGCGCTTTTACGCACCGATTAGAGGAACGCGAGAACGCGCGCGGGGTGCTTTGCACCCCATCTGATTATATAGCATTATTTCATTAAAAACGTCCAATTTTACAGGGAACAATAAGTGGAATTTTCTCTTTGTCACCCTACCCCAAAAGATTGTGACTTTGAAGGCAACAGGAAAGAGTTTGGCCAGTTTCAGAAGCAAGGGTGGACGGTTCTTTTTCACATATTGTAAGTTGTGGGATGTGAAACACCTCGCGCACGCGTCCTCGTGGGTTAAATGAATATTACATTTATTAATTAGGTGACAGTTGTCTAAACGCCTCAAACGCTACATCGACATACCATTGGGAATATTAGTCTCACATGAAAAGTTGAGTGTGTCAGGGATCCATACTGTGTATTCTTAAATGTTTAATTTGTACGATTACACAACATCAGCTAATCGGAAATGTGCTGTCGTTTCTACTAGGGGGAGGTTGAAAGACAAGCTACTTCCATAGTAACGAAAGTATCTTTAATATTTTATAACTTAAATGGTAAATAACATCTATTTTGTAAAGTTTATTATTATTAATATAATAATAGTATGTAATTAAACATGTTTTGGAAAATGATTTGTGTGTGTGTCTTTTTTGCACCCTTACACTAGAAGTTGGATTTCCAGATTATCCAAAATTGGGTTCGCCAACTTCAACCGAAATATGTCCACTAGTTCCAGTCCAATGGGAGCATTGCGTCTTTTTTCTTGCAAGGGGTCGGCAACGAATCTCCACCGTTTGTTAAGAACCGTACCCAAGGTTTTAAATCATTGCCTTATTGAATAAGTTAGTAGATTACCGCCCCCTCCCCTCTTTTTTTTTTTTTTCTCTGCATGCTATTCTTCTAAAATGAAATACAACTAGTGTTCTCTAGAGCTATTATTAGGGCCAAAGAAATAGATATCACTAACACGCTCTTACAGCCGCAACCACCTGGGAGCAACAGCAGCGGCACCACTTCGGAATCTCCCCTCATTACCGGCTGAAACAGAGATACAGTGAATGGCTAAATAAATAATGCGTTCACCTAAAGGGGAAGATCACATTACTCAGGGCTTCATCGGGTAATTGAAAAGTGTTGCTTTATTGTGGGCGTTGTTCGGCTTTTGCATAAACAACGAGATACAGTAGTACACCAGAACCGGAGATCCTTATTTTTTTTTAAACGTCACAAACTAGAAGCTGCAGCGCAGTGAAATTGGATTACGGAAGAACATTTTTAATCTCCCATTAGGTTTATTAGATCACAAACAGAAGGTTTTAACGACATAAATTGTCGGATATAACAAACTTAACCCTTTCCGCAATATGCCAAGAATTCACAGTAGGTAAATGCATTGACAGCACGCACATTAATAGGGACTTCCGCAACAAGTAATTTCCCCATTTGAAGAAAATTTTTATTCACAAATAATAATTTATACAATTCGAACCAGCGGCGTAGCAAAGGTGGGCTCAGTAGGCTGCAGCCCCGCGTTGGATATCACGGGGCATTTTCCTTTAACGGGCTAAATCACAAACTTTAAAGCAACTTTAGCCGTCCTCCCATAATTTTTAAATTACTACGCCTCTGATTAGCACAGTTAATTGCATGGGGGCGGACCATCCCAAATTGAACACAACAAACTGCGTTTTAAAGTTTATATTGCAAGACAAATTTATGAGAAAAGGCAAAACTCTATCTAAAATAGAGGACTTCGTCTTCAGAAAGTTTTCCAGCCAACAGAAGAAGCATTTGTTTAGTCTCTGAGCTAAGAAGCAACTGGACGCGACTCTTTAGAAAAAAAAAAAAAAAAAAAGAGGGTCTCGAAGTATGCCATAAACCATAAAAGACCGAAGATGGTCTGCTCGTGTTCCTCGACAGACTTATCGCACCAAAGTTGCTATTCCTGAAGAGCGATGGGTGGTCGTAAACGGGGTCCGCATTTGCTCACATTAAACCATTGTTTCTCCCCAATGCAAGCCACCAACGACGTTCGAGGGCGCGGTGACAAAATGCAGTAGTAACGTCTACTTCGGTTTGGTTAGTAAGTTTTTCACGTTTTTGGCAACAAATGTAACAATGACCATGCCATAATCGAATCCTTACACGACATTTTAAAATTACGCTTCATTTACGTAACATGCAACAGTGCCCGTAAGATGGTTGGAGATTGCCGTTTAATTCCGTGGCATGTCTAATCTGTAGACGTAACGTAAAAGAAAAATAGACCATTTTTTCCCCACCATCGGCTCAATTAAACACCATCAAAATATACAATCGCTGGACAAAAAAATGGAAACACAAAAGTTGTAATGCATTTCGTGTCTGTAAGCTGTCGAAATAGTCCATACAATGGTTTGAAAACTAAACAAATAACTTGTCTGTGCTTTTTTGGCACAAAGTCAGCTAAGGTCATTCTGCGCCAAACAAGATATATGTTATATATATTATATTGCAAGACCATAGCCAGAATTTAACTTCGGGGGGAGGGGGTTCCAAAATTTTACAGCATGTATCGATACAATCACAGCATAGAAGGCCAGCAAGTCCCATTCAAAATTTACTTTTCCGGGGGGGAGGGGGCTGTCCCTAAAATCCGCACCCTCTGGATACGTGCATGTTGTGTTGCCTAAACACAAAGGGCACTGCGCCTTACATTAAAAAACCAGGAGGCTTGTGTCAGAAAGAAAGAATTTCATAAATTGGCTCTGGCAAAACACCGATGAGAATTCGGACATAAGTTCCTATTCTCCAATGCACATATTATTTAAAAAGTCAACACTTAATCTCCGTCCGTATTTATTTATTTTTGAGGTATTTCACATTCTATCAAACATCAACGTCAC
>QLNU02015360.1:202087968-202101331 GCA_006491805.2 Dysdera silvatica
GAAAGACAATGAAAATGACTACTGTGTGTTCAATTTGTGTATTGCACTAATAAATATTCAGCATGAATGTTACTGTAGGCATTACATTTCGTTCACACAAAAATGACTTACTCAACATATGTGCAGGATGCAACACCAGCTTACGTTATAATTCCGGTAAAGATATTTCTGATTGACACCTTCGGTGACAGAGGCGACTTCAGAGCCGGGCAACCACCCAGGGCCCCGCACCTGCCCTTTTATTATTGGTGCACTTGCAATGTAAAATGTTTGTCATTACATTGTAGACCCCTATTCAGTATAAACATAAATGTAATTTATTCGAATTTCAATAACGCTAAAATGATATTTATTGTTCTTACAATTCATTTGTTATACTTTTATCAAATTAAGATTATTGTTATTAACAACGGATCAGAAGAAGACAAAACTATTCTTTGGTCATCTCCCGTTAAATGGCTTAAAAGCCTTGTTTTAAAGAGTTCATTTTTAAAATTTTTGGGGGGAGGGCCCTTGAATCCCCTTTTCTTTGTGTTCTATTCCATACGCACAGGCTCCCCGGTAAGGTCTCTTTCTAAAACATTAGGGCCCTGCAAAAGCAAATGGCCCAGGGCTGCACAAAAGTAAATGACCCAGGGCCCCGCAAAGTCTAGGGCCGCTACTTTTCGGTGAAGTCAAGTTTATCAATAGGCACTACTTATTCTGTCCCAAATTTGACATTAGTTGATTTCTGATTGTGGGTTATGTAAAATTTCGAATTTATTGATCATGCCTTTCACAGGGTTTGCACGGTCCTTAAAGACGTTATTTTTATCCAAAATCTGCAATAGGCCCTTAATTTTGTTCTCTTGTTCTTCAACATTTCTCTGAAGTATGTTTTAGTTTCAATTTTTACTACTGCTGTTCTTACAATATAAATCAACATAAAGAAGGAATGTAAAACTTCACACCATGCGGTTTGTAATATGCCTTTTACGAACAATGAGAACATGCATATCACTCTGCAGTATCTGCCAAGGCCATTCATCATCCACTGTCATCCGAGCAATGAACATCAAAGCAAATGTTTTCCGCACGTCATTATCACCAGAAAGCAATTGCTGAGTGTGGGCTATCTTATACGGATAAAACTTCAGGACATTTCTCATAACTCTCTACACTGTCGTATATGGCATGTCCAATTCCCATGATATCGCACGTGCACTACTGCTACCATGTGCACTTGCTGCTCCTTGCTCCACTACTGCAGTTGCAACTTCTTCAAGTTGGTTTGCAGCCTCATCCTGGTTTAACAGCTAATGTTCCGGTTTCTTCAAAATACAAGATCATTTTTCGAAGATTTATGATTGTCAGAGGGCCTGTACGTAAACCCTTTAAGTGCAGCAGAAAAATAAATCGTTGATAAAAGAGCTTAACAAGTAACGCGCGATCTGGTAAAGTAAGTTTCATGATGCAGTCCTCGTATGGTGGAAAAATGCTTCACGACTCCTTATATAGGCAGAGGATGTTGCGCATGTTAAGTAATATGTAAATTGTTTGCTCCGCAGCGCCATTTCCTTCCCTAGCGGCCGAAATATGAACTCAATTTTTTCTTTCAGAAATCGAAACCGCATACTCAGGGGAGCATGTGTATGAAATTTGGGTGAAATTGATCAAATAGTTTTCTCTACAGAGAGGTCTAAATACCTCCTGTTTAATTTGGATCACCCGGTATAATTTATATTACAGTCAAATTTATTTTGTTAATCAAATTTCTAAAAATAAAAGGAAACCACAGAAACGTTTTTAACTTCTATCTTTAAGCAATCACAAATTCAACAAAAAAATTAGAAAATACTTATTCTTACAATGCATTGCAGTATTTTGATATCCACTGATGGTTTATATTGCAATAATAGAATCGGCAAAAATATACAGTGTGGCCATAATTAAACTCATACTACTTAAAGCCAGCTGTAGTTTGATTTGACAACAGGATGATGCCAAATTTGGTAGGGAAGACATGGAAACAAGAATTCAATGAAAAAACTAATAGTTCCAAAATACGACAATGGTATTGAAATGTGGCTCTGTTGGATCTGAGAATTTGCATAAAACGAAAGTAAAAGCCTTTAATACAAATTCTTAGCTATATAGGCTAAAGTTCTTCTAGTAATTTTGGCTATAAGGGGATGGGAAGCTTCAGAGAAACATTTTGATTACCAATTCTACTCTTAACATGTCTTACGTTATCTCATCATGCGTTACTTGTGAAATTGTTTTACTTTCACCATAGTTTAATACAGCAGCTTCTCTTCATGGGTTTAAAACCTATCAGCACCTACGTAAAGGTTAGCTCTCAGATAACATATTGAAATCGATGATTGCTACTAGTTCGGTCTGGCATAGGGTGGAAACTAAAGCCAGAACAAACAATTGCAGAAATTGTAACTACATTCATCTGTGGGACAGAGATAACTCTTGTTGGTAGTAACAACAGTCATGAAGTAGCATGACAACTAGATATAAATTATGCCACAATATGGAAAATTTTATCTCAAGATATCTACTTTTATCTCTGTAAGATCAACTATTTACAGTAACTCGAACATATAACAATCATTGTAAGTGATTAACATTTGCTCTCATGTTTCTTGTCCAAATGGAAATCAAAGGTGCTTGGTTTTGGAGAACCCTGTAGGTAAATGAGGTGTATTTTTACCTGAATCAAACTATCAAGTCCCAAAATTGTCAAACTTAGGCAACTGAATCACACCCATACACTTTGAAATCCTTTACATTCACCAAAAATCATTATTTAGTATTACTTTACAGCAGATTTCATCATAAGACTATTCTGTTTTGAGAACAATACTCAAGACCAGTAACCTGTTCCATTACTGCACAGAAATATCATGATAATGTTAAACAGTTTCGTTATTCTGCAACCTCAGCAGAGGCAGTGTCTGAGCAAAATGGAGCACCACCATATATTTCTTGATTGGTACAACAGCTTCTATGGCATCACTTTACAGAAGAAAGAGTTATCGGTTGGTTCTTTTTGATTGCATGGTTGACTCACTCTCCAGATCTAACTCCATGTGACTTTTGACTGTAGAGTTACTTGAAATCCAAAGTCTATCTTAGTGGGGGGTTCTGGGTTTGTTTACCTTAAAGGACATTCATCATGTGCTGTGATGAACATTCTTTCAGATGTGTTGTATTCAATTATAATAGTATGCATAGGATGCAGTTCCTAATCTACAAGAATGATGGCCTCTTTGAACCTGGTGGTCCACTTCTACACAGGAGGAAGTAAAAATGTGCTGAATAAAAGGTGACTTTTCAGTTTAATTTCGTATTTATTATTCATTTGTTTGACCATTATAACCCTTTTTTACTGCCTAAGTCATATTTTCTCCTGCCTTGCGGTGATGCAGTGGTAATACATTCACCTAGCTTGCCATTAATCTGGACTTGACTTCCAGTGATGCTAAAAGAAAGTACTTATCAACTAACTCCTCATTGTAGTCTATGGGTTGGTTCTCTATGTCTTAAGAGATTCAGATTACTCAGAAAACCATATATCCTAGCTTAGCATGGTCTTTGCTGACCTCGTACTAGAAAACACGAAACATTTCCCCCTATTGGTGACTTTTGGAACTACTGGTTTTTTTCGCAGAAGCCCTGTTCCATGACTTCATTAGTTTCCCTATGAAATTTGGTGCCATTCGCATTATTAGATTGAGCTACAGATGGCTTTGAATAATGTTAGTATAATTATAGGCATTCTGTAGTTAAAATGTTGGATTTAATTTTGGTTCTGAATATTTTTTACTTTTAATTATTTTTTCTTTTGTAGGACAATTTTGGCAGATATGTCAAAGCTTAAAGATTTGGATGGTTTAGGCGAATGGAGAAGTCAAGAATCTTCTGATCTCAGTGAAATAGTACAAAGAAGATTAGAATATCTTCAAGTAATTTTGAGGTCTATTAGCCATTATTTGAATGATACTGTGATTTGTCCTTTTTATAAAATAAACATACCCCTTTTTTTTTTTGAAAGTGAAGCAAAATGGTAGGACAAAACTTTTCAATTCATGCAGATTTTTATCTGCAATGTAGCTAATTTCTTGGCGCAGTATAGCCCAGATGCTCTTGCGCCATAAAAAAGCCAAACAAACAAACAAACAACTAATTTCATTCGGCATTAAATGTAACATTTTCTGTTTTGCTTAATAATTTTCCTTCGAATATGTATAAAAGCATCAAAGCTGTATGAATGCAGGAAATTTGTATTCCCATAGGACAAATTTATTTATACTTGTATGTTGTAGCTAATTTTTCGTAATTATGTTGTAATCAAAAATAAGAAGAAAAAAACCTTGATACATACACATCCTAAGATTTCACGAAATATTTGCAAAATAAAAATATATCTATTAATTACTTTTCATAATTTGAAAACTAATTCTGCAAAAACAAAATTCCACAGATTAATGTTCTTTAGGGGATATAGTAATACTAGTTTTGAACATTTTATAGTCTTATTTAGTGTGAGCTCAACTGATGATTATTTTACCATGTATATTCTCATTAAAGTTAAATTTATATCAGTATCTTAGAATGTATCGCTCTTCATCAACCTACATTAATGTCCTTTTAAAACTTTGAATGGCACTGCAGTGGTAACATGTTCTCCTAGGGTGCAATTATCCCTCATTCGACTCCCAACTGTGCCAAAAAAAAGCTCACTGACTAACTGCTCCCAGTAGTCTGGAGGTTAGTTCCCTATAGTCTAAAAGATTTGGATTCCTTGGAAAAATATAGGTCCTGGCACAGCATGGCCCTTGCTGTCCTTGTGCCATAAAACTCAACATAAAACATAAAGTTTGTTAGAGACATTAGTATTTATTAGAGAATTTAGACCATAGTGTTTTACATTAAAATTAATACGATACTTAAAATTAATGTATATATTTATGTATTAAATGATGCTAATATATAAAGTTTATTCACTGCTTTTCTCTTTAATAAAACTCCTAAAAGCTTGTAAGCAACCTGTTTTATGGATATATTAACATAACTTTGCTTATGAAAATATTGAAGACACCTTCCCTTTATGGTCTGAAGCTATTAAATAACTGTTCCTGGTGTATGATTCACTTGGATGATACTTTCACAATATCCATATGTATTTTAAGAAAAAAACAGATGCTGTGGCATATCTAACACAGTGCATTCAATAGTAGTTATATATAAACTATTTTTAACTGAAGGCTCTATCATAAGATGACATAGAGGTGACATGTTTGTCCATTATGCCATTAACCTGGGTAAGGCCAAAGGGGGAATTCCTTATGAAACAAAGGTGGATGTGGAGTGATAATTCAAATGCAATTAAGTTTTTGATACTCCACTTTTGTATGGTTCATACTAGGACCTGTGTTTTAGGTAGAAAAAACCCCAGAGTTTGTGATTCTACTGATACTGTAGAATGTATGCTGTTTCTTTTCCCACCACAGCCCTGAGTTTGGTTCCTTAGGTAACTGAGGTTTTGACCTTAACTGTTCTGTCCCAAAAACCAAAGCAAACAGTTATTAATTAAACTATGATGTGTCACTGTATCATTTTTTAACCCTTCTGAACTATAAAATACAAATACTTGCCATTGAAAATACTTCATTAGATACAAGAATGAGGGAACAACTGTTTGTTCAGCTCTTTGTTTCTGTCATTTCATGGCTAAATAACTGAAAATAATGTTTAAAATAACGCTCATTTATTTGTACAGAACATTTTTCTAATGATGTTCTGTAGTTAATTTTTTCAGTTCAGAACATGGGTGCTCATATGAGGGGGCAGGGGCACTCGATCCCTCCCACCCCCATAGCCGTTTAAAAATTTGATTCGCCCGAACCTGCTATGCATTTACTTTCAAAAGTTTTACAGTCACATTTTAAAATAAGGTACTTTTTAGCTCATTACTAATTGTCAAGCAGTATCAATTATTTTTGTAGCGTTTTGGTATCTTGTACATTCACAAAAATTCTCGATAGCTTTGAGGGAGGTAATAATTTTTCTCAGCCCCCTCCCCCCCCTCCAGAAATACTCGTATGGGTACCCATGGTTTAGAATGACTGGCAGCAAATCTTGTAAAATCCTTATCGGTAATAATCATACATTTGTATGTTAAATACTTCAAATTTTGGCTTTTATAATTTGCATTATGTGGGAAACTACGTTGTGTAATATAGGTTTTAGGCCTTTAACATACAGATCTCCAAAAATATAATTCTTAATAAATCAATTTAAAACGTAGCACACAGAGTTGTTAAAATTAAATTATCCCTGCTTTAAAGGACTCTTGAGCAAGTTCTAAGGCTGATAATGAAATGTAATTTGGACAACAGATACTGCACAGGATGCACCCACTATTTATTTGAAAAGGAAGAAAAAGGGTGTTACAAAATTGTCACCGGACTGTGGTAATAACTTGCATGATATTTTTTTAAAAATGTGACACCTACTAAACTCTGTGCCTATTCGATCAATGGACAACGGTATTATTAGATGTTAGCAAATTTCACAATATGAGAACTGTGACAACTTGCAATACCTTCATGATATCATATCCGTGCAAGATGGTGAGACACCTCACATTTACCATTGTATCCAAAGATTTCTAAGGCATCACTTTACAGACAACAGGTTATCAGCCATTGTTTTAAGACATCTTAACCACCTAAATTACTGGATCTTGCCTCTCTTTTTTTTTTTTTTTTATCTGTGTTCATTGAGAATGATGTCAAACTCTGTAAGATCTAACAGTCAACATTAAATATCATGTGCTGGCTCTTCCAGTTGACATGTTACGTTTTGCTGTAGGAAGTCCTGTTCTTTGAATTGAAACTGTTGTGTCACAATGAATGATACATTAAACAATTGTACTGCTGTTTCAATAATTTGTATTGCATGACAGCATCTGGTGTCAAATTTTATAAGTAATTTTTTAGTATAATAAATTATTTAATTAGGTAGATGATGATCATTTTAGGCAGTGAATGACTGCCTTTGAATCCAGTTACAAAAGTGAAGGTAAACTTCACCGCCCTTGGCATATAAACATGTGAAAAGATGGCAATATGTGTTTATACGCCTAGTGCGGTAAAGTTTACCTTCACTTTTGTAACTGGATTCGACAAAGGCAGTCATTCACTGCCGAAACGATCGTCATCCACCTAATTAAATAATTTTAACTGTGGTAGTCGTGTTTAAATAGTTCATTATAGTTTCAGCACAGTGTTTCACGTTACTAATTAATTTTTCAGTAATTAATGAGTGCATCATTTGAAATACTTATATTCCAAATTTCAATTCATTGAGGGCCTTCCAAATAATTCTACAGCACTCTAAGTAGAGATACTTTGATTTTAACAATCCTGTATACACAGGGTGTTTACACACATTTATAACAACTTTGACAGCATAAATAAAATGCAGTAAAAAAATTATTTGTAGTCTATCTGATAGCCCTGTCTTTGAACTATCATATTACATCTAGATTTCTACGATAATAGGACTTTTCGTAAAGTCACAAACGGGATTTTCTCCAATTCCTCCTCCACATCTTTCCACAGTCCATCCAAGGTAGTGGGTCGGCGTTTTGAAAGAGATTGTTTTAAAAGTCCAAATGCACAATAAGCCATCGGTGCTACATCTGGAGACTGGGTAGGAATATGGCTAATTGGTGTTGACTTAATTCCAGTTTCTTGTCTCATTTTTCTAGAAATGCGGTTGTACTTTTGGAGGTGTGGCTGCTCGCTTTGATCCTCAATATGGAGTATACAGTTTCCATTTTCAGCTCGCTTTGCGTGCAAGCGTTTTAGCCATTTATTGGCTACTTGAAGATATAGTACAAAACTTTTTCAACTTCCGGGGTACTAAATAAATTAATATTATACATTCACTCCTCTGTAATTGCCAGGAATATAACATTGCTTGTTAGTGAATTAATGACTGATTTCTCTTCTAACAATGACCCATTTTCTTTCAGATTGTTAACTTCTAAGATTATCTTAGATAGTAACTGTAGTACTTTTTTAATATTTTCAGATTAAGATGTGAATTTGATGTATGAAGTAAAATTGATGTATAAGTATAAACATGCCTCGTTATACACGGTTTCCAGAGAACTGGCTGAGTGAAAAGAATGGAAATAAACATTTAATTGAATTGTAGTCAAAGCATGCTGATTCATATGCAAAAAAGACCTTTAGTGTTAGAAATTCAGGAATACAACAAGTACTACAACATGCAAATACGTCAAAACACAAGATTTTGGTGACAACTGCTTTGTCCAAAGATCAAACAAAATGCACAGTGTCGGTTTCATCTGGACAGAAGTCTTCAAATTTTGTATCTAGTGCTGAAACTTTGAAACACTGGAATGTGAATGATGCTGATAGAGTATCTAATGCAGAATGTTTATGGACAATGAAAATTGTTGAAGCTGGTTACCCATTCAGTTCTTGTAAAAATTAGAAAAATGTGTTTTGTAAAATGTTTCTAGACAGCAAAATTTCTAAGCCATTTACGCTAGGACAAACTGAGGTTTCATATGAAATTGCACACGGACTTGGACCATATTTTCATAATCAGTTGATTAGCTCTGTTAAGAAAAGTGACTCTTATTTTACCATACCATTTGATGAGGCAACAACTGAAGCTGGAAAGAAACAGACATTCACATTCGATACTGGGACAGTGATCAGGAGAAGGTTGTATGTCACTTCTTGTGTTGCTTTGAGCTTGGTCATGCAACTGCTGATATACTTAAGGAAAAGATACTGTTATCCCTATCAAAAGACCACTTGCTTCTTAATATATTACTTGCCATTGGTTCAGATGGGCCTCCAGTGAATGTGAAACGTCTGAAGGATATTCATTCTATTTTCAAAAGCGAGGGTTTGCCAGGTTTAATTAATATTGGTACATGCAATTTGCATGTCTTGCATGATTCTTTTAGGCATGGCATAACTTAGTCCTTAAGTCATTGGGAGATCGAAGACTTTTTGGATCCTGTACATAAGTATCCAGCCAGAAGTGAGGATTTTCACAATATTCAGAATAACCTTGAAATGGAGCAGAAACACATGTTGAGGTTTGTTAACAATAGCTGGTTTTCTATGGTCCCTGTTATTTCAGTAATAACAAAGCAATGGTCTGCCTTAGAGGAGTATTTCCTTGAGTACATCCTCAAAAACAGCAAGAATTAGGGCAAGTCTAAACTTTATCTAAGTATTAGATCTCACCTGAAGGATCCAACAACTTTAGCCCACGTGCTTTTCCGGAAGTCAGTGGATGAGACTTTTGATAAATTTCTTCTTTTAATGCAACGAGAAGAACCCTTGATACATATTCCATATAATGAAATCCGCTGTGTTATTCGAAGCCTTGGTTCAAGAATTGTTAAGCCAGAACTATTGGGAACTGTATCTGGAAGGAACTTAAAGAACTTTGATTTCAATAACCTGGAAAATATTCTTCCAACAACTGAAATTGATGTTGGAATTCTTGCCAGGAATGAAGCTTTAAGACTGAAGGAAAAAGAATTAAAACTATTTTTCCATGAGGTGAAACATTTTATTATGACAATCATTAAATATTTACTTGATAAAGTTCCTCTGAGCAACAAGTTTCTGGAAAATATCCAGTGCCTTCATCCATTATTTAAGATGGAATCGATGTCTTTGAAGTACATAGCAAGAATGGCTAAAGAAATGCCACTTGTTTTCCAGGAGAATAATATAGGTAAGCTTTCTGATGAATGGAAATTATACATGATTGAACAAGTGAATGAATATGTCCTGACAACTGAAACAAGGGAAAATAGAATTCATAATGTAGATGATCTGTTTGAAGAATCAGAGATTCAAGACGATGAGGAACTTGCGGACAAAAGTTCCACCCCGTAACAAGAATAGATGTTTATTGGTCTAATGTCTTGAAGAAGAAGAATCTTGGGGAGAAATACCTTCTACTTTCTCGTTTAGTCAAAGCGGCACTGGCACTTTCCCATGGGAAGGAGAGAAGGGTTTCGCTTAACAGACTCTTTCTTAACTCAAATCGTCCACTGTTAAATGAATTATAAGTGAATGGTCTTCGAACTGTGCAGTAAAAGTAAAGAATGACATGTGTGACATACCTATTACCCCAGTGTGCCTAAAGTATTTCTGAGAAGCACATAGTAAGTACAGAAACTATTTGGAAGAGCGTACGAAGAAACTTTCAGCTAAAAAAAATGAAAAGAAATTCTTTGGATTTTGAAATACTTGAGAAAAAAATTAAAAGGCTACAGGAATTAATCAAAACAAGTCATTCACTGATTCGGGAAGCTAATGAAAGACTTTCAAAAGGTACTAAAAGAACGGATATGAAAAAAATGTCAGCTGCACAGGCCTTGCTAGAGTCGGGGCGTAAACAACTCATAACAAATACAGACGAATTGAAGCATGTGGAAACTACATTATTCTCACAGATAAAGAGGGTTAAGAAGTAGCCAGTATAGAACAATAAATCCTTTTAGGGAACTTTATCTAACATTATGGTTTTGAAATGATCACATGAATGACTGTTTCTAAAACATCTAAAGTTTGGTTAACGTTATGGTACCGACTTCTAGTTGGATGGACGAATTATGATTGCAAAAATTGTACCACATGTGATATAAATTGTTAACATAACTATCTAAAGGTTTCATTCAGTCCTTCTGCTACATAGGTGACCATGTCTTATTTTTCATCTACACCTTATTTAGTAGTATAATTCTCATTTTTCTTTCTTTTTACTTTTTTTGCATTTACTGTATATTATTAACAGTCGGATATGTTTGTTGCCCTTTAATTCAGTGGCACAGGTTCACATTTGAACTTACGCCTATCATTTGGTATAATAACGTGTGTATTGTGTAGTGAGAATTGAATATCTGCCATACTAAACGTGTCAAACTAACATAGATGGCGGATGGAGGGGTAGTTGGGTTTTAAACCCGTCTCGCAAAAGACGTTTTTCACAAGGAAAATTAGAAGATTTAGAAATTTACCCCCATCCTGTTTTTTGTTTTTGGTGCTACTGATACGTCCTATATTTATTTCATAAATGTCCTATATTTTTTTAAGTTGTGACTATGACCCCTGGATGCATTATGATTTCTTTCTTTGTATTCACAGATTCCTCATTTTTCCAAAATGGCGCACACTAAAGCATTTTTAATTATAACATAGACTACAAGAAGCTTTTGGTTATATACAAAACAGAAGCACATGCGAGGAAGGAAAACATCCGAGCCAATACTATGGCGTCGCTCACATGTCACATGATCGAACCGGAAAAAAGAGTTCACTATATCGATATGGGTAAAGTGCAGTGGACATTTAACACATATACGATAACATACATAGATATATTTCAACACCCCCTCACAATCTCACAATGTTGACACAATTTACCTGAAATACAATTCGATATCTTCAACTCCTAATGTTTTCATGCATTTATAATGTTTGCAAGATGATAATGCTTTTGTCAAAATATTTTCCCCCATTTTATTAGTCGAAACAAAACTCAAATTAATTAGTTCATATTTCAAGGAATCCCTCACAATATGATGTATGATATCTATATGCTTAGTGCGTTTGTTAAAAACAGGGTTTTCAGACATTTTTATTGCTCCAATGTTGTCATTGAATATTTGGACTTTATCAAACTTGAAGTCAAATAATTTGTTAAGTAATTTATTTAGATAAATGGCTTCTTTTGTGCGATCTGAGAGTGCCATGTATGCAGTCTCTATAGAAGATAGAGCAACCGTACATTGTTTACAACTTTCCCATGTAACTACTACCGCTGAAAATGAAACAATAACCAGTATAGGATTTACGACCATCAGGACAATTAGCCGAGTTGGCATCGGTATAACCAAAGAGTTCACAAGTGGCTCTAAAGATCAGTCCATAATTGTTTTCTTAAAGTAACACAACACCAGTTGTGCAGCCACTCAGTTAGTCTTTATCATAACAATTTAACAACTGACTCAATTTGCTGACATCATTGATAATATCCAACTGGGTTGAAGTAGCAAGATACATCAAACTTCCAATCAACTCAAGATAGGGCAAATCCTCTTCACAGTGATCGGCGTTTTTTAACTTAATGCTAACAACTATGGGACAAATTATAGGTTTAGCATCAACCATGGCAAAACGGGTTAAAAAATCCCTAATATAGCTTGGATGACTCATAGCTGTACTCCCTTTTTCTTGTTGGAAATTTATTCCCAAATAAAATTTTGCAAGTCCTGAATATTTTACCTCCAACTCTTTTCCAAGATGATTTTTAAAACTCGCCAGTTTACTGGGGTTTTGTGACATGAACAGAATATCATTGACGTATACTACAATTACAGTTAAATCTTTTCGTCTTTGATATAATATGTACACAGATCGTCGTTGGTTTGCTTAGCTCCAAATAGTTTCAGGATTTCGTTTAATTTTGAATTCCAGTATCTACCTGCCTGTTTCGACCCATAAAGTGATTTCTTTAGGAAAAGTACCTTGTCACCTTTATTTAACAACTTTGCCAGATTTGACACTTTTATGTAGGTATATATCACTATCAGGCTTTTCAGTTCAGTCAAGAGTTTCCTTAAAATAATCTGGATACTCCAGAAAGATATCCTCATCCAACTTTCCATTTAAATAGGCCATAGCTATGGCAAATTGATAGATTTCAATTCCTCATTTAACTGCTAGGGCACTCATTACACGAATCGACCCTGACCTGGCAACACGAGTAAAGGTATCATCATAATCGGCGTTATACTTCTAGTCATAGTCTCTCGCAATCAATTTCGCCTTTTGCCTTAAAAATTGTTTCCTGTCCTCATTCGTCTAGCGGTCCAAGACACTCCGGGCTAAACGGAGGGACCCTGGTTCGAATCCAGGATGGGGAAAGCGTCTCTTTTTCTCCAAAATTACACAAGCTCTAGTTTGAGCTGTAATTAATACGTGGGTGGCAAAAATTATAGTATAATAAATTCCCCCACGAAAACTCACAAAAATCTCGCCCCGGAGGCTTTCTTGTGTTGACCATATTTGGCAATTGTGTTATCCCTGCGGAGGGTAATAATACCTTAACATCTTTACATACGGAGAAAGAGAGCGTTGTTTCCTGTCCTCATTCGTCTAGCGGTCCAAGACACTCCGGGCTAAACGGAGGGACCCTGGTTCGAATCCAGGATGGGGAAAGCGTCTCTTTTTCTCCAAAACGAATAAAGCTCTAGTTTGAGCTATAATCTATACGTGGGTGGCAGAAATTATTGTAT
>QLNU02015360.1:202119129-202170672 GCA_006491805.2 Dysdera silvatica
TGACCGCCTGTCTGTGGTGACCATTGCAGTCTGGTCTCAAAGGTTGTCACTTTAGGCAGGTTCTACTGACTGTGAATTTTTATTATATAAAATTCAATTAAAAACGAATCTAACTATTGGCTATTCTATTTTGAAAAAATGCCCCATCATCAATAAAAAACACTGTCAGACACACACATAATTTAGTTTTCGTCCTTTATATGTAGAAAAATGAGAAAATAATGGAAAAAATATTTTATAATATATAGCCTAAATGAAATCCACATTCATTTCTTTTTAGGTTTCCAAACTATATATTTTATGGTGATCAGACTATTGCCAAAAGTGCTGCAATTGGGAATCGATACACGACAGAGTCTTTAAAAGGCGTAATTTTGGATATACATATGCTATCAAAATGTGATTATTTAGTATGTACCTTTTCCTCTCAGGTATGTAAAATCAAAGTTATCGTTTTAAAAACTATAGAACATTTAAATGTACATGATTTATTAAAGATAGGATGCATAAAGTTTCTCAAACATGAAATATGATTTTATTCATGTAGTATAATATTTTTCTGTAGTCTCTTGTCTAGTGAGAGAGTCTTTGCAAATATAAAGGGTTATTTTGTTGTATTGGCCAACTGTGCGAAACTAAAATGTCCACACCAAGAAATGATATCTCAATTTGAACAACACTCGTGTACAGGCAGGTTATGTAATAGATAAAACAAAGGAACGTATTTCGGATCTTTAGAAGAAATATCAATGTGTCATAGTGTACAGCTGGTGAAACAAAAATCTGAACATCTGTTTGCCATTTGCACAATAATTGTGCAACAGAAAATTCAAAGGTTCCAATAGTTAGTGAACAATGAAATCTACCAATTCATGTGCACAAAATTTGCATAAGGGACCGTCTCCATATTTAAACTTGCAGAAATTTGTGACGATCCAGGATCATCTTTATGTAAATTGTTGCTGGCTCCCTCCTGTATCGGATTCACACTCAGACGCAGAGGGCACTTCGCTCAGTTCCATTGGGGGCGCTGCGATCGCCGCCAAGGAGGTGGCAGAGGAGCAGATGAGGGGAGAACGAGCTGCGCTGAGTGAAGCTGCCGATGCAATCCTGCAGGCGGGATTGTGAGAAGGAGATTTATGCCCTGCTTTTGAAGTCCCTTTTCGTAGTTATTTGTACTAGAATGCTAGAACTTTTAATGAATAACTATTTTAGTTTGGTCTTCCTCAATAAGAATTACAGAGCCTAGTGCTGGAGTCGCCTTTCATTTTCCTTTGCCTGGCTGGAACTGAATCTTGGAACACTCTTGAGTGTGTTTTACTCTGTTTTTGTGCACACGTCCGGAGCGTAAATTCCCAGATAAAGCAGGGATATCACAAACTTCGCAAATTTCGATAGCAACACCTAAATTTGATATCATAATTGAATTCTAGACTAATTTAAAATTTTGTCATCATTCTGGCTATTAAAACTGGAGATATTCTACAAAATGTTTATGGAGGCCTCCACCATGATAAAAAAATGAGCTTGTAGGTCGGGAATTCAATTTTCTGATCATATCTGTTAAAATCAAAAAGTTATAATACTTGTTGGCTTTTCTTCTTTCCTTTATCTCACTGATTAAATTTACAAAAATACCTTCTAAATGATGATCAAGAAATGTCACTAAACAGTTTTAAAACATAAAATAATCTTTTTTTTGTAGCTATGCGATGCCCTCTTAAACCATTGCTTTAACTAATATTAAGCATTAGAAAAAACTCTACTGATTGGATTGCACTGAAATTTCTGTATAGTAGGCAATAAACCATAAAGTTTTAATTCCTGTTAGGAAATTAATGTTGCTATTCATATTTTTATATCGATTATTATTTTCATAATTTATAATGCATATTAGATATTTTAAAATGAAAAACATCAAGTTTGATTGGCCTGTTGAACTTTAATGCAATAAAAATATTAGAGATAATGAATATTTCAGGAAATATTCATAAAAATCTCATGAGATATTTTAACGTTCTGACCTCAGTATTTCTAATATTCAAAACTCATAAACCCTTGAACCAAATAAATTGAAGTTTAGTATTAGAGGTGGTGAGGTTTTTTTTTTTTTCCAGATTCGGAATATTTAATCGAAACGTTATTGCCATTGGAATTTTCAAAGTTGCTGCACGTTTTAATATGAAGATGGTCCCTTATGTACATTTTACACACACGGATTGGTGGGTTTCATTGTTCCCTGTCGATTGGTACCTTGAATTTTCTGTAGCGCAATTATTGTGTGAATGATAAATGTGTGTTCAGATTTTTGTTTCACCAGTTGTACATATTAATACTAGTATGGAATGGTATCTCCTTTTTTCGTAATATACTGCTGGACAGAGAAAATGCAACACCATGAAAGAGTTAATAGAATGTGATGGAAATTGACAGAGAAACAGAGGATACGCATTGAAATAAGTAATTTTAATTTCGAAAAAATTGTGCTAAACAGTGATACTTTATACAGCATGTGGTCAGTATGAAGCACCACCACCTCTTGCGGCGATACATGCAGTAAGCCCTCGGAGTACAAATGAAATCAACAAGCGAATGGTAACCTGAGGGATGGAGAGCCATATATGTTCAACCTTCATCCACAGATTGCCCTCCGATTGAGGCTGGGACTGATCAAGCTAATGTTGGCCAATCTCGTCCCACACATGCTCAATTGGTGAATGATCTGGAGACCTCATTGGCCAAGAAAGCAACTGGATACTGCTAGTTATTTATATTGATTATTATTAATGTCTTGCCATTTCTAGTTTTTTTTTTTTTTAATTATTATTATTATGCCATATTATAATTTTGACGTAACATGGCATACGAAAATGAAGTCATCGAGCTGGAGTGTTGGACTGTTATGTTCTCTCTTATAAAAATACTAGTAGTATTTCTTTTGTTGTCATTCTTGTTCTTTCGATCTACCCGTAATTGATCTGATGTGATAGCTGCTACTTAGTGATGATTTTCCCTTTCTATATTATTTATTTTATTACTCAACCTTTATGAATGAAGTATTTATCCTTCAAAACGGAGTGTGTCTTAGCAATAAATTTTACTGCACTGTTTCTTTGCAACAGATACCTTTTCAGGGATTTCTTGTGGATGATTGCTGTCTGCAGTCGGGCATTATCTTGCTGGAAGGCAGCATTTTGCAACCCCCTAAAGGTAGGGAAGTGTAACTAGCGGTAATACTTCACTCACATATTGTCATTCCATCATTGTGCCTTTAATATGAACCAGAAGTGACCTGCAATCCATGTTGATGGCGTCCCAAACCATGATGCTGTACTGTCAAGCAATATGGCATTCAATGGTTGCAACAGGATTGGACCTATCTCCACATCACCTCCTGACTTTGATTCAGTGACTGTCACTGGTTAAACAGAAGCGAAACTCGTTGCTGAACACAATCCTGTGCCATTCGAGCATCCAAAACTTTCTATCCTGACACTGCAGTCTTCGCCTTCTGTGCCTTTGCATCGATGGCAGTCTTTGTAAAAGGCACGATGACTACAAGCCACTTTCAACCAATTGTAGCAAAATTGTTCTTGCGGATCTTGCACTAGAACATCCACTACATCCTGTAATATGTTACCAGTCGTGGATTGTGGGACTGCCACCACGTGCCTTCGGATGCGACGATCTGTGCATGCCAACATCCGTCTAGATATACTAGCATCCCCGCGACTATCCACGTTCCCTTTCTCACTCCATCTTGTCTACATCCTTTGCATAGTGGATACATTTAGATCTGTTTCAGCTTAAATATGATGGAAGGACCAACCAGTGGTTTGTGGGCCTATAACAAAACCCCTTATGAAATCATTTGATTTCTGAAAATGACGTCATTGTCGTCGGCCAGACATCCTTTCACCAACAAGCGTTTTCTTCAATGAAAAACAGGTTTCCCTCGCCGAGACAGAATCGCAGGTCTTAGCTTATCTTTCGTTTTCACCCCCTTTTATCCCGCTACCTAATCATGTAACAAGTGCACATTTAAGATCATTCACATAAATGGTCCGGTTGCACATTCCTTGAAATTTTCTTAATTGTACAACCAAATCTTCATGGTGTTGCATTTTCTCTGTCAGGTAGTGCATATTTAATAATTTGTCAGTGTGCAAAAATGTTGAATAGTTTTATGGAATTGCATGTTATGTTCTGTACCTCAGCATGTCTGAGTCAGGAGATATACCTCCATAACCAATATAATGGAAAAGAATTTAACCAATTGCTATAATTTACAAAGCTTTTAGGTAGACAAGAATATTTCGTGAGAGAAAGCGTATTCTATAGTAAGCTGACATAACATACTTCCATTTTTTTAACTTATTATAAAATACGTGAAGCATTTTATAAGCAATATATGCACACTCATATGTTTGTCAGGGTGTCTACTGATCTGGGAAGTTTTCTTGATCGGAAATTGGAAGTGAAAAATTTGGCTGGGAATTTGAAGTGCAAAGACTAAGTCAGGGAAATTTAAATTTCACTGTTATAGCTTATTGAAGCAATTTTCCGGAACTGTGTTTTTGTACCACATTGCATACTCACATTTTTGAAGAACTTATGCATGGTGTCTACAGCTCCCGAAAGTCACTGCCAAAATTAAAATTGTCACGAAAATTGAATGTTGGTCAAGAAATTTCGACAGATATTTCTAATCTATTTTAATTGCTTATTTTTGCTAAAATTTCTGCTCTTTTCGTCTTAGTCTTTTTCATGCAGGCTTTTTCGTGTAGCTTGACTTCTGAGGGAAACGTGGAGCAACAGTGAGAAGTAAGGAGTTGTCGCATTTTGCAAGACATGTCGTCGTGTTCTATAGAACTCTAGTGATATTCCCATTGACTAAAAAGAACAAACTAAAGAAGACCACAAATTGCTGTAAAATTTTTAATAGCAGAAAAAGCCTGCATAAAGGGAGGGGGGATTATTTTGACTGAAAGTTGTGGGATAGACCCACGTGGTAATGCTTCTAGAAAGGAAAATTCGAAAAGGAAAGTGGAATTAATGTTGGATTTTTATCTTATGTGGAAACCAGGATTGTCTAAGAATTCACTAGATGGCAAAAGTCAAGGAATTTCTAAAAAATACTGGGGATTTTGGTAGAACCGGTGTAGAAATGTGTTCAAGCCAGCCAGACTTTTACGTCATCTTTGTCCCCCCCCCCACCTCGGCACATGTTTTTCCGCACTTGACCAGATGCTTGTAAGTTGCTTATGGAACCAACCATGTATATTTTATTTTTTCAAAACTCACAATATACACATAATTGCCAACTATTACAGAAAAGGTGTGGATTTTTGTCAGTTATTATTTTTATGATACGTTTTGCAATTTTTGCATGAACGCTCAATTTTAACTTCACCGCAAGGTCTTCTCATCATGGGATCCCAGACAAAGCAGGGATAGAATTATGGCCCTCTAGAAAGTTTAGCATATTCTTTTCACCTCCCCCACTTCCAGTTTTCAAAAGCTAACGGTTTGTTGTTGTTGTTTTTATGTATATCCTTTTACATATATAGAACTCTTAAGGTTTCCGTATACATAGATTTCCAAGGTTTTTTATTGAATTTTTAAAAATATTTATTCCCTTCTAGTAGAGAAGCTCTTAGGACATTTTTTTTAAGATGTGTGTTTAATGATAATTGTAAAAAAAAAGGGGGGGAAAGAAAAATTGTACTGGGCCCTCTGGGTCTTTGCTTTCTTTGCCCTCACGTTGTCCCAGACCCTTACACCAGATATAGTCATACACACTTTAAATGGAATAGAAAGTGAAGCATCAGCTTCGAGATTATATAATTAAACTCATTTATAGTGAACTTAAAGAATGGCCAAATGAAAACGTTTAATGCAAATTTTTAGTGTAAAATAATTCATTTTTTAAATACAATTTTTGTATTTGTAAATTCACGGTGAGTTATAAATGGCTTTGAGGTGTCATTAATGGATTTTATGGTCTTATGAAACTTATTTTGTTTACACAAATTTTAATGCGTTGTGTGTTGTTTACTGTAATTAGTGACTGGAAATCGATTAAGATTTAATCCATAAACCCTGGAAAAGTCAGGAAAGTTTGAAATAGAATTTAGGTAGACATCATGATTTGTGTACTGTCGTAAATATTGATTATCTCACAATTTTTGTTTTAAATTTTACTTACAAATGATTGTAAAAACTTTGAAATCAAAAATGTAATATGGTGATTGAAAAGGTGTTATATACTCATTCTTTCTTCTCCCCGTTTAATTCCTTGATCCTACCTAAAATGATTTGTACCTTCCCATTTATAAATTTTGTGAAGTATGCATATAAATTGCCCCCCATCAAATTTAACTCTTAGTAAGTTTATTATGTATATAAATGAATTGTGTTCAGAAATCACGTTAAACCATAAGTCCCATCCCAAATGACTTATAGTGCAGTCTTGAAATATGAAATACACTTACGCAGATATGGGAAAACAGATAGAAGGGGAAATGTTTCTATATATAGAGTAGTACTCCATTCATTATGAATTATTTTTTAAGGTCAAGTATTGTTATATCTGTAAATCCCTTTTCTCAATAAAAAATTTTCAAAAGTAGTAAAATGCACCGACTGCTGGTTAGCTCAACTCAGTCTTCAGAAAAGGAGCTGTGTGTCCAAAATTTTAGTCTTTAAAAAATTTATTGCTGAAATAATGGTTTTTAATTCAGTGTTTTATTTTTACTATAGGTGTGTCGCTTAGCATATGAAATGATGCAAAACTTTCATTCAGATGCTTTTTCTTCATTTCATTCACTTGATGATATATTTTATTTTGGTGGTCAAAATGATCACAACCAAATAGCCATATACAACCACAGTGCAAGAACAATCCATGAAATTGACTTTGTGAAAGGTGATATAATTGGAATAGCTGGAAATCATTGGGATGGTTTCTCAAAAGGCCTCAATCGGCGGACTAAGAAAAATGGTTTATATCCATCATACAAAACTGATGAGAAGATTGATATTGTCGATTTTCCAACCTATTCAAAAGCAGATGACCGCTATTCATGAAATATATCTACTTTAGGCAAAAGTATATTTCTATAGAAGAAACTTCATTTAGGATGGGGGATCTAAATAAGTAAAAGAATTATATATGTATATGCAGTGTTTTATTTATCTTTATTAAAAATTATGTGTTTTTTTCTTTCCTCTCCAGTTAATGTTATAATTTATATATATATATATATGCACACACAGAAATTGATAGAATCCCTTCAAGCAAAAGGAGAGACTGGTCAAATGGTAACATCTTGGTGCATTACTGTTTCTCAAATCCCAAACTCCCCATATCAGGACTACTTTGCAGTGGTGCAGTGGGGTAACGCATTCACCTGGTTCATCCTTAATCTGGGTTCGACTCCCAACAGTGTAAAGAATGCTTACTCTGAGATTTCATAAAGATCACACTGCTCACTGTGGTCCAGGGTTTGGTTCCCTAGACCATAAGAGGTTCAGATTCCTCGGAAAACAGTAGGTCCGGGCGCAGCATGACCATTGTAATCTTTGAGCATTAAAAACCACAAACGAACCATACCTGACCCTTAAAGCTGACTTTATTTCACAAATTGAACTGTCGCATCTTTATTCTTCCCTCTTCTTAATTTTCTCCCTGCTAAGTTCTTTTACTCTGTTTATGTAATGTGATCTTTTCATTGTGTTAAAGAGGGGAGGGAATTTTGTAACTATGTACAAAAAGTTTAGGAGTTAGCTGTAAGTTTTTATGTGAATATACCTTTTATAAAATTTGCGTACTCATTGTCAACCTGTGAAGGGATGAAATTACACCAATAATGCAGTTTTGTTTTATTTAAGGATTGAAAGATTTTTTCTGAAAACGTTTAACAATTCCATTAAATAAAAAAGAAAACTGCGTTAATTCGTCTTATTTTGTCATTATTAGCCTTTGCAGTCTTCCACTATTAGCATCTATTACGCCTAATATTTTTTTAAATATATTTATCTATTGAAAAATGTATTTTTAGTATGTAATATTTTATTTTATAACATATAAACATTTTATGTGCATCTCATTTATATGCATTTCCTTTATATAGAAACATTTTAAAACTGACTGACGTGAACATATTTTTTGTGTATCACTATCGGAGGTGTCGGAATTGTCTACTGGTACACAATTTTGGATGATAATTATCATAAAAACAATAAAAACATAAAAAAAATTCTACAACGTGAGCATTTTATAAATGAATTGTTCGAACAACTGATTTTCTTTGTCTAATATCATCTGGAAAACAAATACCATCTACATTTTCAAAAACGCTTCTTTCGTTTGTTAACTTTGCAACAAACCAAGAGTACTGTAATGTATTCTTAAAATTCGGCGCCGAAAGTTGATTGTGAATAAGTGAATGGATCTTCAAAGCATCTATCTGCTCGCATGTTTAAATGACTATTTTTTTGTAAGCTTTCAACACAATTTTGTAACCTTTTAATGAAATTTTTTACTTGACGGAAGAAGTACACATCACGAGGTTGACAGTATGGGGTACAATGAGGTGGAATTACTTCAACAGTAGAAGAACAGGTGCCGTCGTCATTTGTAAAAACATTAAAGTGTGCTGGATCTACATCAGGATCTCATAGCAGTCTGGATGGCTACATCAAAACATTTTAATAATCAGCAATTAAAATTCGAGTAGAAATTATCACTGGCAATAAGCGTACAATTAACTTAATTACATAAATATGAATTTTATTAAAGTAAGTTTATGAACAAAATCCGATTGTAAGCGAAGTATTTTTACTAATAAAAATACATAAATAAATATGTAAAAAGAATACATATTAAAAAATTAAAGAAGTGACCGATTTCCACGGGCATCGAACGCAAAAAAACGAAGCGCTAGGCCGGTAACTTACCAACTAAGCTACCGATTGGCTTGCAAAGGATGTCGTATTTTAAGCTCATATATAGGAAGCAAAATCTTTAAAAATTCATATCTCTGAAAATAAGCCACATTGGCACGAATGCCGAGACACGTGTTTTTTTTGGCTCAACTTTCATAAAAAAGAATTTTATCAAAATCGGTGGGGCACTCACTGTGAGTTCTCCTTGTTAGTCCATATGTTTTATTTTTGTATTTCAAATCAATTAAAGTCAGTATGTTTGTTTTCTTTTATTCTTTCATATGTATATTTTAGAATTTTTTTGAAATATAATTCCTGTTGTAAAAGTATTTTATTGTTACATATAGTTTGAATAATTGATTCCTTTGGGTCTTTTTTTTTTATTTTATTATTTTTTGTACTTTTTTATCATTAATTTATTTAGTTTACCCCATATGGAGTTTCCATATATTAAATGGCAATGAATTAAAAGAGTAATATAAATTAATTTTTGTTTCCAACGTAATGTATTAGATCGTGAAAACGTGAGTCTGCTATAGAGAAAAGCATAAATGCACAAAAAATCGGTAATTTATGCGAGAAATAGGGGGTAGCAGGCAGATTTATAAATGGCCACACTAGGCTCAGAGCCCCAATTATTTTGCGGGTGCAAAATTTTATAAGACTATTTTTTTTTTAAATCACAATATATTTACCATTAAAATCCAGCCTTTCCTGGAAAGTGCCACTCCCACTTTTTATCATAATTTTGAATGTTAAAATTTTCCTAAAGTAGCCCCTCACCCTAAACACGAAAAGAGAAAAAAAGTTTCGTCATCAAATAGACTAAATTTATTCATAAAAATATCGTTATTTTTATCTCATAATAATTCATATATTATGCAATCGAAAATAGCCTCCCCACCCAAGATATTCCACAATTTCACATCGTATTTCAAGATTGTGGGTCCACAGAATTATTTTGTTTTTCTTTTATCAAAAAATTCCAGGGGTGGGAGTGGACAAAAAATAACAGTGCCTACTATGCCTCGTTTTCCAAATCCGATGTCGGGAGATGAATAAAGCAAAATTGGTAAATTTTCAAGCGGTTGGTGGGTGGGGGGGAATAATATGAGTATTTCAGATTGAAATACCTTTACTTTGCAGATTGTAACTATCTTTACTTTTTCTTTTTTTTAAAAATCCACAAGAACATCAAATTTGCAATGTGCAGGCTTCTCATGCGCGTCAGGCAATTTGAAAATGTCCCTAAATATCAGGGAAAGGTCAATGAAAAATGAAAGTTTCTAGCCAAACCCGGAACAGCCAGAGAAAAATTCCATAACTTCTGTGTCAAATAGCTAAATCTTCCATGAATGTTAAGCTATTTTTCCCACAACCGAAGTTTAGTTGAGTCTACAGAGAGAATTCAAAGAAATTAATCAGCAGATTTTACTGGCGAAGTCAGAGACAATCACTCAAAAAGTCAGAAAAATTATTTTTCAAATATGTGTGGAAACCCTGAATGTATCAAATTATTTAATAGGAGGAGGGAAGAACGAATTTAGTTTCTTATACAAAGTAACAATTGATTATCGATAAATTTGGAGCACTGGCTATTATCTTGAGAAAGCAAAACTAATTTAAATTTTAAAGTATATACAGTAGATTCTCGTTACACCAAACTCACCAGGACCTCTAAAATATTTTGTTGAAAAGTTTTGGTCCCATATAACTCTATGCTCATGGATATATGCCATATAATTTCTGAAGCAGTTACACAAAATTTTGACACTAAAACTCTTTTAGTAACGTATTCTAGATTAAAAGTTTACACCTGTAACATAATTATAAAATCATTGGGGGAAAAGAATGTCTTTTCATTCTTTACATAATTGATTAGTTACAGAAGAAATTGAAACACGAAGATTGGTTCAAATTTTAAAACTGATGGAATTGATTCATTTAATCCCTGTTAGCACATCTTCATATGAATTGGGGTTTTCTGCAGTAAATGGAATTTAAACAGCTTTTCGTTTATCAATTCAAGAAGATAGATGATTTAATAATAATGAAATGGAATGGAATGCCCATTGAAGAGTGTAACATAGACACAGCTGCATGTGTGGCATAAACCTTAAAAGAAAAAAAAAACAGACAATACATATACTCGATAATGTTAGGTGAATGGCAATTGTCTTTTCTGAATCTGATTGTTTTGCAGAAACAAAACGAAATTGAAATCATTAAGAATCCTCAACTTTTATGTTACGTTAAAAGCATTTTTGATGTTTCCTTGTAATGCAAAATTAGATTGTTAAAATAACTGTAAATCGTGTTTCCATCCTTCATTGGTAGAGGTGGTTTATAGATACTTATTAGTGGCTGATAAAAAAATAAGCCTTACCAGCCATTGTTGCTTGTAGAATTCTTTCACTTTAGTGAAGGTTAATTGGAACTAAACTATGCAATTTTTTTACTTTCATGCCTTTAAACCACTTTTACATTACCGTCCATATACTCTTTAGACAACTGGATTTCATAACTTTATTTTAATTTTTGTATCAAAAACGATTTAAAGTTTATTTACATATATGGATCTATATCATACTTATTCATGCAAACTTTCAATTTAAGTCATTTATTTATTTATTTATTTTTACATTTTTCCCACAAAATCTATTGTCCATATACTTTTGAGATGGACTTCACTTGCATAATTGCAGCATGTTACACACACAAAAATAGAGTAATATACTATATGTATCAACTGAAGCTAAATTTTAACTTGCATATAGCGGAACTATCACCTACATTTTCTGATTGTGTTGCAAGGAGACAAGCAAATTTTTTTTTTTATTCTTAATTTTGTGTCCTCTTTAATGTATTCTTTCATCAACTCTTCACATTGGTTTAAGGCTTTTTACTGTCAATAATTATGTGTTTCCTATTCATATCTTCAACCCACAAATTTAATGCTTTTTCCATCTTAGCTAACACCTTATTGCATACTGTAGATGTAACTTTCGCAGTTTGGGGCGATACAGGTTAAACTAGACTGCATTTTTATTTTATTTATTACCACCTTACAAATAGAAGAGTCATTCTTACCATACAACTTATCAGCCTCAACATAGGTTTTTATTTTCTTGTGTCAAGTGAAGAATTTGTATACTTTTTATTGATGGGTGGTTTCTCTTAGAATTTAAATTACTGTAATTAAAGTAATTTTAATGGTTATTTTCACAATACTATGTGTGTGAAGTAATATAGCAATGAATGTGGATAACATGAACACTTGATGCTAACTGGATGGAAGTAAAGTGTGGGTACAGAAAGCAAAGATAGTCATGTACTAAACACTATTAACTATACAGTATTTGTATCTAACAAGGGAACCACTTTTTTTGGAAGCTTGCACTTTAAGACATATCACAAATGATAGTCCCTAAGTTCCTTATTAAGAATATGAAATCAGTTTTTTGTGAATAGCATATAAATCTTTTTATTAATATTTAAAGTCCAAAAATCACACTTTTTAGGTGAAGTTTGATATTTTTTTATTCGCACTGTATATGAAGATAATAACTTTTGAACTCAATTGAAATGAAAAGCATGTTTGTATTTAGCGAATAAAATTATAAGATTACACAAAAGACCATTAAGAGTAGTTTAAAAATTATATAAAATTTAATTTTTAATACTGATATTTGGCGTGTTCAGCTGTGGTTTAGAAGAATTGGCAATATTGGTATGAAGTATAGATGTTTTGTCAAAACAATTTGCTCTGGATGAAATCAAAATTGATGTAACACATCAAAATGAAATTATAAAAATTCATTCTTTGGTGTATAACCAATTAAGTGCAGAACAATATCGCCCTATGCTCCAATATCCTTAGTGTAAAGGTTACACCCCTAATGAAACTATTCAATTCAAAAATATTGACAAAATATCTTTTTTTTTTTTTGCTTAATTGATACAATTTTCAGTTACAATGAATGTAATTTACATCCTTTTTAAAGTGCAGCCATTGTAAGGTACAATTATGCTTTGAACACTTTTAGGAAAAATATCATTACCATAACCCATAAAAATGCATCCCAGCTTTGGTATTTTGAGTCATTTCCATAATTTTCACATATTGAAAGTCTTTGACAACGTTCAAAGGCTTTTCCACTTAAAATTTTTATGAGGAAACTAGGTCAACTCCACAAAGAATAGTAGATGTTGATATGATACAATGCTTGTCTACATTTAAAAATAAATTATTTACATATAAAAATTTTGAAGTGCAAGCTGCCTTGAACATATTTTTCTTTATTAAAAAATTACGTAAAATATTTTGATGTTACGGCCATAAAATTTAGAAGATTTTTTCCTTTTTATTATGGCATTATATTTCCTGAAAATAATGCCAATGAAGGTTGCAATATGAGCGTAATTTAATAATAAATGCTTCATACCGATATCGCCAATTCTTCTAAAGCATAGCCAAACGCGCCAAATATTGGTATTAAAAAACTCAGTTTTTGTATAATTTTTTAAAATACTCTGAATGACCTTTCGTGTAATTTTATAATTTTATCCCTTAAATGCAACCACCTTCTTTATTCGAATCGAGTTCAGAAATTATTATCTTCATATACAGTACGAATAAAAAATATCAAATTTCACCTAAAAAGTGTGGTTTTTGAATTTTGAATATTAATAAGAAAGTTTTATATGCTATTTACAAAAACTGATTTCATATTCTTAATAAGAAACTTAGGGACTATCATTTGTGATATGTCTTGTCTCAAAGTGCGAGCTTCCACAAAAGTGGTTCCCTTGTAAGTATATTTTCATATATGACCATTTAAAATTTACACTTTTGAAAAATGTCAATTTTCTTCATGAGCCAAATAATATAAAGCATTTATATAAAAAATGTCATGTACTGCACATTTTAACATAGTAAATTGTTGTATGAAAACATTGAAACAACCCAAATTATAAATGTAAAAACTTTCAATTCAACCCATTTTAAAACAGCTGTGCTGTGACATATCTGTAAAACAATCTATCATGCCATTCAGCCTAGTGCAGTTCCAATGGTACTGTAAATCAAAAGAAATTTTTTTCTGCTTTCTGGGTTTGGTTCCTTGGACAACTGGTTTGGATTCCTCAGAAAATGTAGGCCCTGGCTCAGCATGACCTTAGGATTGCTTGCATAATAATTTACATAAACCATTTATCCCTGGATAAGTAGCAGTATTGTTATGCAAGTTGGGGGGGGGTAACAATGAATAGTTTTTACTCATATGGCTGTTTACATGGAATTGAATGCAAATTACAGGGTTTTTCCATCAGCTGCAAAAAGAAAGGGGTGGGTAATTTCATGTGAATAAATTTTACTCAAATTACATATATAGGGTTAAAACACTAATTTCTTGCAGTGTATAGATAATTTTGATCTGAGTATTTTTATTTCATAATCATACTTTTTCATTATTAGATACTACATGAGGAGATAAAACTTTTTAGTATGTTTAAATGCAAAGGACGTGTAAAAAAAAAAAAAAATTATAATTAAGATACATACCCACACTGTTTCTCTCAAGAATATTTAGGTATAACAGGGTTCTTGTGATCCTTGAAAGTCCTTAATTTTTTTCAGAAAACTATTTTTGGTTTTTGAAACTCCTTATTTTCATCTAAAATCTGCAAATAGCCCGTAATTTTGCTCTACCAATCCTCAAAATTTCTCTTTAACTTTTTTTTATTACTACCATTCTTCTCACTGTGTAAATCAATAAATAAATGTGGAATTCAAACCATGTCACTTTCACAAACAATAGGAATGTGCTAGAATATTTCTTCGGAGCAGGAATCTCCAGTGCAACACTTTTCTCTCAGGTCCTGATTTAAGGTGTAATTCTTCGGCATCCCCACTTACTACATATATTTCGTAATCAGACATCTGTTAAGAGAAGTTTTGCTCTGTTTTTACAGCAAAGAGTATTGCATCAGGACCTGCAATTTTCCTAGTAATCCAAATGTCTGCTTCTAAAAAAACCGAACCCTGGACTATGGCAGTCAGAAAATCAGAAGGTGTTCTACGATATGCTTGGAAGTTGATTCTGGGTCAAAAACACAATAGATGGATGTATTACCATCATATACCACCCTATAAGGCTGTGGACTTACACTTTTTTCAAGGAATGCAAATCTTCTATATAAAAGGCCTCAGGGATGAACCCTTAGACTACAGTTATCATTTAGTTGGTAAGCTTGCTTATAATATATATGTGTGTATATATATGTATGTAGAGTACAGTGGGAGCATTAAACCTAGACTGGCAGCAGCATACCGTTAACGCATTGCAACTGCACCACTTCAGGGCCAGGTTTTACTCTATGTGTAAATATATATAATTTATAGTTTAAAAATTAGATAAACATTAGAGGAAATGTACAGGGACATTACAGTTCCATGTTGTAATAAATATATTTGTATGTCTCTATTCTTCTATAATTGAATTTACTATTATGTATGATCATACGGTTCTGGTACCCTAGGCTATATGAACAGGGACCACAGAGCTCCTATTTTTCCTATTGTTTTACCACCCCTCCTGTTCCCTGTGGTGATCACTTTCTTCCCAAACATTTCCCTCTCTACTTGCGTTATCCATCAAGGTCATGTTCTTAGTTTATTCTTTGTTTTCAAAACAATGTGGGGATAAAGTACGATGGGCAAAGCCTTATTTATTGCTGTAACCCTGAACTGATTTGTTGGCCTGCCCCTCTACATTTTTCATCTCCCCCCTCCTCCTTTTAACATAATCACTTGGACACTAAACTATGTGAATTCGCAAGTTTGAACAAATGGGCGGTTTCTACATAGTGTTTTCTGGCACTGGACATATGCCTGTCAAATGCCAATGTAAGGATTCCTAGCACGTCTGTCTTTTATTCAAAAGTCCCTATTTTCATCTGAAGTCCATATTAATCTTTTTTTTAATCATAATGTCCATTTTCCACATTTAACTTATGCTTAAACTGAAATTGGTTTAACATAAATATCTCACATTAATCAAGCGTTTACGAAGGCATTTTCAGAAGCAATTGATCCCTTATGTGTTTGTACAGAGTATTATGAGAAGGTTGATTACAGCAGGTGGCTCAATACTTTTGCCAACCTTTACGTATCGCACGTAAAATTTACTTGATTTAGAAAACTCGTTTACTTACATGGAGAAAAGAAATATTCGACATTTACAGTCGTCTCCCCCCCCACTACCACCACCTCAGCAATGTTGCAACTTCAATATTTAATGTCCTGCTAGTTCCACATTCAATCTGTTTGCATCCTTTTTGTTAATTATCATTGTTTCATTTGCTGTATTTTATTATAATGTTCGATGTACCAACAAACAAATTTGCTATTGATTTCTCATTACTGCGCTAATTTTGTAGAGATAAGCTGCGACTGGTACACATTTAAAATGCTGTGTTTTATTTCGGTTGTTATTTTTGAGGGAAAAAAAATGTGATAAAACAAATTTTAAATAAATTGACACATTTAAATTGGTTTTTAATGTTTCAATTCTTATTTTCCAAAACATTGGTTATATCAAAGTGTCACCATGCATAATTTTATTGATGGGCATTTTTGAAAATTGGTAAATATGATGTAAGAATTTTATAATAGTAAGGAAGAAGATTTAGATTGCTTAGTTGTTATTTCCTATTTTTAAAGTAAAATGAAATTTGTTTATAAATGAAACTTTAAAAAAAAAAATTTGAATATTGAGGTTGATTTTTACCACAATTAGAGCATTACAGTGCTAACAGCAGCTTGCAATATCTGAGTGAACAATTCTTTGTACATGTTCCTTATTAACATCGCTGTTATATCAATAAACAAAATTGTTCCTTACTTTTAATATGTATTGAAATGTAATGAACTGGATATTTTAATTTCAGTTTAAGCAATTATTGAGATGGCATTATAAATATTTAGATTTTGTTTTGAGTAAAATCATCACTGTTTATTTTTGAGTATTTCTTCCAAATTAAGTCTTTTTTTTAGGGGGGGGGCGGCAAGGGATGTGGTATAAAAAAATTTAAAATTATTGCTCTATGAAAAGGACTAACATTTGTAAAAAATATTCTGAATAAGGATATTGAGAAGCTCTCTTTCAAAATTAAGCAGCAGTTATGAAAGGAAAGTCTTGTATTCTTGTTTTTTATGGTCTTTATTAGTCCTTTCAAAAAATAAAAATAAGTCCTTATATTTACCTAATTTCTTGGGGGAGAAAGTCTACTGGGAGCCCTGCATTACCATTACTTGTACCATTTGGTGCTTCTACAGATTCAATCAACTTTGAACTGGTGCAGTATTAAAAATGGAATTAACTAAAATCCTTTGTGCTGGTATGAATTCTGTGATTAAAATTGCATTATTAATTCTTATCAGTACTCATGTAATTTTTCTAAAGTGATGGAGGATTGTTTCTGAAGCACATTTTGTTTTTTTCATTAAAAATTATCGTAAAAAAGCATATGCTGTAAAGTGGGGGAGGGGGTTAGCCCGTGATGGAGCTTTCCACATGAAATGATTAGTAGTTCCAAATGCCTGGTGCCAGTCAGCTGGCACCAGAATTCAATGCAGTAGTCAAAGGGAGTGAATTTTTTTTTTTTACAAGGAAGCATATGTATTTCTTTATTTTAGAGGAATGGTGATGTTCTTAAAGACATCCACAGTAAGAGTATGATAATTTAAAAAATTATTAAATATTGTCTTTCCTTTTCATATAAAAGTGCTGATAGGGTTTTTCATTAAATAATTACACTGCACTGGAAAACGGATGGAAACTTTTTGAATCTGGAATTATTGGTATGTGGCATGTGAATTATGCCACGAAAAGATTGAGATACTTTTCCCATTCCAGTTTACGGGATATTATTAGGAAGCGGGCCAAGCATCATACACTATATACCCGAAAGTCACCAGACACTTTTGATTTTAGACATTTTTTCGAATTTCTTTAGAAATACTAAGCAAATTATTCCTCACGTTATGTAAAAAACATGTTTGAACTCACACTTTCCAGTAAAGATTCAGTCAAGAATGCATTTAGGGGACCGACAACAAATCAAAAAAATATATATTTGTAATCACCCTGTATCATGGGGAAAATGGAAATAATTCGTAACTTTCAAAAAGGATTTTGCTTTCTATGTGCAATACTTCTGTGCATTTTTGTAAAAATAGTATTTATATCAACGAAGATGTGAATGTTTCTTTGAAAAATTCTGGGGGTTTTTTTTTGCAGGTGATTTGCTTATGGGATGCAGAGTTTTCAACCAAATTTCAAAAAACTTATATAAAACTTGTCAATTTAAAAGAAAAATATACTGAAATTTGAAATGAATATATTGAATGTTCGAAGGGATGTGCATATTTATAGGTAATAACTTCTAACTGCACATGCTCAAAAAATTTTTAAAAAAATCTTTTATAATTCGGTAGCCAATTATATAGGGTAACTTATATAAAAATTTTAGTTGAATATCATAAAAATTTAGAATATTATCGGCAAAACAGTGAACTGCATTTCATATACTTTCTAAAAGTAGCTGGATGATAAGGGATTTTCCACAAATTGTCGTTTCCTAATTTATCGGATACCCCTGTGTCTAAGTGAACTTGTCCAGTGCTATGAAATGAATAAAAACATGTGTCTGATGCTATATAAGAGAAGGAAAAAACTGCTCGGGCACGAAATACTTGTTAGCTGTCAAAATGAACAAACGTAAAGAATTGACTCACTTTGAAAGGGGTGAAATTGTCGGTGCCATAAATTTGGGCATTTCGTCAGAGAAATTTCTCTGAAATTAAATGTGGCCAAGTGTACTGTGAGGGATGTTATTAACCAGTGGAAAATATGTACAGTAACTAATAATTGTAATGTTCATACAGGTAGATCGAAAAAATTGACTGACAGGGACCACAGGACGCTTAAGCGTGTTGTTAGAAACAACCGCCAAGCATCCCTGCTAGCAATCGCAAATGATTTCCGATGTCAAACACATACAAGTCAGTGGCAAAACAGTCCATAGTTGGATAATTGAACTTGGATTTCGTGGATGTTCGGCTCCTTAGTGAGCGAAAATGTTCAATCTGGAAGAGGTGGTGCGGTGGCCGTACTCTGGAGTTTGCAAGTTTCAAGGCAGGGTGTATTGCACAAGGCGTTATAGAAGACCGGCATATAACAAGGAGCTTGGGACCAATGAAAATATTCACTATATCCAACCCACAAAAAACTTGGTCATTAAAAGCGATTGAATTCTATTATATGTAATCATTATACAAAACAAAATCTATGTTTTCCTGACTCTATCCGGAAACTCACTAAATGTGTGCTTGTTATAAGTGGGTCCTAATGTATTTGAAAGCTTTTCTAAATGTTTTTGATTGAGAGGGGAGGACAAGGGGGAGAAACAAATTTCTAAAAGGAAATGAAATATACATTTAAATACTGATCGTATTTAATCAATGACTCAAGTGTTTGTAACAGAATATACTAGTAATTCATTTGTACACTGTAACTTAGTTTTGCAGGCTTACTTGGACTTCATACCTAAATTATTGCTCAAATCACAATATTCTCATTCGACTTAAAGTTGAACAAGACTTCCAAATAAATTATGCTTACCCGTAGGTCTTAGTAATGGAATCAGTAATATTTATTAAAACTCTTCTTTTTTTCATCTGATGAATTTATTTTGAAATTCATAAATAACTAAATTAATCCAAACGTGTTATAACTGCTAAGATTCACTTTAGTGACAGTATGGAACTACTGCCTAAAAAATTGTCTCCTTTTCAACCACATGTCCACCTTATTTACAATTTCTTCTCTTTTTTCACGTTAACTGTCATACTCCCTTCACATTCGTAGGCCATAAATTAAACTTCGTTTTTTGTTGCAGAGACATAATATTTTGTAGCAATTCCCTGCTTTCATTTAAATAGAGAAATTTTACATTATTTGAAAATATTACTGGTAAAGTTATTTATTTTTTAGTATGAAAAATATTTGAATTTTCATATAAAGTTTAGAAAAATTAATGCAACTAATGAAATATTGTGCAAGGCCCTAGGTGGCCACCCGTCTTGCCTTACCCTGAGGCCGTACCAACCTATACGTCATCAGAAATGGATCTCTGACAGCTCAACAGTATAAGGATGAGATCCTCAGACCCTTTGTGGTCCCTTATGCTGCAGCAATCTGAGATGAATTCATTCTCATGGATGATAATGCCACTTCACATCATACTCGGCTAGTGAATGACTTCCTTTTCAACAGAGGAATCCTTCAAATGGATTGGCAAGCATTTCCTCAAACATGAACCCAATCGAGCATGTTTGGGATATTCTAGGAAGAAGGGTTGCTGGTCGCTTATATCATCCCCAGAAACAGTTCAGCAGCTGGAAACCATTCTTCTACAGGAGTAGGAGAGAATACTCCAATCCCTCATCGATAACCTCACTGACTCCATGCCTCACAGGTGTGTAATATTACTTTCTGTCTGAGGAAACCATGCTCCTTATTAAAACTCTTTTTTTTTTTCCAAGAAATCACATTTTTTGTTTTTATGGCATGTACAAAATGTGCATTTTTTGTTTTCTGACAAAAAATGTGAATAACATTTAATTATTTCTTGTTCCATGAGCAATTTTCTTTCCTCACAGCTTACAATACCTAAGGATCAAACATAAGCCAAAAAACATTTTCTTTGTCCTGAGTTTATATCCAAAATCACAATATCCCCTAATTGTTTTGGGCAGTGCACTTGTGTAATATTTATTTTCATCAAAAAATATATGTGCACCTACTTAACCATTTTCTTTGCAGTTTCATCAATTAAAATGTTCATTGGACTTACTATCACACAGAGTGGATTTACAGTATTCATAATTCTAAATTTTTTAAATGTATAATTGTGTATTTTAGACTATCATCTAAGATTGTTATAATGTACTTCGTTATAGAAGGGTTTAACAATATATGTGTAAAACGTAGTACACATTGTGTGTGTATATGTTTGTATATGCATATATATGACAAATAAATGATTTGTTATATCATTTTATGAAAATTCATTTTATCATTGTTTGGAACCGTAAGTCTTCAAATTTTGTTTACTTCCTCATGAAGGTCTTTGGATGTGGCAAAGGGGTAATAAAAGCATAAAGGGGTGACTACCTCAAAATTTCACATACAGTTGCTTACATAAATGCCGAAGTAGCCTGGTGAAATATGACTGTCAATATAAAGAATTTTGGGAAATTTCCTGTATTTTAAGCATTGTGGATTTATTTAAATGATTTGTACACTTCATCTTAAAAAAAGACCCTATAATAATACCATTATCATTTTTATTTCGATTTGTTGACTTGCTCCTTTTTTGTAGGGATCACTATGACTAACTATTGAATTTATTTGAGGTACTGTGATGCACTGTTGCCCTGTTTAATTTATTAAATGGGAAAGACTTAGTCTCTTAAAAATAGCATGTTATAGCAAATGTCAACCATATAGTTAATTTAACGATTAGCAACATAGCTCCTTTAAACTTCAAAGAAAAATTTGTGCTATGGAATTTTTTTTATAATCAAAATCTGAGAAGACAATGACTGTTCAGCTTTTATTTAAAGAGCATACTGCACACTATTTTCAATGTACAAGGTAGCTTCAGATCAGTTGAAGTGGGTTTTTTTTCCGTTTGCAGTGTTTAAAAAATTTAATAGTAACTCTATTACATATTAATTTAAACTACCTTTATGAAAATTTACAGTAAATCTAAGCTTATGGGAGAAATGTTAAATGTCTAAGCCATGTTAAGAAATGGAAATATGCACCACGCTGGAGCACAAATTCAAATTAAAACGTTCCTTAGATGGATAAGAATTAAAAGTATACAGAAACACACACATTGACTGTAAATAATTCTGCCGATCTACACTAGACGGGCAGAATCGTTTACTGATTCAGTCAGTGTATGACTTTACATACCTCTCATAAGAATGATACGGATGATTTGTTTTTTCGAAATTCTGAGTAAACAATGAAGCAACATCTTGATGTTAAATTACTCTTGAAAGAAAAAATGATTTTCTTGCAGCTGATGGAACCCGAACCCAGGACCTCTTGATTGCCGGTCAAGTGCTGTACTTATAATTATTGTAACTTAATAATTTTAATTAAATTAAGAATTTTATTTAAATGATTTAATCATCTTACTTTTAAATGATTTAATCATCTTACTTTTAAATGATTTAATCATCTTACTTTTAAATGATTACTTTGCATTACACAATAAAATCCCTCATTATATGTGTATATATAGCAGAACTCGCAGGACAGAACAATTGGTCCATAAACAAGATACTTTTATGAAGGGGTTCCTGCTGGAAAAATTTTATCTGGCCATTAAGAGGGGTTTTACTGTATTAGTATGTCAATTTACAAATATCTAATAATGCACTAATATCTCTTGCATTATTATTATAACTAAGCAAATTGAAATGATTTCATTTTGAAACAAGGTAGTTGGGGAAAGCCTTGTGAGCTTATCAATTTAATTTAAAGTAGCTTATAAAAGTGCTCACATTGTTTTCAAAACTGTGCAACTAAAAACTTTTCAATTATAAAAAGACAGAAATATACTTGAGAAGAAATTGAACTGAATAATCATTCCTATTCCAAATAAATTATCTTTGGTTTAATTACACCATTGAAAACAAAATGGAATGTAAAGACCTCATGAAAAATTTTAACAAATTACCACAAAAGAACTATTAAATGTTTGTTGGAACTAAGACTAAATTCATATTTTAAGCAATTATACATTAATTTTTCAGCATCAAAACAAAGAACTGTCAAAATTATTTTCTTTCACGATGTTTAAATATAATCTTAAGAAGATAAAGAAAACGTATGTTCGGTGGAATCCAGAGAGGGAGAATTCACATTCAGGAAAATAATGGTGCATTTTGCTATGTGCAATTAATTTCTTAAAAATATAAATAAGTTATGAATACACACTCAGTGAGCCAAGATATTCGAGAGATCATACTAATATTTTGTCCTCCTCTAGCTTTGATCACAACCAATATTCTTCAGGGGAATGAACTCAACAAGTAGGTGATACTGTTGCAGAGAAATTTTAGCTCATGCTGACATAATAGTAGAGCTTAATTTGTTCAAATGGGCTGATGCCATTTCTAAGCTTCAAATGGATCTTTCCACTTTCTCCCACAAATGCTCAATGGTGTTGAGATCAGGTGACTGTGCTTGCTATTGAAACTCAGAATCATGTTCCTTAAACCAATCTGAAGCCAGTCAAGTACAGTGACAGGGTGTATGTAGTGTACTTGTGAAAATGGCCATCTATATCAGGGAACTCTATAGCCATAAACAGAAGCACTTGATTGAAAACAATGTTAAAAAAGGCACTGGAATTTAAAGATGCTTCCACTGGTATTAAGGGACCAGGTGTAGCTCAGGAAAACATTCCTCAGGCCATTATTTTACCACCACCCACTTGAAGAGTTGTCAATAAAATCAGGACAGGTTTATTGATTCGTGCTGCTTGCACTACATTCTGATCGTGCCATCAGCATGGTGAAGAAAGAAGAGACTCTCGTCAGACCAAACAACCTTTTTTCGCTCATCAAGTGTCCCAATTCAGATGATGCTGAGCCCACAGCAGAAGTGCTTATCTGTTTTTCAGTAATGGCAAAGACACCCTTTATGGTCTCCTGCTGTGAACACCAATCCGTAACAAGGTCTGTTGTGCATTCAGATGTGCTTTATGATGTGTTTGCATTGTACAAAACTGCAATTTTGTAGTGTTTTTGTCCTGTTGCTGTTTATGGTTCTTATCAGTTTCCTGATACCTTTATCATTCAAAAGTATTTTCTTACCACAGTTCTCATTGCTTGAAGTTTTTTACTCAACTGCCATCTTCTAAACACCTGAGATACTGCTGTATGAAAAAAATCTGAGAATATTGGAAGTGTAGCAGGTCGACGCGACACTGATTTCGTATAAATAAGTGTGACGTACACGATTGCGCAGTGTTTAGCGTATTTTCGTTTTTCAATTGGCTAAGCTATATGATTCATGGTAGTGAGATTGCATTGCATATTCGCATGCACGTTTTTTTGTTCTGGTTTTATCCGCTCGTGCCGAAGCGAATAACCTGTTTACAGTGGACGAAAAATTGTTCCACTTAGTTTAAATTATCGCTGCACTAACCCAAAGTTCGTAGTGAAAAGCTTACGTTTTATTCTAGTCAATGTTAGCAGTATTATTTTATGCTACCTGACCATGGAATTATGCACTACAACGACCTCTCAATAAAGTTGTTACGTTTTGGAACTTGTACAGTTCATCCCTACTTCAGCTTACATCACGACGCATTAGAATCCGTAAGCACTTGAATTATCACATACAAGGAATTTCCAGTTACTGATTCGCATGCAGTCAGATTTAAACCGCAAATAAATAAGATGTAGTCTACTGATTAGACGTCCTATACGTTGACGACCTACACACCAATATACATTACTACATAGTGGAGATTACAGAAGTTTCAGAAATGCTTAAACTGCTCTTTCTTGCCCCACAATCATACCTTATTCAAAGTCGCTTAAATCTCTTGTCTTATCCAGGTTCAGGCTAACTGTGATGGTAACTAGCTCTCGTGATGTCGAGCGTGCCTTTTATATGCAACACAATATGTATAAATATATATGTATTCATATAATATATATCAACATATTATATGCAAACAGCAATAAAAGCTTTTAACTTGCTGTAATAAAATCGGTGCTTTGAATCCAAGTACTGGGTGGGGGGGGGTAGAAAAGGGCAAATATATACACACACACACAGGAAAACCCAGGTTATTGCGGTTTGTAATTGGATGCCAAATTTTGAAAATTGCACTAATAAATTCGATTTATTGCGGTATTTGAAGGTGCCAAACAATGACAACTGAAAAAGGAATGTTTTAGATATATTTTATATTTTTTTAATTTTAAAATTAAAATTTTAGTATTGACCAATATGTATATACACACGGGGCTGTACTTAGGGGATCGCGAGCTGGTACGGCATGGCAGCTGCTAAAATTTAGAACGGCAAAAAGTGTAGTGTAAGTACCAAGAAATCAGTTTTTAGCGGCCCCATATACTTTCGACAGAGTATTTGGTCAACTCACCTTTTGCGTGTGACGTCATACTTCCCATAATGCAACCTCTAAATGGTGGTCAGAATAAATACATGTGTTATTAGTCAAATGTGTTATCATCAGGAGCCTATGTACATTATCATGTTTATTGTGGTGGCCATACGGCCACTGCAGAGACTCCTGGCAGCACAAAAAACTAGAAAAATTACTTTGTAAGTTCTAATATTATAAAACAAGCAGCTTTGTTCGTTGAGAAACTTTTCATTAATTCGTTATAATTATAATAATTAGAGTAATAATAAATTACAATGATTCGTATTTTATTTAATTTTTATCCCCTATTTTCAATTTAACTTCATTATCTATTCTTTATTTTTACCTACAGCGTTTAGACCAGTAAAGGACTTTATGCTAAACCCCGGTAAAATCTTTTTATGCGTTGTTATGTCAGAAATATTTTTTAAAGGCAGCTAAAATTTTGCTTTGCCGAGGGCATTAACACCCGTAAGCGGCCTGCTTATGTACAGGGTGGTTAAAATTAAACTGACGGTACTCTGATGCCGGTAGCTTCGGTTCTACTAAACGGATCCAAATGAAACTTCAAATATGTGCTATGTAGATCATGTGACCGCGGTTTATGTCAGAAAAAAAATAGTTTGAAATTTTGCCAACAGATGACGCTGTAATGAAGTAAAAGGAAAGACGAATACAAAAGTCAAAGAATAACAGAAATTTTTATTTACTTACACACCTGCGTGCTCTATGTGCATGCCTTCTCGGTCAACAATATGTTGAAAGCGTACCACCACGTTATCAACGGCCGCACGCTACATATCACTAAGAATGAGGGAGGCATGGCGGACGATGCAGGCATTCAACTCCGCTTCATTAGTCAAACGGCCTTGATACACACACACACGATCTTTGAAGAAACTCCTCAGCCAGAAGTCATAAGGATTCAGATCTGCTGATCTGGCTTACCAGGCATTTGGAAAGGTATGCGACATGGCACGTTCATCCGGGAAATTAGGACAGTCTTTTCATGTATTGCCGTATGAACAGTTGTTCCGTCTTGCATAAACACTGTGGTGGCCAAACAGCCTCTTTGGCGTAACGTCGGGACAACATAGTCTTCCAGGATTTTGCTGTATCGTTCACTTGTGACCTCCTCGAAAAAGTAGAGGCCCAGAATGAAACTCGCCGTGATATATGGGGGGGAATGTAATGGCTGTTGTTGTACGGCATAAGGATTGGTGGAACCCCATATGCTGCAGTTCTGTGCATTCACCGCAGTTCTAAGTGGAAATGGGCCTCGTCTGTCCATAAGATATGCAATAGCCAGTACTCATCCACTGGCATCCTCTCAAGAAACATGACGCAAGGCAAAATGAAGACGTGCAAAATGATCTTGCTGTTTTAATAGTTATACAACGTGCATCTTATAAGGGTAGAACTTTAGAATTTTACGCAAAATCAGGCGCACGGTTGACTACGGAATGTGCAATGTCCATTCTACAGCGCGACCACTTACTTGCAGCTGTTGCAATTCCAACTTCCTCCACAATAGCCGCTTTGCACGTGGTCCTCTTCCCGGTGCGACACCTAGAGTGACGGTTTCTTCAAGCTTACGAATCATGCTTTTTTTTAACTGCATTTACGGACATGGGTCCTCTCCTTAAATGTTTCATACGCCGATAACGTATTCCATTCGCCTATAGCGTAATATAGGGGCGGACACAGGCTTTTATTTCAAAGACAATTTGCCATGGTCTTGGAATAACACCCTTCATTTATCATGAAAGTTTGAATTTTTTACAGTGAAAAAAATATATTTTGGAGGGTCATGATCACTGTGACCTCTCCCCTGTGCCCGCCCTTGAGGTAATGCATCCCTAAGGCCCCTCTCCGAATTTTTCATATTTCTTCTTGACAGTAATATTTTATACTCATAATGTGCAATTTCAAAATGAAAACTTATTAATTGCCACCAATGAGTTCAATCCAATGAAAAATATGATAGTTACTTAGTTTAAACTTTGATAATTCGGTGCACTTGCTTTTATGAAAGAAAATAAATTTACACTTTCATATTTTGATTCAGGATTTTTAAAATATCATGCATAACAAATTGCTATGAAGATTCGAAGTCAAGTAATTAGGTGTTACTGTACTTTAACCGTTAAACAATATGGATAAAAATATACAGATATGATTAATAAATATTGCTTTAAGTAATATCTTCACTTCGTGCTCTTATTAAAAAGCAAGTTTAATAGCGAAAACTTTTCCTAAAAGACGTAGCTATGAATCATGAATAGTTGTGGTCTGAATGTTTGTTATAGCAGGAAAAACTCATTTACAATGCGAACAGAAGAAAAAAACACATATCAAATATATTGATAAGCTCTTAACTGTGAAATGAGTGAATTCCGAATTTCTTTTCCCTTTTCTTGCAATTATATGCAGCACAATATCGAACCATGATAGTTTTAAAACACTAGAAGAATATAGAGAAGCTTGCTAAGAAGGAAGGCGAATCCTTTGCGCACGTGACCAATGACATGTTTAAAGCCACGTGATGCAGACCTCTCCGAGAACAGGCGTTAACCGGGGACACTGTGTCTATCCTTTATATCAGTGTTTCTTAAACTTTGATCGCTCACGGACCACTTTAAGCATTCTTTGTTTATCGCGGCCCACCTGAAGGGGGAACCCCCCATTAAAAAATACATATTGCCTAAAATTAAGGTTGCCAACTATGGTTAATAATATTAAGCCCTACTTAGCCGTCGTCCATACCCCCCACACCTTCGCCTCTCCCAAGGAAAGACATAACCAAAGTAACCCTCGATTTATGTGATTTATTAGCAGGCTTATATTCAGATACCGGCAAGAGATTTACTCATTCCTGAAATATAATTTGTGGTAAATTTTAAGTATTCTTAATTTTTGTAAGTTTAAAAGCACCAGCTTTTGGCAGAAAATCTCTACTAAAATCCCTCGATCCTGTTCTTAAACTATGGGTTGTTTTGCCAAACCAATCTGAAACAATTTTTAGAGTAACTATTTGATAAAGAGAGTGTGAGTTGCGATTTTATTCTGTCAAATTTATAATGAAAATGACATCAGTAATTTAATTAAATAATAATAAGCAATATGCACAGCATGGGTATTTTTAGAGGAGTCAAAACTTTCACGAATCGCCGAAAGGTAAGGTTTATAACAAGTAATATTTATGAGAAATTCCTTAAATCTCGCACGAACCTAAATTGTATTGACGCCGGCAATTTTTAGTTGATTTTTTTGTTATGAAATTTGGTGATGGTCCTACGGACCACTTGATAAGCCGCCGCGGACTACCAGTGGTCCGTGGACCACCCTTTGAGAAACGCTGCTTTATATGGTCGAAGGATGTTTCCCCGCTCGGTAGGGTTCTCTTAACGCTGCAGCACTGTGTCTAGTAGATTATATGGTCGAAAGGCTTTCTCATGTGACGTCACCAGGAATCCAGTTCAGAATTTCTGTTGTCCATCGTTGATCAGTTCTTCTTGCAATATGCCCAGCCCATCGCCATTTCAGCCCTTTTACTTTAACAATGATGTCCTCTACTCTAGTTTGCTCTCTCACCCAAGTGTTTCTTTTTCGATCTCTCCTAGTTATTCCAAGCATGCACCTCTCCATGCTCCTTTGCGTTGTCTGTAACTTTCGTATTGCTCCAACTGTTAGACTCCATGTCTCTGATCCATAAGAGAGGACTGGCAATACACACTGGTTGAAGACCTTTCTTTTTAGACACAAAGGCAATTTCCCCTTCAGGATAAAACTGTTTCTTCCAAATGCACTCCAGCCAAGTTTAATACGTCTGTTGAGTTCTTTCATAATGTTGCCATCCATTGAAATCAGCTGGCCAAGGTAAATATATGAATCAGCAATTTCTAGCTCAATGTTGTCAACTTGTATTTTTGTTTCCTCTACGAAATTATTGAACATGATCTTAGTTTTTTGTAGGTTCATCTTGAGTCCAACTTCTTTACTTCTAGTTGAGAGCTCCTGTACCATGTCTTGGAGTTCTAATGGGTTCGTTGAAAAAATAACAATGTCATCAGCAAACCGCAGATGATTTAAATATTCACCATTTATTTTTATTCCCTTGTTATTCCAATTTATCAGCTGAAAAATCATCTGTAAAGCAGAAGTAAAAAGTTTTGGAGAAATGGTATCTCAAGAGTGCAGTTATAACTCTGGGAACCCCCACAGAGGGAACCCACAATGTTTTTCATACCTACATAACTTTATTTTCATACATGAATACTCCATATGTATAATTCAAATCATTTTCATATGTAAATACTGCAGTGGTAAATAATTTTACATTGATTTTTGAAAGGGCGTCTAAAATTTTTTGCATACAAGGGGGTGCATTTGCACCCCCTTGGCTTATGAAAAAAAGGGGTTTGGATTGAATCCACAAGAAACTACAGTCCAACAACATTATTCAATTGGAATTTTTCTTGTATGCACCCCCTTGCATACAACTCTGGGGGCGCCCATGCTTCAAACATGAATAAAAGTAACTCGCAGTAAAACGCTTTCTGCTCACATGCTATTACTAGTTAGCCAATCCATGTGACAAAGCTCCAATTGTAGGATGATGCTTTGCTGCAAAACATCATTGCAGGGTGAGCTATATTTTCAGTGGGCCATGGATTGGGCCAAATTTGATTTTGGATCTTTCATCTACTCGGTCATATTGGCCTATAAACCGAAATTAAAAAAAAAAATAGAGCTCTAACAGTCCACAAGGTTCCCTTGTAAGTATTTCTTCCCTATTTCTTGTTACGGTGCCATCCTCTCCTTTTAATGCAATGATGTGTTTCTTCCCAATAGACAAACTCCCTTTAACAACCCTAAGGCTCTTGTTATTTTCAATGGCTTTCCTTACTAGCTCACAGTTGAATTTTCTTATGTCTTCTTTCATGCTTTTGCGCAGAGTTTTACAAAGTTCTATGTACTCAATCCTGGAACTGGTATTTCGATTGTCCACCTTCATATCTCTTCGCCTTTTCATGAGCTGTTTCGTCTTCTCAGATAATTTGCTATTGTGCTTTTTACAGGTTACACCACCAATTTCCCCAGCAGTTTCAACTATTGTCTTAACAATGTTTTCATTTGCTTCTGAGATGTCAACTTCTTCAATAAGTCCTTCCAGTGCAGAAAAGCGATTTTTTAATTCCAACTTGAATGCCTCGGTATTTACTTTCAGTTTCATTAGATCCACCCTCTTACTTACTTGTTTCCTAATGAGCTTCTGTCGTTCTAATTTAGTATTTAAGTGCACTTTACATCTCACCATTCGATGATCACTTCCAGTATTAAATCTGTTCAGTACACTGCAATCTTCAATAATTGATTTCTTGTTTGCCAGGATATAGTCAATTTCACTAGTTCCCCCATTTGGGTGTTTCCATGTCCATTTTCTTTGCGGTTTCTTCTTAAAAAATGAATTCATGATGCTAAGGTTTTCAGCTTCTGCAAATTCGATGAGTTGATCGCCACGTTCATTCCTTTCCCCATATCCGTATTTACCAACCGATGTCTCTCCTTGTTCCTGTTGTCCAATTCTTGCATTGAAATCCCCCATGATGAGCTTGATATGTTGTTTCCCTTTGGTGTGTAACTCTTTGATTTCTTCATAAAATTCTTCAACCTCTTCGTCGGTATGGCTTGATGTTGGTGCATATACCTGTACTATTTGAAGTTGGTATCGCTGGGTTAGTTGAACAACGAGCCTCGCTGCTCGATCTGATGTACTTTCAACTTCCAGAAGACAGTCTTTAATTCTTTTGTTGATTAAGAAGCCAACACCACTACGCCAGTATTTACACCATGTACACGTTCCTCTATCATAGGTAGAAATCTCTCATACCCACGCTTAAGTTCGGGCTAGAGTTTTTAAAGCATAGGAGAAGAGACATCGCCCCGGCCTAGAGTCGAACTAGCTTTAACTGCTAGACCACTGAGGCACAGGAATGGTGCTCCCTTTCTCTGTATATAAGGTTTATGGTATTATTACCCTTCACAGGGATAACACAATTACCAAATAATAGTTAATGCACAAAGCTATCGGGTTGTGTTTTGTAATTTTTTCATGGGGCATTTTTATAGGTAGAAATCTCCAACTTGCATGCTTGAGTTCAAGCTAGAGCTTTTAAAGTATAGGAGAAAGAGAAATTCCTTCAACCTAGAGTTGAACTAGGGTTCTCTGTGCCAGATGTGACAAATAACTATGTTTAGACTTTGCAAACAAATTTCACATAAAGTATGACGATAGCATCTGACCTCTATGCATACTGAGGACCGATGAAGCATATTTCTCATTAACGGACAATGTTAATTCAAAGAATTGTATGCATTGAGCTGACAAAAATCCTCATGATTATTTACCTCATCTTTTACATGACTACAAATCAACTGTATGGTGTGGCATCACAAGCACTTTCGTTTTTGACCCCTATTTTTGAAGACGTGACTCTGCAAGGCTTAAGGATGTGTACTGTCATTGGAGCTCCCTATGCTGCAGTGTTAATAAGTTATGTGCTTCCAGGGTTACAGCAGTGGGATACTATATTATTAGTTGTGTGGATGCAAGGTGATGCTCCCTCACATGTTCAGACATACAGGGTTTGTCCCAAAAGTTCCCGGAATGATTTTTTTAAAATCATTTATTCAATATCAGTTTACAATCTTTTCAGAACTTTTCAAAGTATTCTCCCCCTGCTTCGATGCACCGTTGCCAACGCTTCACCCAATCATTGAAGGCGCCCTGGAAGTCGTCAACGGGAATCTCCTTCAGTGAGGTCGTCGCGGCTGCTTTTACCGCCTCCAGCGTCCCATGCCGAGTTCCTTTCAGGGTTCTTTTGATCCTTGGGAACAAAAAGAAATCCGCTGGTGCCAGATCGGGGCTGTACGGCGGCTGGGGCAGCGTTGCCACACCCATTTTGGCCAGCAACTCGGAGACAATGAGCGCGGTGTGGGTTGACGCGTTGTCATGGTGCAAGATCCAATTGTCGCGAATTTCGTTTCGGACGCGTCGAACCCTGTTGCGCAACCGTTTGAGCACTTCACAGTAAAACTCCTTGTTGACTGTTTGTCCTTGTGGCACGAATTCACTGTGAACTACACCTTTTCTGTCAAAAAACACAATGAGCATTGCCTTGATTCGCGATTTGCTCATCCTTGCTTTTTTCGGGCGAGGAGACTCCTTGGTGTGCCACTCGCTGCTCTGGCGCTTTGATTCGGGATCGTACTGAAAAATCCACGTCTCGTCCCCTGTGATCACTCTGTCCAAAAATTCTGGGTCCGTTTCGTAGCGTTCATGCAATTCCTGGCACTTCAACAAACGCTGCTCCTTCATCTCACTCGTCAGGACTTTTGGCACCATTTTCGAGCAGACTTTCCTCATTTGAAGATCCTCCGTTAAAATGCGATGAACGATTGTTTTGGGTATTCCACACTCCTCTGCAATCACCCGAACACTTAATCGTCGGTCATTGTCCAAAACTTGACGCACTTTTTGCACCGAGTCGTCCGTTTGTGATGTCGACGGGCGTCCAGAGCGGTCGTCGTCGTTGACGGACTCCCGACCTTCCCGGAACCGCTTGTGCCACATGAAAGTTTGGCTTTTTTTCATCGCCCCGTCACCGTAGGCTTTCCGAAGCATTTCGAGTGTCTCCGCCCCGTTTTTACCCAGTTTCACACAAAATTTGATTGCATAACGCTGCTCCAAAAACTGGTCCATTTTTTGATCGACGAGGGTGCAGTAGATACCTCTGCGCGGAGCGTGACCCTGCCTCAACAACTGCCCGCAGGCGACTGATACCGGTCTCGTTTCCAAGCTCAGATCCCCCACCAACTTCTCCGCCCCGTCAGCCAGCGTTGCCAACTACAAAAAATCATTCCGGGAACTTCTGGGACAAACCCACTGTGTGTATTTTGGTGACAGAATAATCTCTTGCAGTTCATTTTACATGACCACATCCCTGATCTAACACTAGGGAGTGAACTCAGAGGAGGAGTTTTGGGGAGTTATAAACCACATCGCAATGAAATTTTGTATATTTAACATAGGAATATATGAGTTGTAGCTCTGTAACCCCTCCCATTAAGCCTATAACCCTCCCCTTATGAACTTTCTGCCTACGCCACTGCCTAACACCAATGTATTTCTGGCTATGGAGGTATGTGAAATTGAAAGTGTGTCTGACTTGAAAGAAGCTATTAAAAGGAAGTTCCTATATATTCCTTCTCCAGTGTTAATGCATTAGTGATATCCACATTATCCTGCATGCAACGTGTCATTGCCTATGATGGCGGCCATGTAGAGCACATGTGATAAAGGTAAGATATTATCACTTGTCTTTCTTTTCTCTTTGGTTTTTTACACGTACCTTGTTTGATAGTGTCTTTGCAAAGTCGTTTTTACAGCTAAGGGTAAATTTTTAACACTATCTTTGTGTTTTTTTATAGTGTGATTATATTGCAATGCATTACTTCATTCAGATTGAATAGGTGCCAACTTCTAAGTGGAAGGAATATATAGGGAACTTCCTTTTAATAGCTTCTTTCAAGAGTCAGACACTTCAATTTCACAGCCTCACTTATTGAAATACATTGGTTCAATGCAAGAATTGGACAACAGGAACAAGGAGAGACATCGGTTGGTAAATACGGATACGGGGAAAGGAATGAACGTGGCGATCAACTCATAGAATTTGCCGAAGCTGAAAATCTTAGCATCATGAATTCATTTTTTAAGAAGAAACCGCAAAGAAAATGGACATGGAAACACCCCAATGGAGGAACCAGCGAAATTGACTATATACTGGCAAACAAGAAATCAATTATTGAAGATTGCAGCGTACTGAACAGATTTAATACTGGAAGTGATCATCGAATGGTGAGATGTAAAATGCACTTAAATACTAAACTAGAAAGGCAGAAGCTCATTAGGAAACAAGTATGTAAGAGGGTGGATTTAAAGAAATTAAAAGAAAATACCGAGGCATTCAAGTTGGAATTAAAAAATCGCTTTTCTGCACTGGAAGGACTTATTGATGAAAGTGATATCTCAGAAGCAAATGAAAACATTGTTAAGACAATAGTTGAAACTGCTGGGGAAATTGGTGGTGTAACCTGTAAAAAGCACAATAGCAAATTATCTGAGAAGACGAAACAGCTCATGAAAAGGCGAAGAGATATGAAGGTGGACAATCAAAATACCAGTTCCAGGATTGAGTATGTAGAACTTTGTAAAACTCTGCGCAAAAACATGAAAGAAGACATAAGAAAATTCAACTGTGAGTTAGTAAGGAAAGCCATTGAAAATAACAAGAGCCTTAGGGTTGTTAAAGGAAGTTTATCTGTTGGGAAGAAACACATCATTGCATTAAAAGGAGAGGATGGCACCGTAACAAGAAATAGGGAAGAAATACTTAGAAGGGAACCTTGTGGACTGTTAGAGCTCTATTTTTTTTTTTAATTTCAGTTTATAGGCCAATATGACCGAGCAGATGAAAAATCCAAAATCAAATTTGGCCCAATCCATGGCCCACTGAAAATATAGCTCACCCTGCAATGATGTTTTGCAGCAAAGCATCATCCTACAATTGGAGCTTTGTCACATGGATTGGCTAACTAGTAATAGCATGTGAGCAGAAAGCGTTTTACTGTGAGTTACTTTTATTCATGTTTGAAGCATGGGCGCCCCCAGAGTTGTATGCAAGGGGGTGCATCTAAGAAAAATTCCAATTGAATAATGTTGTTGGACTATAGTTTCTCGTGGATTCAATCCAAACCCCTTTTTTTCATAAGCCAAGGGGGTGCAAATGCACCCCCTTGTATGCAAATAATTTTAGAGGCACTTTCCAAAATCAATTAAAATTATTTACCGCTGCAATATTGACATATGAAAATGATTTGAATTATACATATGGAGTATTTATGTATGAAAATGAATTTATGTAGATATGAAAAACATTGTGGGTTCCCTCTGTGGGGGTTCCCAGAATTATAACTGCACTCTTGAGATACCATTTCTCCAAAACTTTTTACTTCAGCTTTACAGATGATTTTTCAGCAGATAAATTGGAATAACAAGGGAATAAAAATAAATGGTGAATATTTAAATCATTTGCGGTTTGCTGATGACATTGTTATTTTTTCAACGAACCCATCAGAACTCCAAGACATGGTACAGGAGCTCTCAACTAGAAGTAAAGAAGTTGGACTCAAGATGAACCTACAAAAAACTAAGATCATGTTCAATAATTTTGTAGAGGAAACAAAAATACAAGTTGACAACACTGAGCTAGAAATTGCTGATTCATATATTTACCTTGGCCAGCTGATTTCAATGGATGGCAACATTATGAAAGAACTCAACAGACGTATTAAACTTGGCTGGAGTGCATTTGGAAGAAACAGTTTTATCCTGAAGGGGAAATTGCCTTTGTGTCTAAAAAGAAAGGTCTTCAACCAGTGTGTATTGCCAGTCCTCTCTTATGGATCAGAGACATGGAGTCTAACAGTTGGAGCAATACGAAAGTTACAGACAACGCAAAGGAGCATGGAGAGGTGCATGCTTGGAATAACTAGGAGAGATCGAAAAAGAAACACTTGGGTGAGAGAGCAAACTAGAGTAGAGGACATCATTGTTAAAGTAAAAGGGCTGAAATGGCGATGGGCTGGGCATATTGCAAGAAGAACTGATCAACGATGGACAACAGAAATTCTGAACTGGATTCCAAGAGACCACCGAAGACCTAGAAAACGTCCTCAAACTAGATGGGTGGATGAAATAAGAAAACAGGTTGGGGTGACGTGGAAGCGAATTGCTCAGGATAGACTTGTGTGGAAAGCATTTGGAGAGACCTTCATCCAGCAGTGGATAGATAATGGTTGAATATGATGATGATAACATGGCAGAATTGTTAAGAGCGCTAGAATTTTCTTAAGAGGCAAGGGTTCTGAAGGTCCGAAGAAGTGCAACAGGCAGCGATGTAGCCACTAGACCAGCGGTCGCCAACCGGTGGTCCGCAGAAAAATCTGGACATTATTTGCATTTTTAATGTTTTATTAATAACAAAACAAAAATAATATTCTAAGAAATTCTCATATTCTGAATGACAATTTTTGCTTTTATATTGCACTAAATTCACGAAACATGCTTGATTGGATCCTAAACGTTTAAGCACTAATTTCTAACTTTCTGTTAAAATAATTAATTGTAAATTTTTGTATCTATAGACTGTACTTGAGATAATTATCGGCAATTAGTGAAAAAACCTTCACATACATGCCACAATGCAATACTAGGAGAAGCCCTGTATTTATTTTTTTAAAAAAATTCATATTAATGATCTGCAAGGTTTAAAGTTATGAATTTAGTGGTCAGTGAGGTCCAAAAGGTTCGCAACCACTGCACTAAAGGAAGTGGCAAAAAAGAATTGGAATCTGCATTTACATCTTCATATGAATGCTGGCAAAAATGCACAGTTGTGCAGAGTAACTATTCGAAAGAAATGTCACATAAACAGGTACTATCTATACTCTGCCTTAATAAAAAAAAAAAGTTTGCGAATTTTTTAAACCTAGTAGTAAATTTCCATTTTTTTAAATCACTTTTTTGGTTCGTTAACACGTTAAATTGTATAATAAAAAACAAAATAAGATAATGCAATAGATAACCTTTATTTCCAACTTCAGGTATATGATCCATATAATATTTCATAAACAAAATTATGTACATTTCCATGAAAATTTATTATTGCTGCAAGCAGTCATTTAAAAGTTCCTCGTTCTTCAAAATTAACCATAAAGTAAGCACAAGACAAATCCACGAATAATGATCCATGCTCCCAAATAGTGACAATTTTCGGAGCATGCAGTCTGGTGGTTAGGAAGATGTTCTTATTGACATCTTTACAATAGAATTCAATAATTCCCAAATTGGATATTTTTAAAAACCACTGCTGTACTGCAAATCAATAAAACTACACCTAATCCCCATATATGTTAGAAAACTAAAGTAAAATACGACTGAGGAAAGACTGTGCATTACTTTAGTTCTGTAGTGCTTAAAGATATTATAAAATGTGAACAGAATAAAATACACAGATTTAAGACTCAGAGAAAGCATGGGATATTGATTTTTGTATGAAATAATTTGTATTTTTTCACAGGCATGAAAGTGACAGAAAACGAAGAAAGCTGAACTTCAGCGTGTACGGTAGAATGCGGAAAAGGGGACTACCTTAATGTATTGCACACACATGTATGTGTGTGTATATATATATACACATACATATATATTAAAAAGTATGCTCATGTTGATACTGTCTAAAAAGTACACTGCATTAATCTTACATTATACAATAGCAAACAGTAAGTGTATATGACATACTTAATTGCGGACAAGCTTTTTTTGTCAGAAGCTGAAGTTTTGCTAAGATCAATTAATACTGGTGCCATGCTAAACGGTAAGTTGTTTGCTACCAAAACCCCCAAAATTAAACTTTGTCAATCTGCCACTCTATCATACAAGGGCATACTGAGAGCCACAGACATCCTTGTCACAGCCTGTGTCAACGGCTTTGAAATATTGAAGAAATTGGTATGAGGATCAAAACTTATGAGCTTTAATTGCTCTTTGGATGTCTTTTTTTACTTTTTATGTATGTTTTACTACATAGTAAAAAATAGCGGTGAATCCTTTTTTTCCATAATAAATGGTACCTGAACATATATTGTGTAGTACTTTTCCACTTTGTCAATGTTTTCTTTTACAGTCACCCACTTTAACTTCCACATCCTCCACACTCTTGACACTAGGACTTATGGTCACTTTAATTATGACAATTTTACTCAACCACTTAAATTTGAATTTTCTTGTATATCAATAATACAAATTCTATTTTAAATTTCTCTATGAATTCTCTGACATTTCCTTGCTAATCACATAACTTTCCCTGATAATGTATTTTTGTTAATAAATACAAATTATGCATTGCAACCTTTTTTATGTATCGGGCATTTAATAAATTAAATTTAATATTAAAAGTTCCATCAAAAACCAGTAATTTCAATATGCAAAACAAATCACACCAATACAACTTTAGATTCCTACTTTCACAGAATTAAAGGGGAGGTGAAGCTAAAACCGAAGGAAAATTATTTTAATTTTTTAAACTTTTTTCAAATATTTTTTCTTGTTCAAAATTGTTGGCATGAAAAATAGCTGAATTGGGCAAGACTGGCAACACTTCTGAGTGCTAACATTGTTAAGTAGAGCTGACAGAAGTAAAAGAGATCCCATTTAAACAAAAGTAGCCAGAAAATTGTTGTTGCCTAATAATAATAAAGAAGAAAAAGTGACATCATCCTGGAGTCAAAGCGAGGACCTTACATATGAACGAGAATACTCTAAGCTGCTCAGCAACTGGGACACAAGAATGATGTTCCTTTTCTTGATACATTAAGATTTGTACGGTATCATTACCCTTCTAAACGTTAACACAACTGCCAATAAGCCAACACATGAAGCCACGAAGGTATACTTTTATAATTTTTTTTAATTACACTGAAGTGAAAAATTTAAGGATAATAAAAAAAAAAGGTAAAAACTCTCATTTTAGTGGATGGAGTCGAATGAAATTTGGCAGTAACTCTAACCCTGAAAAACCCAATCATGGTTTACAAACTTCCTACCTAGCCAAGAACATGTAAATTAGAGGTGCATTAGCTGACAGCGCATCAGAGGGGTGGAATTAGAACACCTATAAATCTGTTCATAGAAGTGTTATCAGTTAGCAATGATAAATTTCAAATATTGTATATTTAAACATGTCAAGAAGAAAGCATTTAAATGATTGCGAAAAATGGAGGGTGAACGGGAGGATGGAAGCTGGGCACAATCGGTCAGAGGTATCTAATGCATTAAATATACCTCAAAATGCCCTCTCCACATTGTAGAAACAATTTAGAAAGGCAGGAGAAGTATCTTGTTATCCAGGATAAAACCATATCATTTGCCCAATATTGTGCTACAGACAATTCAGAAGTGCCAATTGATAACGAACAATGAAATCTACCAATCTATGTGCATAAAATTTGCATAAGATACCGTCTTCATATTAAAACCTGCAGCAACTTTAAAAATTCAAACGGCAACAACTAGTTTTCACTACATATTTCGAATCTGGGAAAAAAAACAAAAAAACCCCCACCACCCCAATACTAAATTTCAATTCATTTGATTCAAGGGTTTATGAGTTTTGAATATTAGAAATATTGAGCCCATAATGTTAAAATATTTCTTGGGGTTTTTTATGAATCTCTCTCAAAATATTCATTATATCTCTCCAACATTTTTTATTGCATAAAAGTTCAATAGCCCCAAATAAAATTTATAACGTTTTTCAGTTTTAAAATGATATCTAATATGAATTATAAAGAATGAAAATCACATTCTATAAAAATATGAATAGAAATATATTAATTTTCTGACGGGAATTGAATGAAACCTTGCAGTTTTTACCTACTGTGCAGAAATTTCAGCACAATCCGATCAACAGTTTTTTTTATGCTTAATATTAGTTAAGGAGGTGGTTTAAGGGGGCATCGCATAGTTACAAAAAGTAAACAGAAAATAATAAAATAAAGATGATTTTATGCTTTAAAACTGTTGTCGATTCATATTCAGCAGGCATATTAGCAAATTTACATCAGTGAGAGATAAAAAGAAGAAAAGTCAACGGTATTATAACTTTTTGATTTTAACAGGTTTGATCAGAAAATTAGATTCCCGACCTATAAGTTATTTTTTTTACCATGGTGGAAGCCCCCAAACATTTTATAGAATATCTCGAGTTTTATTAGTCAGAATGACGCCAAAATTTTGGATTAGCCCAATTAAATAGTCTGGAATCCGATTATGATATCAAATTTAGGTGTTGCCATTGGAATTTTTCAAAGTTGCTGCAAGTTTAAATATGAAGACGATCCCTTACACAAATTTTATACACATGAATTGGTGGAGTTCATTGTTTACTATCAATCTGCACCTTCAAATTTTCTGTAGCATAATTATTGAGCGAATGGCAACAAGTGTTCAGATTTTTGTTTCACCGGCTGGAAGTTCATAATTCCTTTCCTTGTAGTATAGCCCAGATGCTCTTGAACCATAAAAAAGCCAAACAAACAAACAATAATTCCTTTTCTATGATTAATGTTTTTGAAAATAAAATATTTTTAAATATACCAAATATTTGCACTAATTATTTAAATGGTGGATAAATAACACGTGAAGAATTACATGACTTTTCTGCTGGCATTTCGCAATCAATGAGATTGAACTGTTTATCAAAGCAAAAGTAAACTGTATCCAATATTGGAAATTCATAATCCTGAAAAAAAAGTTTAAATATATTAAAACAAATTAAATAATTATGCTTATTTAAGAACTTTTTAAAGTACATTAAAATATATCAATAACCATATTTTCCTTTGGATACAGAGTGTATCATGTTGAACTTTGTCTATAACGATAATATTTCCCAGTCCCTGGAGTATCATTATAAAGAGATTTCACTGTATAAAAAATGCATTTACTTTCAAAATTCAACTTACTTTGTGTGATTTACAAAATATTTTAATTCTTTTTTTCAGCTGTAGTTGGATTCCTGCTTCAATCCATTGTAGCTGTAAAGAAAAAGTCACTTTAGAATGAACTGCAATGTTTTGATTTTACATCCAGCTAAAATATTTATTTTATTCGTCTTCAAGAATCAAACAATAAATGGTAATGCCTTTTTACCAGGCCCATAGCCAGATACTTGTTATCGCGGGCTCTGAAAGTTACAGGGGACTCAAAAAGCCACAAGGGAAGTTTAACATTCATTAATGTTTTGATGTATTTTATTAATATATTTAATAATACTAAATATCTAAGTAGACTAATATATTTAACATTAATGAATAAATTTCTTGAAAACTTATATAGAGGTATAATAAATTTATCATTTCCTTTATCCTTGTTATAGAGTAGATGAAGACTTAAACTTCTGTAAAAAAACATGATGTATACAAGATCTACCTCAAAAATCTATTTTGAATACATTTTTAACGTTAAGAACAATTTCCATTTTCATGTACAATTTTATACAAAACAAAAAATTTAAAATATAATTATAAAATAATTTATTTTGAAAAAAACTGTTTTCCATGGGGGCTCAGCCCTCTTATCCCCAGCCTGGCTATGGCTCTGCTTTTTACTACAAACATGTCTTACCTAATTCATACATGAAGTATTTGGTTGTCCATTATTTCATACAGTTAGTATCAAAATTGTGTATACATATGATAAAAACTGCATGTTCATTTATGTCCGAAAGTTAAGAAATTCAGCAGCATGCATATTTGCCACTTTTGTAAAAAAGCAAATAGCAATGCTACTTGCCACCCCTAAAAAAATAATGAAAATTTCTTCGAAGTTAGTGTTAAGGGAATTCGCATAAACCCATTTTAAGCCAGTTCTGGTAGTTAAAGTTTAAAGAAGTCATGTGTGTTGCATCTAAAAACATTGTCATTGTCTTTTCACACCAAAAACCTACTATTGGACAATAAATGTGGTACGAAGAAGTCAGTACTATTAAGGATATTATGCATGGTTGGATCACCAGATTTGAAGCTGGCTATACTTGGATATAAATGTCCCAAGAACTCAGTATTCCGACAAACGTCAACTGTAAGCTTTGGAGACTGCTCAAACTGGTAAAGATACTTGAAGATAATATGGTCAAGGTTACATGTATCACAACTGAAAGACTGCACAGGTATGTGGCCATAAATGCGAGAAGCCACCTAAACAATACATAGGGATGTTAACTGCCCAATAAAATTTTAGAGCAGCACTGGGAGCAAATAAAATGCTATTTGGGAGCAGGTACACAAGGTTTTGGAGAAGCCTTTATCAAATGCTAGATTGTTTTAAATCCCAATACTCAGAGTTTGTTTATGTAGAGACCTGGATCCCAACATAATTCTAGACCATTAAATATTTATATCATTACTTTTTTTAAATATTTCGGAGATTAGATAAATATTATAAGTTTATATGCTTTTAGAAAGAACAATCCTTTATAGTATTTTCATAAACAGAGGTAACTAAATACCTTAAAATAGGATAAGGCCCAAGACCTTTATTACAGCTGAAATAAGGCAGTGCAATAATTTTTTCTTATCAATATAAGTAAAATATATAAATATTAACCCCCATTTGCTTAAACTTTCTAAGATTCCAATCATAAATAACACGTTGGAATGCCTTAAAAGGAGCCAAAATCACTTAGCATTTTTTATTTTATTGAATCCAAGTTGAGATTTTCTGTTTTCTTCTAATGCCTTTAATGTTTCTTTTATTCTATCTTTTCCTTCTTTTAATAAAACTTGCCCACTTTCTACAGAACTCATGTCACTGTTGTTAATTCGTGACACTGTGTACTTATTTTCCCAGAGTCATCTCTAAAGCAGCATTCAAGATAAAACAAATTAAATCACAAAACGACAAGGGCATCCAGGAGCATTGCTGACAAAAACCCAAGCATAATTCAAGGCTCATCCTTGAAAATTTCAAGAATCCCCTTTTTACACTCAATTACCATTTTTTCACCCCCTCCCAGACTCAGATGCATCAGCCCTTCCAAATATGAAAGTAGTAAAGCACATTTTAGAATATGACCAGGGCCAAACCAGTTTGATTAAAAAAAGTAGAACAATTTTAAGGAAAAGAGTAGAACATTTGTAATGTCAACAAATAAAATTACTAGATTTTTTGTTACTAGAAAAAAGTGTTGATCAAATAAATAAAATTACGGTTACATAATATTTTGCTGAAAGCCAAGCAAGGCTAGACTAGCCATTTAAGGTAGTTACAGATCTCATCCTCAGTGCACATCAAACTATGAAGACATTGTAGGTTTTTCAAGATCCCATTTGTAATTGGCAGTGTTGCAAAAAGCTTAGCTGTTACTTTCTTATAAAAACACAGGACTGCTAAGTTATGCTCAAACTTATTCTTGCCAGACATTTGAGCCAAGGTTCAAGTTCATTTTACTACTGGTTTTATTTCAATTTTGTGTAAAGGCTACAGATTTTTACTGGCAAAATTTATTGCCCACAAATTAGAAGGGAACTTTTATTAGGCTCTAATAAAAATAAATAATAAATGTGTGCAAATAAAAACATTTTACATCACCAAACAGAAGTTTTGAATTAGAATGGATCTTTGGTTAAGTGTGAAAGTACATATACCAAATAAGTGCACGATTTAACAGAATTTGTACCTTACCTAGCAAACATTCTACTAACCATAAATACAAAAGAAATTCTTAAAAGATACAAAAACTTACATACCACATAAACAATTTCGCCGGGAGAAACAACAGATTTTCGTAAAATTCTGCAAAAAAGGTAAATGTTTACTTAAAATTCCATCATATGCTATATGTATATATATATAGTATTTGAAAAATGATGTACAAAGAAATGATATTAAATGCATTAACCCCTTGACTTCATTTGATGGCTCTGACTCGCCATGCAGTTTCTATGCCAAAATGTACAACGACAGGCCAGAGCCATCATGCAATTTGAAGAGGTTACTGTTCCGTCTGCATATAGAGATATCCACTTCAATTCCCTGACAAAGATCACTTATAAACCATGGTATTAAGCCCCACCCTTACAGTAGAAACACAGGTTTTTACTCGATATAAAAGAATTTCACTTCATTTAAGCACAAACTACATTTACTAAGAAAACTGGAATTCTTGGATGTCATAAGCTATGTTCTGTTACGTATGTTAAGTGAGAGCTGCCAGAGTTGGCAATTTTTCTTGCTGCAATCCCGCTATCTAATTTCAGAGAACGTTTTGAATATAATTTTTGTAGCAGTAATTGTTTTTGTACATTTTAATGTTTTAGAGGACAGACTCTAAATATGGAAAGTGCATCTACTTATAAACGGGTATTTCGTATGAGACTAACATGAAATAGTATGTACAGCTGGTGAGACAAAAATCCGAACACCCATTGCCATTCACATAATAATTACGCTACAGAAAATTCAAAGGTGCCAATCGATAATAAATAATGAAATCTACCAATTCATGTGCATAAAATTATTATAAGGAACCATCTTTATATTTAAACTTGCAGCAACTTTGAAAATTCCAATCGCAACACCTAAATTTGATATCATAATCATATTCTAAACAATATATTTAGACTAATTTAAAATTTTGGCATCATTCTATTAAAACTAGGGATATTCTATGAAATGTTTACGGGGCTTCCACTATGATAAAAAAACTAATTTGTACATCGGGAATCCCATTTTCTGATCAAACCTGTTGAAATCAAAAAGTTCTAAATACCGTTGACTTTTCTTCTTTTTTTTCCTCTCACTAATGTAAATTTACCAATATGTCTGCTGAATAATGATCAAGAAATGTCACTCGACAACAGTTTTAAAGCATAAAATAATCATTATTTTATTCTTTTCTTTTTACAAATATGTGATGTCTCTTTAAACCGCCGCTTTAGCTAATATAAAGCATAAAAAAACTATTGATCAAATTGCACTGAAACTTCTGTATGGTAGATAAAAAGCTGCAAGGTTTCAATTCCCATCAGAAAATTAATATTTCTATTCATATTTTTATAGAATATTAATTTCATAATTCATATTAACATTTTAAAAATGAAAAACACCATAAATTTTACTTAGCTTGTTGAACTTTCACTCAATAAAAAGCTTAGAGAGATATGATGAATATTTCAGGAGATACTCATAAAATCGTATGAAATATTTTAATATTATGAGCTCAATGTTTCTAATATTCAAAACTCATAAACTCTTGAATCAAATGAATTGAAATTTAGTATTGGGGGGGGGGTTGCAGATTCAAAATATTTAGTAAAACTAGTTGTTGCCATTGGAATTTTCAAAGTTGCTGCAAGTTTAAATATGAAAATGGTCCCTTATACAAATTTCATGCATATGGATCAATAGATTTCAGTGTTCGCTATCGATTGATACTTTTGAATTTTCTGTAGCACAATTGTTGCACAAATGGCAACAGGTGTTCAGATTTTTGTTTCATCGGCTGTGCATATTTAATGCCTCAATGTGTATTTTACTTTTGGGAAATCCTTAATAACATAAAAGTCATTCATTTGCATTTTATTATTAATGCCTTAGAAGCTAAGTCACATGAGATTCCTTAGAATGTATTATTATTTTCGTTAGATTATATTTTGAGTTACAATTCACGAGATTTTCATGAGAATGGTGGCATTAAATTTTGCTCCTAAATTTTTGCTTTTATTTACTGCATTTCCCTGTTCTAAACATACACTTAATATAGTTAAATTCAGTTTCACCTGAGCTTTCTTCAGAGATCAGAATTACACCTCCATGACACAGGTAAGCACTTGAACTTTGCATTTTCCTTTTATAAAACACTTCCACAAATCTAAATTTTGTACTATTGTTCCAGGACTACCTTATTTTCACATTTATCGTCAACTTTTCAATATCGTTGTTACCATTAATATTTGAAGCTCCTCTCTAAAATAGGGTTCATACAACTTCTAATGCCAAGTCAAAAATAGCCAAAGAAACTAACAAAGAAAATGAACAGAGAGGGAGAAGATGAAAAACCAACTGGACGAATCAGACACAGGAGAGATAATCCTGGAGTTAAATAATATAAATAACAAAATTGAGGAAGAGTATGAAAGAAGGGACAGAAAAAGTGACAAGATGATGGAAAAAATGGGGGCAATAAATGCCTCGATGAGTGAAATGAGGAAGGCATTCGAGAAAATAACTGAATTTGGGAATATAATCCAGGACAACAGGAAAAATAAAGAAGAAATAGCTGAACTAAAAATAAAGATAATAAACATAAAAGAATCCCACAATACTGATATAAAAGAACAAAATCGTAATAAGGAATTGCTCAAAGATGAAAACAATAACCTTTACGATGATATAAACAAATTAGATCATTACATTCGAAGACAAAATATCATTATTAACGGAATTCCAATCTCTAAAGACAAAAATTGTGAGGATATCGTTTGTAACATCGGCAAGGAAATGAACATCACTATGACCATTGATGATATTCAGGTTGCACATAGATTATCTGGATATAGAAAAGATAGGGGAATTAGAGAGAGATTTATTAGCTTAAGAATACGCAATGAATTTTGGAAAAATAAGAAAAAAATTATAACCATTGACAAACTTGGATCCAAAAACAAGACTCATGGAATAACATGATCTACCTAAATAATCTTATAGGGTACAATAAATATCTACTGAATGAGGTTTTAAAGGTTAAAAGGGAACATAACTGGAAATTTGTACAGATTTCCAATGGAATCATGAAAATGCGGGAAAACGAATTGTCTAAGATAAAAATAATTGTTTATTTAATTTGCTTTTGTTTATAATTTATTAATTTATTCCATTTTCAGCGATAGTCTAGAACTTGAGTATAATGGACTCCCACCCAATTGCATATAATCCGGGCTGTACTGTTCGTTCACGAAAAGAAGTCCGATGGAACAGTTAGAAATAACGGGAGGTGAGATCACAAACAGACTACATGATTATAGCAGAGGGGGGGACCCCAATTTCAGAACTTGTCTTAGTGAATGTTTGTTGGCGCCAAAATCAAGTTCTGAAATTGGAGTCCCCCTCTCCTTTAATGGGATAGCCCATTTGTGACTTCAACCCTGTTATTTCTAGCTGTTCCATCAGACTTCTTTTCGTGAACGAAAAGTATATATATGTAGAGTTGTAAAAAACTCGGGAATTTTGGGCAAATTGGAAACTTTGAACATAGAAACGAAAATAGCTAGAATAAAGGAGGTAGTCCCGTCCGCACCTTTCTTTTTATTGGTCGATTCGACACAATCGACCAATCGGAAGAAAGATGAGGACGGGACTACCTTCTTTATTCTAGCTATCTTGGTTTCTTCCCATCAAAGTTTCCAATGTGTCCAAAATTCCCGGGTTTTTTACAACTCTATATATATATACTGAGGGGCAGATTGGCTCCTTTCAAAGTGCACAAATCTTGGATTATCGGAGGCGTGAGTCATATCACCCATGAGAGCATACCGCTCTGAGGCCTGGCTGGCTGAATGCTCAGTCCGCCCCTGTATGTATTTAAGAAGACTTGAAGATCCCATCGATATTCTTGCAGATCCTCAGGTCCCGCTTTTTTAGACACTTATCGATATTTTTAATAAATCGATATTCTACTAACAAACAAACGAAATAAATTTTGAGACTCCAGCTTTGCCATTACATAGCTGAACCTGTTTACAACGAATTCAAAGAGACTGAGTTAAAATGTCGTTGAAATTATTTAATATCAGTTATTTGGTGTAAGGAAGTGTATTTTTTTTTAAATATAAATGTTGTATATGTAAATTCATTAATCGACACATATCATTGCCGTCTGTGGACATGACGTCACAAGTGTCGTTCATGTGGTTGGTCCCGGTTTGTTGATGTGCAATTTTTGAGTGAAACAAGACGAAAAGTAGACAGACAAAATATAAAGGAGGAACTTCAATAAGAAAAAGAGGCATAAGATCAGAACTATTATGTAATAAAAAAAAAAAGTTATCAACTCTAAATATTTAGTATCTGAATGCTCAGGGCTTAAATAAGAAAATTGAATTAGTTGAAAACTTAATTAGACAAGGAAAAAACCTTGAAATAATAACAATCACTGAAACTTAGAAAAATGAAAATAGAGAAAGGACCATTAATGAATATAATAAAACATACATTTATAGAACTGATAAAAAAAGGTGGAGGTGTCTATCTATACAAAAACAAATGTAAATTTTGATGCAATAGATGAACTTAAGAGCATGGGGGAAGACATTGAGTCTCTAGGAATACAAACATCTGATACCCTATTAATGACAATATATTTATGAAGATCCTTGAGGATGAAATACAAATAATATGTAACTTCAACAGCAAAATAATAATAATAAATGGAGATTTTAATAGTCATATGGAAACGGGGAATATAAACAAAAATTGCACGATCTTATAGAAAGTGTGGGATTCACAAACGTAATTACAGATATGACAAGAGTAAATGCAAACTCAGAAAGTATAAGAGATTTATTTATTTATTTAACGAATCGGCGAGATATCATATAAAGGCATTATATGATGATGGATCAAAAGGATATCTTGCCAAGGCAGCATCAGAAAAAATGTATGTTTGATAGAGCCGATGCCCAGCAATCCCCAATAATGATCAGTTATAATAATAGTTTCAATTATAAAATCTAACAGTAATTTAAAAGAACAATCTAAAACACTGTTTATAATACATATTATATGAAGAGAAAAATACCGTTAATATAAAAATCATATAGTGGGACAGCGTTAAAGAAAGATGTACCTCCCCCCCCAACAAAATCAACATATTGGACATAAACAAAAAACACGTTCCTGAAGGAAATCCACAGATTTAACTGTCCTATGGAAGACCTTGAAAAAGCAAGAATGAACGAACCATATTTTTGAAGGTTGATATAGAACTAATTGTGATTTCAATTGGGAGTCGATTCCGGAGGATAGGTGCAGAGTAACTCAATCTTCTTCTTGAGAGCTCAATACGAATAGGTATCGGGATGCATTTAGAACGTTCCGAAGTAGGAAATCTATGATTAGGAGTTCTTAACGTTATCAGTTGAACATATTAGTTAGAGTAAATTTTGTGAAACATAATTTGGAGAACCTTGAAAGAGTACAATTCGTTTATGTTAAATAACTTAAGAGCAAAGGGTGTGTCTGAATTGTTGTAAAATGGCATAGAATTATAGATATGCTTCAGGCCTTTTCTCTGTAATCTAGCCAATCTATTGTGGTAGTAAAAAGAGCTGGAGGCCCAAACAGTAGTACACTATGGCAGATGGGATTCAATTAATGCATGATTTAGATGACAAATGATTTTTGGTATCAAAAGATATGTGATTTTGTTAATTATACCAATGACCTACTTATTTTCAAAGCAATATTCCTATTGTGACCATCCCAGCTAAGGTTTGATTGAAGTTTAATTCCTAGAAAGTGTACGTCATTGGATAAGGAAATAAGATCATTATTTATTCTAAAGATCAAATTGAAACAAACAATTTATGTTTCACTAACACTCAAATAATTGCTAATATATTAGGACATACATATTAGTGACCATAGACCTATACTATTAACATTAAACAATATAGTCATAAATCAAAACATAATAAAAACTAGAAACTTTTTGGCGAAAAATATTAGAAAATTTAAAGAATTATTATAAAATACTATGATGAGAATGCATTTAGAAGCAAATAATAGCTGTTTTAGAGACTAAAATTACAAAAAGACAAATAGAGACTAGAATTTAAAAAATAGAGAGAGAGAATATGATTGTTTTGACATGGACTTGCCTGAAAACGATTTTTTTTTTAAAATTAAAATCCTCTACCAAAAGGCCGGTTAACACTTTACGGACCGCTTGCAACTATATTATAGCTTCTTAATAGGCTTCTGGTAGGTAAAGTATTAAGTTCAGAACAAAATGTTAATTTATTATATCTAGTAAAATAAACTTCAAAATTCTTCCAGATACAATAAAAACCGTTATTTCGTTTTGAACATAGATGGGGTATGGCCAACATTTTCTTTATTTCAATACAAAATAAGATTTACAGAAAACAATAAAATTACAAGCACATATATACAAAACCTAGGTCCTCAACTGGTTTTAGGACCCAACAAGGACAGTCCCAAAAAACAAAATAATAAAATAAATACGTTAAACATTAAAACATAGATATCTATTAAAGAAAATGAGAGCAAATCCTTTTAAATATTAAAAAAAATCACATGTTCATTTAAACATTCTTTGAAGGAGTCTAAATTTTTAAAATTAACTGCTCAATCTTTTTACTATTTTTAAATCTTGATTTTAAAGAGTTATTATAAAACAAAAACAAAAAAAAAAACTGAAAAAACTATTCTGTCTTAGACTTTTTATGATAAAAGTTGACAATTAGAGTGCTTTTCCTTTTTTCAACATCAGTTTGGAGCTCTTGAACTGTTTTGTATTATTTCTTTGCAGAGTCTTTCAGTAGCTGAAAACCCTCTACTATACCTTAAGCTACTTTAATCTGTACAAGGTCACCTTACTCCACTCCGAACTTTTTTTTTCAGCTTTTCTGTAGCATTATCAAAGAAACATCTGCTGATTCTCTGGCGATTTCAAGGTTCTTCTTTGTTTTTAAGAGTGCATTCCAAGTCTTGAATTTTTTTCTTGGAAATCTCTGCCTCCTACAGCTTTTGTTCCTCTTCCTTTGTTTCCTTTTTCTATATTCAACTGCTCTTCTTTTTTTTTCGTTCAGTCGCTTTTGTTCCCCCAGATATGCTTGGTAATGCTTATTGTCATTATGTGCCAAAGATATCGATTTCTTGATAATTGGTAAAAAAAAAGTTTATTTTTATATTGCTTCATTCCATCTTTGATGACCAGAATTGAATTCAATGTTCTGAGAGACATTTGTGGACTAACATCAAGAATTAACTTGGAAACTGAAAATCATCTTTCAATATCAGCATTTCCATCTAAAAGGCATAATGCTGCTTTCACCACCTTGGAAATTATAGGATACTTGGGAGGTCCATCAGTGGTTTTTAGAGCAAAAAAAGTGGCTCCAATACTTTTCAATTTCAACTGCCTCTGATTCTTCACATTCCACTTGATGACATTTCCACTCACCTAGGAGACTATCTTCACCAATATCCAAGGGAAGAACTCTTGCAACTAAACCATCGCAATCTATCGACAGCTTCTCTCTGTTTTTCTTTCTAACTTCTGTAAACACCCAAGAGCTTTTTTAAGTCCCAGTAAAGTTGTAATGGCTTTCTTGATAAGGTGCATACAACCAGCAATATAATGTGATTGGACACACATTTGAAAAGTCATTTTACTTTTTTGACCTAGCAAAGAAACTTCTTTCTCAACTTCTCCAAACATATTAATAAACGACAGTTCTGCCAAATTTTTCTGCTGAAATAAGTTCTCATTTTCCCAGTTAAACATGTGTAAATTTTTCAGAGCAGATGCTCAACAAATGCGACCTGCCAGCTTCTGCACTACTAAGAGCAGACTTTCCTTTGTAGGTGTAAATTTCAAATAATACCCATGAACAGCA
>QLNU02015360.1:202186101-202214228 GCA_006491805.2 Dysdera silvatica
AAATGTTAATGTTTTCTATGCATTTTTAATTTTTTATCATATTTTTTAATTCCTAATAATTGGTCTTGATCATCCATGGCAGGTGTTTACAATTACATACAGTAGGCCCTATTTAATTATATGACGGATAACCGAATACACCCTTATGAGAATAAAAATCTATTATAGAATCAAAATAATTCCCATAAAATCAATGTTACATTCCCCCTCTTTAATGAAAAATATTTGCGGGTTGTCCTCGGGTATTCGAGGAAAGGCGTCAATCCTAACGTGAAAATCAGTGTTCAAACAAGGGAAAAAAATTATTCAGAGGAAATTTATATTTGCTAACGTTTTCCCTCCTCCCTTCTCCTAGTTGTATGAAGAGGTTTTTAAGGTCTCCCTATTGTGACCATCGGCACGAAAATATTGGGGGCGGGGGGACAATATACCAGTAGAAGGCATTTTGTTTGAAATTGAAGGGGGATATGGAACCCTAATGCCAACATTGGGGGGGCGGTTTCACCTGCCGCCCGCTAACGGCGCCCGTGATTGTGACGTATGGACTACGTTAGCGTAGGCTTCCCTTTTTTGTTTAGAAGTGGGCGTGGGGATCTTTTCACTTTTGACCAATTAGTCGAACCCTAATTATTGGTGCCATTTGTCGCATTGTCGCGTTCTGGAAGACTTCATTTTTAGATGGACATTGAGTTTATGTCAGGCCTGTAGCCAAGCCGGGGCCAGCAAGGACGTGGCCCCAGTTACCCCATCTAGCAATTTATATTTATATATGCAGAGAGAGAGAGAGAGAGAGAGAGAGAGAGAGAGAGAGAGAGCAATCCACGGGTGTCCTGTGCCCCATATGCCCTTTACCTTGCCCCAGTTGCCCCTTTCATCCTGGCTACAGCCCTGGTTTATGTGATAAGCTAAAAATTTTGGAGGCAGTAAAAAAATAAAGTAACGCGCATGCGTAAATCAAAATTGCAGAAATGTTTCGAACTTGCGTATAGATAAAATTGCTAGTGTACAATTTTTTTCATTACAAAATACATTGGTATGCATAATTTTTTTTTGTATACGATGTTATTCTTTCATATTTATTCTGTGTGTATCTGCTAGTGTACTAAAACAGTTAAATATATATTTATCTATTTATTTGCTTCCCCGAATAATCGAATACCCTGCTTAATCGAATAATATTTGCTGGAGGCGCCAATGTTCGTTTCAGCGTGGCCGATTGTACACTGCTATAATAGAGAAAAACTTTTAATCTGCATTTAATACGTAAAATACTAATTTTAAGAAATTTTCTTTTTCTCAACGTTCAACTGTTTCAGGAACTAACTCTGTTTTTCCTTGGAGCACTGCGAGTAAACACTACTTAACAAGGCTGCGCACAAGGTAGGGTTTTGGGGTTAAACACCTCTTCTTTGATTAATATTATTAATCATTACTATATTTATCACCGTAAAATAAAAAAGCACGAGAAAAAAATTCGTTTCTCTCAAAATGCTTCCCATTTTCATCAAAAACACTCCTTTTTCGAAATTCCATACACAGACCTACATGTGTGCGTATATATTGACAGGACTGTAACCAGACTTGACCGGGGGGGGCGGCTGAGCTCGTTCTATAATATAAATATTCTTTCTTAAAATAAATTATTGTAGAATTTTGTCTTAAGTTTTGTGTTTTGTATAAAATTGTACATGAAAATGGAAATTGTTCTTAACGTTAAAAATGTATTCAAAATAGATTTCACTGTAGATCTTGTCTACATCATATTTTTTACAGGGGTTATTATCCACTTTATCCATTGAGTCTTTATCCACTGTATAGTAAAGATGCGGGAAATCGTAAATTTTAGTATACCACTAACGTTTTTCATGAAAAGTTGTTATTAAGAAATTTATTCTTTTGCATTAAATATGCTAGTTTGATTATATATTTAGTATTATTAAATATATTAATAAAATACATCAAAACATTAACGGATTCTATGATCCCTGTAGATTTTAGCCCCTCCCCCCTGTAAAAGGCGTTTATCTAAGGCCTTGTGTATTGCTATAATATTTTCATCTTCCTAAACATGATGAACTGAACAAATTTGCTTCGTTGATTTAAATTGCTTACCTTTATTTAGAAATTAACTATCTAAAAACAAGAGACTTTTCGTAAAATTTTAAAGATGCGATCAACGATGTTATTATATTCTAAAAATGCAAATTGGTCGCCATAGGCGTAGCTACGTGGGGGCCGGGGAGGACCAAAAACCCCCAGAAATCCGACTGGACCCCCAGAAAATTTCCTGCAGTTTCATTTTTTATTGTAGATAAATGTAAGAGGCGTAAGAGCTGTCCCGACGAAATTTCCTAAAAACGCAAATGTCGGTTTTTTTTTGTAATTTTAAGAGAGTTGTCCTTATGTTTAAAATTTGAGTTAAATATTCACAAGGTTTGAAGAAAAAATGCTTTATTTTTTAACCTTGGCAGATAGGAGTGTGCTTTTTCCTTTAAATTAATTGGGGAGAATAAGGACTTCAGTCGTAAATTTCTTCTACTCTTAGAAATGGATTTAAAAATTAAATATTCTTTTTATAAAATGTGAAAACATGTTCATCGTTTTCAGAAAAATAAGATCTACTTAATGTAATTTACGGTTTGGAAAGCGGATGAAATTAAAAGAAAAGTGGCTTATGCACACAAGGGGATTCGAACACGGAACTTGTTGGTCCGATCTGGGTTAAAGCTCGTCCAATGCTAGAGATTTCTTAAAAAGGTGAGTGAAAAATTAGCTGTAGGTTTAAGGGAAATAAAGTCTTTCTTCTTAATTTTAGAACAGTTGTCCTCGTGTCTAAAAATAGTGTTAAATATTTATAAGGTGTATGAAATATTCCTTTATTTTTTGACCCTAGAGAATGAGAGATAGATATTTTCCTTAAATTATTAGGGTGGGGGGGGATACTAAGTACTCAAGTCGTGAATTTCGGATACTCTTCAAAATGGATTTAAACATGAAACATTCTTTTTAAAAATGTGAAAAAATATGAATTGCGTTCAGGACAATACGGTCCACTTAATACAATTTATGGCTTGGAAAACCGATGAAATTTGAAAAAAGTGGCTTGTGCGTACCAGGGGAATAGAACCTGGGGCCCGGTGGTCTGGATGGGGTTAAAGATCGTTGCAATGCTAAAGATTTCTTAAAAAGATGACAAAGAAATGAACTCTGGGCTTAAGGGAGATTGTTTTGAGTTCATAGGCTGTAGAAAATGTGCTTTAATTTATAAGTCTAACATAAAAGACAGAGGTTTGACGTCGAATTTCTTAAGACGGGAAAATAGATTTCAAATGTTATGAAGAAAGGCCCTTTTTCAAGATTTAAGGATAGTTGACAGGGACACGAACCCGGGACCTGGTGATCCGAATGGGGTTAAAGATCGCTTCAATGCTAGATGTTTCTTAAAAAGCTGAATGCGTAGTGAACTATTGGCTTAAGGGAGATCGTTTACGATGCGTAGACTGTATAAAATTATGATTTGATTTATGCAAATGACATAAAAGGCAGAGGTTTGAAGTGAACTTCCTTACGAGTGAAAAATGGATTTGAAACGTTATTTAGGAAGTCCCTTTTTTTTCCAAGATTTGATAGTTGCCCTTCTGTTTAAAATTCCAGTTAAACATTCACAATGTTTGAGAAAATGCTTCATTTTTTAGTGTTGACTGATGAGAGAGAGCTTTTTCTATAAATTGATAGAGGAGGATAAGTAATTAAGTCTTGAATTTCAGGTACCCTTAAAAATGAATTTTAAATTGAAATGTCCTTCTTAAAAATGTGAAAAAATATGCATTGCATTCAGAAAAATACGATGTAGGCTTATTTAATGCAATTTACGGCTTGAAAAGCTGGTGAAATTTAAAGAAAAAGTGAATTGTGCGTACAAGGGGATTCAAACCTGGGCCTTTGTGCTCCGAATGTAGTTGAATTTTGCTGCAATGCTCGATATTTCGTTAAAAAAAATGAATGAGAAATTCTGTATTGGCGTAAGAGAGATTGTTTTGGTACGTAGGCTGTAGAAGAATGTTTTTTAATTTATGCATATAGCATAAAAGACCTAGGTTAGACGTGGAATATCATACGACGGAAAAATGGATTTGAAACGTTATTAAGCAAGACCCTTTTTCAAGATTTAGGATAGTTCTCCTTCTGCTTAAAATTCGAGTTGAATATTCACAAAGTTTGAAAATAAATAGACCCTTCATTAAATTAAACTTAAATTTTAACATTGACAGATGGGAGTGAGCCTTTTTCTTTAAATTAATGCGCGAGAATAAGTCGTAAATTTCACGTACTCATAAAAATGGATTTAGAAATGAAATATCCTTCTAAAAATTGTAAAAAGATATGCATTCAGCAAATTACGATATATTTAATGCAATTTACGGCTTGGAAAACGGATAAAATTTGAAAAAAAAGTGGCTTGTGCGAACACGGGAAATATAAACCTGGACCTAGTGGTCCAGTTGGGGTTAAAGATCGCTGCAATTTTAGATATTTCTGAAAAAGATGAATGAGAAATAAACGGTATGTTTAAGTTCGATTGCTTATGGTGTGTAGGCTGCATCAAAATGTGTCTTAATTTATGCAAGTGACATAAGAGGTTTAAAGTGGAATTTTTTATTAGGAAAAAACGGATTTGAAAGGTTATTAAGAAAGTCATAGGTTTGCAAGGTTTTAGTATAGTTGTCCTTCTATTTAACACTCTATTTAAATATTCACGAGATCTGTAAAAAAAATGTTTTATTTCTTAACGTTAATTGATGAGAGATAACACTTTTGTTGAAATTATTAAGGGAGAATAAGTAATTTGAGAGAGTAAATTGTGAATTTCAGTTACCCTTAAAAATGGATTTAAAAATTAAATACTATTCCTAAAATGTGAACAAATATGCATCGCATTCATAATAATACAATCTATTTAATGAAATTTACTGCTTGGAAAACCGATCAAATTTGAAAAAAAAAAGTGTCTTAAGCGTACATGGGGGAATCGAACCTGGGAACTGGTGGTCCGAATAGAGGTAAAATATCGGTGTCATGCTAGAGGTTTCTTAAAAAGACGAATGAAAAATGAAATATTGGTTCAAAGGAGATGGTTAATGACTTAATGTTTTGTGATGATGTCCAAACTAACGACACTGAAGGAACAGGACTCCTAGATTTAGGTACTCTTAAGAATGATCCATCTCGGCCTTGAGTCAATTATCCAAAGAGTCAGTTGAAAGATAGCGATCCTTTCCAGCTAAATATTACGATACATAGAACTGTCTTGAATATATCATAACGAAGACACAATCTATTGCTTTATATGCAGGTAAAATTTTCGATAGGAGGCATACGTGAGCAAAATTAAAAGATAGTAAACCGTGGATTTTGCAAATGGAGAAAATTAACTGAGGCTCTTAGAAAACACGAATAGTCATTGTTTATATTCGCTGTACTGAGAAGTTTATAAGCAGTGTTTGGCATTAGGGAATGTGCAAAAAAAATTGTAAAACAATGTGAAGAGGAAGTAATGCAAAATAGAGAATATTTGATGAAGCTGATTGACGTCATGTTGTGCCTCATGCGTCAGGGCATTTCTATGTCGGGGGTATTGGCTACCCTTTCCACCTACACCCATGCTTGGAAATTGCATAAGAGGCTAAAACTAAATAGGCTTTTGCAACTTATTCTTATATAAAAAGAATCATGCTTCCCATCCCAGAAAAATGTCGTACTTACGCATATGTATTTGCGATCATTCTTTTCTTTTTGAACATTTAATCAATTAATACAAATGTCAACTTCTGTCATACGTTAGTATGTTAATGAATAGATCATAACTCTACTAGGAAAAGGGAAAGTTCTGTGTTCCCTCGTATAGTTCAATAAAAAGGTACTTAAAAATTGATTCTTTGAAATTAGGGACGTTTGGAAGCAGCAGGTTTATCGATACGTTTTTTTAGGAATACGGATTATCAATGCGTTGTTTGGAAATATCGATTAAAAAAACGATAAGATTTATGGGGCCATGCCTCCCCACAAAACAATATCGTAGTTACGCCTATGTCCTCGTGGTTCTCCACATCTCTTTCCAGTCGCAAAACAGCGTGTTCTACAGCTGAACACAGTAAGTCTGCATGAATTCTACAAATATGCCGACGAATGCAGTCTTTCAGATTTAACGAGTTGCGGATTATTATACGTAGACCTAATCATTTAAGAATCCTCATAACCCGAAATTCCACGGGGTGAGATCAGATGAGCGAGGTTGCCAAGCTGTTGGAAAATCATAGCTGATCACACTTGTTTCGATGAGAGTTTGCCGTAACACCTATTGAATGCCACGATGAATATGGGGAGGTGCACCGTCCTGCATAAAAATAGTGTCCTGGATGCGGCGACGTTGTTGAGATTCAGGGATCATAAAAGTTGTCAACATGTCCCGATAGCGTTGTCCATTGACGGAACAGGTTTTAAACCCTGTTGGAGTCATCTCCTAAAAAAATAAGGCCCAATGATGAACGTTGAAGTGAAACCGCACCATACCGTCACTTTTGCATGGTGAAAGGATAATTAATGGATTGCGTTGGAGTTTTCCATTTTCGAAATGCGATAATTGTGCGTATTCACTTGACTATTAGGATAAAAGTGAACCTCATCCGTCTACAGAATATTCCAAGGCCAAGCGACATCGAATGTCATCCTCGCAAGCAAGTGCAACGCAGATATTTCCCTAACTGCAACGCTCCCCTTTCACAGAGGGTGAAGACTATGGATTTTGTAAGGATAATAACCCACAATTCATCGCCAAACGGTGGAATAGGGCATATCAACAGCACGAGAAATAGCTGGTACACTCACAACACTATGTAGAGATTGGCTAGTTGCTTCCACGACCGCCGTATCCACATCTTCCACGCGTGCGGTGTTTGCAGATATCCGTCCTCTACCTTGTAAAATTCCAAGCTGTCCATTTGTTTCGTATTTTTTCATCGTCGTGTAGAACGCACGGAGTCATTGGTCCTCGGCGTACGTTCCTCTCCCGGCGGAATGCTCTTATCGCAGCAGCAGAGTTCTCGTCATTCTGACAGAAAAACTTCACTAAGAGAGCTTTGTCTTTCAAGGTCGGCATTGTGCATTAGCGGACTCAAAACTCCTGCTTGTGCAGCAAACCTGAAACTCTTTCTTATACAACCCTTATCTTCCTGTTTTATCGAACTCGTGATTTGCGTAGATTGCGCAGAAACTCTGTTACTGCAAATCACATTTCACTTAGTTGCCGCGCCGCCTATTGGCGACTTTTTGTACTATTTTTTAAATGAATCTCGAGCGTATGAACTGAATTGTCTACTATCTAAATTGCATGTCATTATGACCTATATAACGCCCTATACAGCCCTCTCTCTGAGTTGGAGAAGTTTAATTTCGACAGCCATGGATATATATATACAGGGTGTCCCAGCACCAGGGTTATAAACATCTAGGAGGGGTAGGGTACACCTAGACGAACAATATTTGTCATAGAACCTAGGGTCGCAAACCACTCACAGCGCTAGTTCTAAAACCGTCCAGCATGCACAAATATTTACAACCAGTGCGTGAAAAGCGCCAGATAAAACTCAGGTCAGCTGCTCAAGTGCATAGATGATTAGGACATCGCATTTTGCGCTTCTCATGCACTGGTTGTCACTATTTGTGCATGCTGGATGGTTTTAGAACTGACGCTGTGAGTGGTTTGCGACCCTAGATTCTATGACAAATATTGTTCGTCTAGGTGTACCCTACCCCTCCTAGATGTTTGCAACCCTGGTGCTGAGACACCCTGTATATCAGATTTTGATTATTTTGAAATTATACAACTAATTATATAATTAGGTAAATAATTGTAATTTAACTAATCATATATTGTTTATTATAGCGTTTAATGAATTTTTAAAAAATAAAGTGTGCGCCAAAAGTTCGTACTTTAAAAATCATAAAAAGAAGGAACAATAAATAATAAAGAGGTACGGTTTGCACGAAAGTATTTCTAGAAAAATCGAATTTTTTTAGTAGCAAAAAAAAATTTAGTTCAAAATGTCACCGGCAGGTGGCGCTTGCAACTCCAAAAGACAATGGACAGGACAACTGTGCATTCCATCGATTTATTATTGCAACAGTTGTTCAATATGACCTCCAGAGCATTCTATGACAGAACTAAGACGACTCACAACGGCAGTGATAGTTTTGTAGAACATGTCGGGATGGATATCAGAAACGGCACGACGAATGGCATCTTTGAGTTCAGGCAATGTGGAAAGTGGAGAACGGCGCACAAGCGATTTTAAATACCCCCATAGCCAGAAATCAACCGGAATGAGAACGGGTGACCGCGGGGGCCATTTAACCTTGCAGCCTCTACTGATAACTTTGTCTTTACCCAAGGTATCCAAAAGGGATCTTTTCACCGGATTGGCATAGTGTGGTGGTATGCCATCCTGCATGAAGTTAACTGTGGACAACACACCTCTTTCGTGCAATGCGGGTATGAGTTTCTCGTGCAAAAGAGTGAGATAACGATCAGCAGTCACCATGCGCAGCCAGATATCAGACAACATTCTTCAAAGAAGAAAGGCCCGATAGTGAAAGACGATGTGAAGCTACACCAGACTATCACATGGGGTGAACGCAATGGCTGTGTCGTGTCGTGTACTGACGGGGATTCGACGTCACCCATATGGGAGTGTTATCAGCGTTGCGTTGACATCCCCATATAGTGCACAGTGGACTTCATCCGTCCAGAACACATGAAACAACCACTGAGGTTCTCGTTCCATTTTCGCCAGAGCCCAGTTGGTAAATAAATCCCTCGTAGCTGCATCTGCTGGTAATAACTGGTGCAGTGACCGCATTTTGTTGGGATACCGATGCAATCTCCCGTGTAGGATACGTCGAATCGATGACTCATGTACAGCCAATATGTTTCCAGCTTCAAGAGCACTGCTACTCTCCCTGGACGATTCCACCGCCATACCCTCTACAACAGTTCGTTCGTTCGTTCTTTTGCAAGGAGGGTCATGGGAAGGGTGGCCGCCGGAGGCGGCGCTGTAATCCCAGACAGGACGCTTGAACAGCGTAATCAGCCGCAGAGGCGGCTGAGGGGGAGATGGATTGCCGATCAACACGGCATTCATATATGCACGTTCACGTAAAGTCGTCATTCAACCCTTCTACAACAGTTTCCACGGCAGTGACGCAGCCCTCCGCCAATGAGGGGCTTCTACTTCGTGGCCAATTCTCCAAACGGCCCTATTCTTCAAACCGTTTAAAAATCTTCAGCATCCCAGCACATTGCATGTGGCCATTTCCAGTCTGCAGTTGCTTCGCCGTAAGAAATTTTCGCAACACAGTGGTTGCTGATTCACCGTTTAGGTAGAAGAGCTTCACCAACAACGCTTGATCTGGTAACGATAACATTTTCCAATTAATCAGTACTACCGGAATCGAATAAAAATTCCACATGTATACAGGTCTATTATTGCAAGCCTAATTTGCATACTTTTGATGAATATATTGCACATCAGCGCCACCTACAGGTGATTTTTTGAACTAAAAATTTTTTGCTACTAAAAAATTTTCGATTTTGCTAGAAACATTTTCTTGCAAATCGCACCTCTTTATGAATATTTTTCCTTTTTCTATGATTTTTTAATTTTTTTTACGAACTTTCGACGCCCCCTGCATATAGCTACCCCATATGTGAAATAAAATCGTTAATGTGTTTAAAATAAGCTATTTAACAGAGAAATATGTTTTACTTTATGTTATATATATAAAGATCATATCATATATAAATATAATAACATAATTAATTGTTATGTTATATATAAGTACTTTTGTGGATAAGTTAGTTCTTATCAATCATTGCTCCCTAATAGAATAAACTTGTGCATAGATATATATTTCGCTAATTAGTTATCGATTTCAAGGTTTAAAATTGCAGCAAGTTTGTTTACTATTACTCTTTTAAGATTTAGACCCCTTTTAACTTTCCTTAAGAAACACTGCCTAAATGATAATAATTAAAAGACCCTTTTCAATAACTGTAAATGCTCTTATTTAAAAGCCGTTTGAAGCTTTTACTAAAAGTGCTTAAATTGCTATCCATGAAGTTTGAAGTAAACCCGAGTACAGCTTATAATCAACTGTCAGACTCTGGCTATTTTCACAAGTCTCGTTAGAACTAAACGTTTATATTTAGTCTGTTCGGGACATTGGAGAAAATATTTCTTTTAAAATGAAGTTCTTCAATAATTAAAAGTGGGGCGATTCTTTAATTTAAATATTGTAGAATATTTAACTAGCGCACTTCAAAATTTCTTAATAGGTAATAAAAGATGAAAATAAACGATTTCGTTTAATTCTAGAAACTTACCAAAATGCTGAACAACAAAAATAAGTATACCAAAATCAATTATCTAAACTATAAATTATGGAAAGCTCAAAACAAATGTCAATTTCTTAATATTCATAAAAAAAGCGAAAAAATTAATGTCTTATATTTTGTAAAGCTACAAAACTACCCTTTATAAAATATCCTTTATACAACTAATGTATGTTAAATTCCATAAAATATTCTTAACTGTAGCAATTAATTTCAGAATAATCCTTTTGTCAACTTCAAATTGTCCTCTTCCTTTGTGTTTGATAAACGATCAAAATATATATTTTTGAAGGAACGATAAGTATAAATCAAGATGTATTCTAGCACCTGAGAACAAACAATTTATTAAAACGTTGTGGAAAATCTAACTGGTGTCTTCTTTTAAAGAAAAAAAACATAATTTCTGAAAAATATGAATATTCGTGTTATTTAAGATGTTTTTAGACAATGGACAAGATCTAACACACCCACTTTATTAAATATTCAAAAGTATTTTGAGTACTTTTTATTAAAAAGCAGCAAACAGTCGATATAAATGCACTTCTTACTGAATTATCCCACTACCTATTAATTAAAATGATCTAATGAATATTATTTAATTAAAACGCGCTAATAAAAAATTATTTAGTTTTAAAATTAATTAGAGCTTACACGGAAACCCATTATTCTTCATTACACTAGACTTGGAAACGTAAGAAATATCTGGTATCAAAAATAAAAAATTTAACAACTTTCTGATCCGCATTAAAACTTTAGTTCTTTCTTCAATTTTTATTTTAAAACTGTGTTCTTAATCGTTCTTGAATTTTTAATTATAGCTAATAATATAGTAATTAGAATCCATCAAGTGTTTGATCTAGACTTGCGTTTTCTCCTCTAAGCCAATGAATTTATCTCATCTGCTAATAAACGTAAGCAAACCGTTTTTTTAAACAAACTGAATATTAAAAACTTTACTCTCGTTATCTAAGTTTATACGTAGGTAAATTGCGGATAAAAAGCATTGATCTCATTTCCTACCTATCTTGTCTGTATTTTCGCTCATCAAAAGAAAATCGATTAACTTTCTTTTCTCCTCTGAGTGAATTCCTCCCAGTTTTGTTTTTTTTTCCATCGAAACTCTTAAGGAAATAGTTGATCGAACTTCACTGTATTTTACGTTTGGAATTATATAAACATAGGTTTTATGTTTCTTATTTCACATATTCTTCTAACCCTGAGAACGTATTTCAAATCCAAAGTTGATCGTCATGGATAAAAAAAATGACATCGATAATAACAAAAAAATCATTTTTATTTTACAGGCAATAATTTTTAACCTCAAAGCTTTGTAAGTTTTAAACTATATTTTAGAAATGTTTAGCCGTTTTTTATACTGTGAGATTATATTGCAATATCATAGACTTTCCATTCAATGTTTAACAAAATAAAAAAATAATTTAATAATTTTTTTAGTTTGATACATTTTTCAGAGAAAAAAAATCTCTCTCTCATAAGAGGGGGGCCTTTCTGAGACTTTAGAGTTGATAAAAATAAAATATACTTTCAAATAGTGATTTATAGAAAATTAAAAATATGTTTTGCTTTCCGATCCCTAATTTTTAATTTCATGCAGTCACCAAATTTTGCTTCAAGTATTCACGATTTGTAATTTCATGCTAACCTTTCTTGAGTTAATATATATTCTGTGACCAAAACTTAACATGTAAATTATTAAAAAGACTAATCTAATAACGCGTTGGCCTCCAAAATAGAAAATGTACCTTTAGACTTCAAAATAGATCGAATTTGAGGTGATTAAAAGAAACGAAGTTCTGGTATTTTCCCACAGGTATTCTCAAAGAAGCTGATTTGAGAGGCATCAAAGCTGATCGGAGTAAACATTCTGTTGCGACCAGTGCTTTCTGGTGCAGTGTAAACTTTCCAGTGTAAACTGTGTGATACTCCCAGTTTCATGACATAGATTATCATTCTGGTAAAAATAGGCCTATTTATCGAGGAAGACGATAAACATATTGGAGACACATCTGATTGGCAGTGAAGCTAAGGTCTCGGGTACTTCAGAAATATTTTATGGACATTACGGAATCAAACGCTTAAAAAAGCATGCTCCAGACCATCACACCACCAGCTTGAACAGTTGACACTAGGCAACCGAGATCGATTAATTCATACTTTTGACAACATATTCTGGCCAATCCATTAGCACACATCAATTTGCACTGAGATTCATTGGATCAGGCAACTTTGTTTTAGTCGTCTTAGGCCCAGATGTACTAATCCCGTGCCAACTATAAACAAATTTTGCGGTTTGAAGCAAAGATGAGTGAAACTCGAATATGTGGTCTGTTATGAAATCCCATTGTGGCAATGTGCTGCAAGTTGTATCACCAAATATTTGTTTCTTGTTACAGCTATTATATTGCACGATTATTTACGCGTTTTTTCCCTATATAAGCTACTATAGTTGTCGTTACCTTCTGTCGTCTATTTGACGTTTTCGTCCACAGGAATTGCATCTGTCACTACTTGTTTTCTGCTTTTCGCACCATACATTGTACACCCCCGATACATGTGCTCTGAAAAAGTCGGCCAAATTTGTCATTTGTGAGATATTCACACCATCCATCTTAATACCTGTTAACGTCCCTCTTTTGAAGTCGCTTAACTCACCTCTCTTTCATATGTTACAGCTATTAAATATTCCGACACATGTAATTCCTTTCCAGAAAGCTCTTTATCCAACATGCTTTACATCAATCAGTACATTACGATAAAAAAACGCATATTCTTTTTACTCTGTGTGGATCGAAATCACAAAGGTATATACTTTGCCCTATTTCACTTAATAAAGAGTTTACATTTTACTTTATTGACTCTTTTTCAACATACGTGATGCATCTTAATCCAAAATGAGATAAACAGACTTCATTTACTAAATCTTTCATCGACCTATCTGGGTATAAAATGTTTTTCGAAGATGATAATTCCCCGCCTCCTGAAAGTGACATTCTCTAGTAAAATATGCATAGAAGAAACGAAACACCGTTTTCTTGTTAAATGATATGTGTTCATTAAATGAAATATAAGGCTCAATAAATGCCGTAACTTCTTTGTTGGGCTTTATTTTCATAATTCAGAACATCTGCGCCTTTTCAGATACCCCCACCATCATTTTTTATGATTCTGCACATTTTTCAAGCCTTCGAAATCATCGTTCCAAAAGTTTCTTTGAAAATTTACTGATTATGTCTTCCAAAATTTTATTTGCATGCTGTTTACTACCTTTTACTGAATTTGCATATTTTTACGTTCCGTTTTATTTATTTATTTTTTATTTTATTTCCGCTTCTATAGTATGTACCTCTGAAACAATTTAACCATTTAATGCAGCTTTCGAAGTGAAATAAGAGTAATATTTTGAAGAAAATGTTCTCTCTGACAGCTGGTTCCTTAGTTTTTTATTTATTAAACTTGGACAATTCTTGCTCTGATCGAATTTTCTATTCTTTATTTCAAGCGCCCTAAAAATGTGTTCCGTTTGTTTTTCGATTAAAGCAAAAAAATTCGATGATTTGGTCGTTTGAAGTCCCTAATAGCAAATACACAATCTTAAAAAACGTAAGTTTCTTTGAGATCTTCTCTAAACTTAGCAATAACGTTTCTTTTAAGATGATGAGTATTTACTTCCATATCAGTAAAAAGCAATGATATGAAAGCTTTTTATATGAGCAAAAAGTACACGAAATCTTTATATCATGTTTAAAATATGAAGTTTCAAATGATACTTATACTACCATGGAAATACGTTTCCTGATAATAGTATGGAAATACGCCTTATGATAGCCTAAAACTAACGCGTTTATATATATATATATATATATATGTGTGTGTGTGTATACACTGAAGTGCCAGAAAAATTGGTACACCTACCTAATATCGTGCAGCCCCCCTCCGTGCGCACGCAGAAGTGCCGCAACACGACGTGGCATGGACTCGACTAATGTCTGAAGGTATCCTGGAGACAATTCACACCAGGAATCCTGCAGGGCAGTCCACAAATCCATAGGAGTGCAAGATGGCGGAGATCTCTTCTGAACAGCACGTTGCAAGGCATCCCAGATATGCTCGATAATGTTCATGTCTGGCGATTTAGGTGGCCAATGGAAGTGTCTAAAGTCAGAAGAGTGTTCCTGGAGCCACTCGGTAGCAACTCTCGATGTGTGGGGTGTCGCATTATCATGCTGAAATTGTCCAAGTCCGTCGGAATGCACAATGGACATGAATGGGTGTAGGTGATCGGACATGATGCTTACGTACCTGTCACCTGTCAGAGTTGTCTCTAGACGTATCAGGGGTCCCATATCACGCCAACTGCACACGCCCCATACCATCACAGAAGCTCCACCAGCTTGAACAGTCCCCTGTTGACATGTAGGGTCCATGGATTCATGAGGTTGTCTCCATACCCGTACACGTCCATCCGCCTGATGCAATTGGAAACGAGACTCGTCAGACCAGGCAACGTGTTTCCAGTCATCAACAGTCCAATGGCGGTGTTGGCGGGCCCAGACGAGGCGTAAAGCTTTGTGCCGTGCAGTCAACAATGGTACACGAGTGGGCCTTCGGCTCCGAAAGCCCATATCAATGATGGTTCGTTGAACAGTTCGCACGCTGACACTTGTTGATGCCCCAGCATTGAAATCCGCGGCAATTTGAGGAAGTGTTGCACGTCTATCTCGTTTAACGATTCTCGTCAGTCGTCGAATGTCCCGTTCTTTCAAGGTCTTTTTCCGGCCGCACCGCCGTCGGAGATTTGATGTTTTACCGGATTCCTGATATTCACGGTATACCCGTGAAATGGTCGTACGCGAAAATCCAAATTTTGTCGCTATCTCGGAGATGCTATGTTCCATCTCTCTTGTGCCGACTATAACGCCACGTTCAAAATCACTTAAATCTTGATAACGTGCCATTGTAGCGGCAGGAACCGATCTAACAGCTTTGCCAGACATCTCTTGTCTTATATAGGTGCTGCCGACCGCATCGCGTTACGCTGATTGGTTGCAAAGCTCCGTTATTTGCATACGCACGCCTGTACCAGTTTTTCTGGCACTTCAGTATGTATGTATATATATATATATATATATATATATATATATATATATATATATATATAAATTAAGATTCAATTAATTTAGACCGATCATAGCTGGTCTGAATTAGAAAGAAAAATTGGGCCTGCAATGTACAAATATTCATTGGCGTTATGAGCCAATAATCATGGGTTTAAAAATGTTTTAAGGATCCAACATTCCCATTCAATACAGACATTATACAGGAAGACCTGTTTGTTTATAACCATCCATGTGGCAGAGATTAAAAGAAATTTTTGTTTGAAAGAGACAAAACAAATAGAAAAGGATAGGAAGCCTTATATACATCTCACATCAAAGTAGCAATTTTGAATAACTTACAAGTAGTAATTCAACAAACTCGGTCCAAGTAATACCACATATGCAATATGCTATAAATGAATTTGTTCAGTGTCAAAAATTATTTATTTTTAGACATTTTTAACATTTTAGCCGAGTTTTTGCAAACATATTTTATTAATAATAAAATAGGAAGTAGTTTAAGTACCTTGTAATAGCAGTGATGTAGAAATTTAATTCAAACTCGTATCTAAAAATATAGCACATGATCAGTCAAAGGCAGTTTTGAAAGTGTCGCCACATGTTACAAACCAAGCAATACCAGATATCCAAAAGGAGTAATGAACAGGTGCTTCCATCTATATTTGAGAACTGCGATTAGATGTATTTAATTGCAATGATTATTCTTTATAAGAAACATTTAAGATTTCTTTCTAGGGATGAAATTTGCAAATGTTCTATTTATATAGTTCATTGGAAAACCATTTAAAACCAAACATTTTTTAAAAGATCTTAAGCCTTCAGAAATGGCTTCAACTCTATTTGAAAGCACTTTCTGTCTGGAGAGTTCACCTAAAATCAAATTTTTTATAACATGTTTTCTGAGACATGTGTCATATTGCAAGTACTGAACAAAAGCAAATAAAAATTGTTTTCTTTTATCGCATATTTGAAAGACAAATCTATATTTTCATTGATAGTAATAAGTAAATCTAAAATGTGAACTCGAATTCTAGATACAGAGGGATCTTTTAGTGTTAATCCTGACAGATAAAAATCAAGACCCAATTGATGCTCCAGACCATACAGATTATATCATCTATATATCTGCCAAAAATAGATCCGTTCTTGGTGAAGACAAACTTTCATATTTATATAAGTATAAATCTGCAGCTACAGAAGAATATACTCCCCCTTGAGAAAGCCCTCTTACCTGTTTATAATAACCAGTGCCATTATATACCACGTTATATTTAAGATAGAAGTTTTGTAGTTTTACAAACGAAATTTTGTCAATTGATTTTATATCATATTCTATAAATAATTCTGGAGAGATCTCTTGGAGAGATTTTGTTTGTTTTTTAAATCTCTCCAATTTGGATTTCCTGGCGCCTTCAACTTACTCCGCTTTAAACTGGCAACTCTGCTGTCCTGTTGCCTTCCCCTCCGCTCTTTTCTTTTTAAGCCTAAATTTTGTTCCTATCCTGTTTGCTATGTCGTAAGTCCGCCCGCATCCCAATGTAAGTCCTTTTATTTTTCTCATTTTTTAAAAAGAAAATTTTTTTTTATTGCTACTCTTTCTTTGCTGCTTAGAATGTCTGGGGGCACGGAAATTTTTTATCTTAAGCTAATTTCCATACAGAAACATTCCATTCCTTTCCTTAGGGCCCACGTATTTGGAGCCTCCCTTGAAAACGTTCCTACACGTGTCCTTTTTCCATTTATTGTACTATTTTCTTCAAATTTACTCATATCCTTATCTGAAATTGTTAATTTTAATTATTTGCTGTATTTTTGTGTATCCTGTTATTTGTTGAGTTCATTGTTGTGACTTTTATGCTAATTTACTGCTGTTCTGTTTATTTTTATTATTTTTGATTTTTACTGTGTTCCTAGTACATTTATTTCTGTCAAATTCCTGTCATCTAAATTCTACGTAATTTACCTTACATTTTCAAAAAGTACTTTTATATATATATATATAATTGAAACTGCTGGGAAAATTGGTGGTGTAATATGTAAAAAGCAGAATAGCAAATTATCTGAGAAGACGAAACAACTCATGAAAAGGCGAAGACTTATGAAGGTGGACAATCAAAATACCAGTTGCAAGATCGAGTATGTAGAACTTTGCAAAACTTTGCGCAAAAACATGAAAGAAGATATAAGAAAATTCAATTGTGAGTTAGTAAGGAAGGCCATTGAAAGCAACAAGAGCCTTAGGGTTGTTAAAGGAAGTTTGTCTGTTGGGAAGAAACACATCATTGCATTAAAAGGAGAGGATGGCACTGTAACAAGAAATAGGGAAGAAATACTTACAAGAGTTGAAGAATTCTACAGAAAGCTATATGAGGGAAACAGTGGATTAAACGAAGACTCTGAGATAGTCGAAGGAACAGCTCCTAAAATCTTAAAAGAAGAAGTAGCATTTGCAATAAAAAGTATGAAGAAAGGAAGATCCCCTGGCGATGATGGCATTACATTAGATATCTTAAAAGAAGCTGGAGAACATGTAGAAGACATACTCGCAAAATTCTTTACCAAATGCCTCAACAGTGGTAACATACCAAACCAATGGGATTCTGCAACAGTAATTCTTTTGCATAAAAAAGGTGATAAAGAGGATTTAAAAAATTACCGACCAATTAGCTTGTTACCTGCTATTTATAAAATCTTCACAAAAGTGCTAACACATCGCCTGCAGAAAAAATTAGATGCAGCTCAACCAAGAGAACAAGCTGGATTTCGAAGTGGATTCAGTACAGTGGACCATATTCAAGTATTAAGAGAATTAATTGAAAGAACACATGAATATGAACTTCCATTGTGTGTGGCATTTATTGACTATGAGAAGGCCTTTGACTCTATTAAAACATCAGCAGTCATCAACTCTTTAAGATCAGCAGACATCGAGGATGTGTACATTGACATGGTGAAACGTGTGTATAAAAATGCAAGTGCAAAATTTCGGTTACATAAAGATACCAAAACTATCAAAATTGGTAAAGGTGTGAGGCAGGGAGATACCATTTCTCCAAAACTTTTTACTTCAGCTTTACAGATGATTTTTCAGCAGATAAATTGGAATAACAGGGGAATAAAAATAAATGGTGAATATTTAAATCATTTGCGGTTTGCTGATGACATTGTTATTTTTTCAACGAACCCATCAGAACTCCAAGACATGGTACAGGAGCTCTCAACTAGAAGTAAAGAAGTTGGACTCAAGATGAACCTACAAAAAACTAAGATCATGTTCAATAATTTCGTAGAGGAAACAAAAATACAAGTTGACAACATTGAGCTAGAAATTGCTGATTCATATATTTACCTTGGCCAGCTGATTTCAATGGATGGCAACATTATGAAAGAACTCAACAGACGTATTAAACTTGGCTGGAGTGCATTTGGAAGAAACAGTTTTATCCTGAAGGGGAAATTGCCTTTGTGTCTAAAAAGAAAGGTCTTCAACCAGTGTGTATTGCCAGTCCTCTCTTATGGATCAGAGACATGGAGTCTAACAGTTGGAGCAATACGAAAGTTACAGACAACGCAAAGGAGCATGGAGAGGTGCATGCTTGGAATAACTAGGAGAGATCGAAAAAGAAACACTTGGGTGAGAGAGCAAACTAGAGTAGAGGACATCATTGTTAAAGTAAAAGGACTGAAATGGCGATGGGCTGGGCATATTGCAAGAAGAACTGATCAACGATGGACAACAGAAATTCTGAACTGGATTCCAAGAGACCACCGAAGACCTAGAAAACGTCCTCAAACTAGATGGGTGGATGAAATAAGAAAAGAGGTTGGGGTGACGTGGAAACGAATGGCCCAGGATAGACTTGTGTGGAAAGCATTTGGAGAGACCTTCATCCAGCAGTGGATAGATAATGGTTGAAATCACAAATGTGAATTTTTTGGTTAATCTAATAAGTGGCAATTTTTTTCTTTCTTATATTTTATAAATGGCTATTCTTTTGGTTTCACGTATTTTATATTTTGAAGGAAAATTTTAAAATATTTGAAAAGGAAACAGGTTTCTAAATTGTGTTTTTATCTGACTTCATTTATTTAATGGCTGATTATCTATTAGTCCTGTTTATAGCATTCACTATGGAATTATAATTATAGAGATTTACATCTTTGACCATCTACAAAAACTCAATAAAAAATATAGAGACAAACCAAATTAAATTTATATTAATACACAAAATATTAGCTTACAATGTAACAGCAGAATGAAAAACACATGCATAGAACTTTAAATCATTTATATGAAAAAATGAACACTAGTATGGCATTCCTCAGTGCGTCAATAAATACTCTGTGATTGAAATTTTCGTGATCTAATTATCTCACTAAGTATCTTTTAAATGAAATGTTTAAAAGTTGAATAGTAAAGTAACAGTAAAAATGTCAGTAATTCTTTACCAAAAATATGCTGTTTACTAGTACATTACGAAGATTTATCTAATCCCGAGAGGAACTTTAATTACTTTTTTTTTGTATTGCAAGCAAAATTCGTCTCCCTTACTATTATTCTTTAAATTGGTTAAAATTTTTAGGCGCCTAAGTGGACTTGCCGTTAATGAGCAAAGTTTAAAAAGATTTTAACTGTGATACTTTTTCTGTTTTCCGGCAAGTTAAAGAAATTTTTGAACACGATAAACTGGCCTATTTTTCTCCTGAAAATGAATTCTCGGTTCCAATATATTAAAAATATACCAAACACAAACTTACTAATATATATTTACTCTCAAATTGATTCAATAACTGGCTTGCACACATAATAAAGAAACTTTTATATAATCTATGGTTTTAAACTGATGAAACAAATAATCTCTCTTTGGAAAACCAGCCTGAAAATTTAGTATTAGTTATTATGCATTGAAATATAACGTGTAAGTTATTATTATATATATTATTATATAAATAATAAAATATTAGCTGTTATATGTTATACATTGAAATAATATAGCATAATCATAAGACATAATGAATGACAGAAACGTACATATATTGGAAAAGTATCCTATAAGATCATATCGACGTATAACAAGTATACGTATTTATTATATACTTTTACAAGTACGTAAACCCCATAGATAAATAATAGGGGACTTAAGCCACCTTATCGCTCTAAAATGTTTACAATTCTTTTTAGATTAATTTCATTAAAAAAAATAATGTTTTCAATGAAGTTAGCCTCCCTCCCCCCGCCACTTCGGAAAACCCACATGGGTGCCCATGTACCTACCTTCATTTTATATGGGCTTTAGATTTTAAATATAGCAATGATGTAAAATCAATCCTCAAATTATCAGAAATAATCGAAGTGGGAGAAAATTACATGAATTGTTTATAATGCAAATAGGTCTTCCTTTAATTTGTTGTTACTTTGAGCAAAAAATTAATATTTAAGTTCTTATTTTTGTATAATTTTACAAGATATTTTTAATGTCTAAAATAAACTACAGGAATACATATTAAAGATCTTAATAGCGTTATAGAGTAAAATTTGTCCATAATGATATTCTAAGGACCGAAAAAATATCGTTACAGATAGTTTATCCTTATAGGTAGATAAATCTTTATAGACATTAACGCTCTAGACAGATTACATTGAACATAAAATTTGGGATAATTTTTAAAATGCAAAACTCATACATATTGCAAAGAATTGCATTTATTTCCGGAATGTATTAACAATTATATATTAAATACGTTTCCCATGATTACAGCTCATTTAATGAAAAGTGAAATACGTATTTTGTATACACGGTTTGCACGTCTATATTTCAGAACTATTATAAGCTTCTTTCTCTATCTGTCTCTCTCCTCTATTCTTTATTTCTGTCCATCCACAATGCCATAAACAAATGCTTCTATTTCTCTTAAAATATTCTTCTTTTCCTATTCTCCTCCTAAAATCTCACTTATTTCTACATATTTCAGATTTCAGTAGGTTATTCTAAACTTAAAATTCTCGAAAAAAAATTTAAAAAACTTACAAATAAAAGTTTTGAATTTTTACTGACAAAGAAACGATATTTAACGATTTACTTTGCTGTATATAATTTTAAATATCTACGTTTTAATAATACATGTGTACGTATTAAAAGGTAGATATTTAGAAATCACAAAAACTATTCTTCAATATTATCTCGTCCTCATTTAATAGAACTCGTTAGAAATTATATAAGTTACATCACTTCAATATCGCTCAGACTTCAGTGTCTATATTTAAACTTGATTTGTTAAAATATATTTATCTCTCGGAGCTCCGTCTTGATGTATTTCTTCTTAAATACCCCATTATTGTAGACCAATCCTTTCAAAAATTCCCCTCGATAGTTTTCTATTTATTTAATTGTTTATAATATATATTTCTCTATTTTATTTTGCAAGAATTTATTTTGATAGAAAAGTTCAAAATATCATTCACACCAACACAGATTTAAGACTCAGAAGGTCTATGAGATATAGTTCAGTTTTTTTAATTTCCTTTCTCACATGTTAACATCGTTTTTAGAATCTTTACCTTGGTTCCCTTCGGAATTTGCTAACATCGTCTAAATGACTAAAAACCAACATTTGAACAATCTTTCGCATTATGGTTTCTCAAAAGCAATATTACCATGAAAGTAAGACCGAACGCACATCACATGGATCATAATCTCAGTGGCAATTTCTTTCAGATTTTATCTCTGTAATAATGTCATCAACAAGCCAAAATTCTGTCACGCGATAGCGTGTATGGATGTTACTAGCAATTTCTCAATACAGACAACGTTTCCCCTCCGTTTCAGACAAAAAGATAACTTGTACCAACTTTATACAAAAGTAGATCGTGGAGTATCCGCAAACAAACTTCCAACAAAAACCCTTATTTTCTTCCAAGGAAGTATAACAGCATGAAAAACTAAATTATGCTCATAAATATGTTCTAATCGAAGTATTCCAAGTGCAGTGTTTCATACTTTTCGCTATACTGAGTAATTTGTACACGTACGCAAGCAACTATTACAAGTTTTAACTTATAAAAATAGTGCCTTCTTTATTGAGAAACCCCAAAACTTACCCCAAATAGTATTTAGCAACTTCGTTTTAATTACATCCTATACGTACAGGAACTTCCAAGTTCGTATCGACCACCTGATGAATCAGGGATCGTTGGGCATATATAAAAATGTCAAGAAAGTGCATTAAAGGTAACGTAAACTACAGCGAGCACATTAAATCACGGCAGAATAGAAGTGAAAACTACGTCAGATCTCTCTTACCTTGTGAAAATTCAGCATTCCTTGCTTGTGCTCTAACGACTCAACTGCTAGTGCTTCGTTCTCTGGACGTCTCAAATAGCACGTGTGAGCTCAGAGCCTGCGCAACTCGACGCATGAGGAGCGCCACAGCCGCTCGTCAACTCGAGAATTTGGATTCGAAATTTTAATGGAATGAAAAAAGAAAGCATTTTGTTGAATGTAATTTTAATTGACTTTTACATATATTCTTTATTAATACAGATAGAACATATTATATGCTATCTCCTTTTTGTTTCAGTTTCAGGTTACTCTTGCTATTTTCGGAATTAAAGTGAGCGTGAATATTTCTAATCTTATAAACGGTACTCTTTTGGTTAGAAATGCTCTCGTTTAGTTATAGATATATGAACACCTATCTATGAATACGCAATTGAGCTCAAAGATACAAAATAGCGAATAAATAAATCCTATTTTGTCAGTTTACAGTTAAAGGTTGTTTCAGAGCTTTTAGAGCGTTAAGTTTAAATTGTAATGGAAAGAGAGAGAGGACATCATTAAATAAGTGAGGTAGGTAAACGATTTTATTACGAAAAGTTATTATAATTGTAATAAAACACTATCAAACTGAGAATGACGCAAAGAACATATTTAACCATCCTTTAGTAGAAACCCAAGTTAAGTGTTGAGTATTTTTATAATTGAGAAAAAATATATTTTTAAGTAGTTTGTGATTACTTATATACTCTTGTACATTTTAGGAATAAAAGAGGAGTTTGGAATCTCTCCTTTTATATCACGTTTAATTATTCAGTCGCAAATTAAATGTGCCGATTCGATTTTAAACAATATATAGTTAATAAAATGATAGCTACTTCAAAATGGTATTCCTGTTTTTCCTCTCTGAAATGCATTCTAGGGGAAATTGTGATTTTACTAAACGTAAATAGTTTTCAGCTTAAGGAAAGCATTTTAAATTAACAATCTGGTTTTTAATATTGGTAATTTGATAATAAAAATTTATCATAAAGCGAAAACGCACAAAATAAGCACTACAAAATAAGATGTATAAAAGAAATTTAAACGTTCTACATTTTATGAAATTCATCGTGGTTGCAATGCGGAAAAGACAAGAGAAAAAAATGATAAATATTAGAAAAAATTTAATAAAATAAAATTTGGGGGGGAAAGAAAGAGGAAATAATTTGAAAGTGAAAATAAATTAAAAGGAAGTTAAGAAGAATGGAAAAAGGAAAAGAATGGGAAAAAAAAGAATAGGAAAAAGAAAAAAATGAAAAAAGAAAAGACTGGAAAAAAGCAAAGAATTAAGCAAAAGAAAAATGAAAAACAGAAGTACAATTAACAAGAAAGAAAATATAATAGATTACAAGGTTTCACAGCGTTTCGAGATATTATTCTCTTTTCCAAAAAACGTTACAGGGTTCCAAAAGGGTCAAATTATTAGCCTGCGTCAATGGCAGAAAACTTACAAGGAGATTACTGAAATTACTTGCATGGGATTATGAACTGTCAAAAGCATTATAAACTCTTGGAAAGATAGCGGCGGACCATCAACTTCGTAGAAAATGTGTAGTCGAAAAACAGTTCTGAATAATCATGACCGAAGATCACTAAACCATTTATTGAAGTCGAATTGCAAAAACTCAACCCCATATAACTCACAAATATGTTGAATAGTGGAAGCGATGCTATTTTCACTTACACGATGAAACGAGAACTCAAAAAATCGGGATTAAGCAGCTGTGTTGCAAAATGAAAACTGCTTGTTAGTAAGAATAATAAAAAGGGCTCTTGATTTTCCAAGGAATATAAAGGTTGTACTAATGATCAATGGGAAAAATCGTGCAATCTGATGAACCCAGATTTACTCACTTCCAACATGATGAATGCATCAAGGTTTAACTGCATGAAACATTGGGCTCCTATACACTATACTCACACTACAAGCCTCGGGAGAAAGTGTTGTGATCTGGGATTTATTCTGTTCGTTGAGTTTAGGTTCAGCAACACTATGCGACAATAAAATTAAGTCAGCTGAGTATCTAAACATACTGATTGACCAGCTTATTCCCTGAATTGGTGGGTTTTTTTTCTGAAGGCAACATCATAGTTCAGGACGACAATGCTAGGATTAATTAAGCTCAAATTGCAAAACATTGGTTCGAGGAGAACGAGACAGCATTTGTACACTTAAATTGGTCACTACAAAATACTGAACTCAACCCCGTTGGAGATATAGGGTAGAACGGGGCTATTTGGAAACTTCTAAGGCTTTGCGCATGTTCTGTGATGTCTATTAAACCCACAAGGTATTTCGGGAATGCTAGTCATTTAGTGAGGTATGCTGCAGCTTTTGAAGAAGTAAATTTTGTTTTGTGACACTATAGAATACAGAAAGAATTTTTTAAAGAAAGGAAGGTAAGCAGCTTATTTATACTAAGAATGCCGTTTATAACTTTTACTTGCTGTTAGTTAAGGTTTTACGGAAATGTTTAAGACGTAATCGAAAGGAATTAAAATTTAATATGAATATGGACTCTTCCTAGGCTTCACCCTTTATTCAACGATAAAAAGAGAGATTGGATCTGCTGCCAAACATGCAAAACCTGGTACTACAAGTATTGTGTCGGTGCAAAAGGCCAAGAACGTTTTGTTTTTGGACACTACAAGTAATATTAGAAAATACGATTTATTATTACTTTCAGAACTTTATTTTGAACTCTTATGAAATATAGGCGATTGTATTATTCGATTCCCACTTTGGGAGTCGAAGACAGAGGTCATGAAAAACTTCAAGGATCCAGACTAATTGCACAGCCTTTCTCTTGATTAACATTATTTCTGTTAACCGTCCATAAAGTGTGCCCTTGTATTGTTTTATCGGATTTCCGATAACAGTCCATGAAGTTCATGGGCGTTGAATTGATAGTGTGTTTCGTTATATAGTGTTCTTCGTTTGATTCAGTGATTATTGTGCGAATATGGGAAAAAAACAAGTGCATCTTGCTAGTAATGGCCCAAGTGGGCAGTACCAATTACCAATTGTATTATTCTTGACCGTTATAAATTGAATTATCTTACTTTCTGTTATATTTCATGTTGTTCTGTCATATGCAGACGTTTTATTATATCTATTCAAATAGTCCCCCTCAGTATTCAAATATCCCCGTTCCACGTGGAAATTTTACAATTTGGAAGGTAAATTGAATACTAGCGAAATGTGTATTAGTTTTCACTCCTCATTATCTAGCTTCTCCGGAAAGAAAGCTTACATATGTGGATATTGTACTATAAATTTAAAATAAAATTACTACCCACATACATTTTTTTTAATTTTCGTGAAAGTTGAAACTATCTGTGTAGCCCCACTCTACCCTATGGGACATATTAGAAAAGAATTTAGGGAGTAATTTTATTTTTCCTTCATTAACCGAAGACCTTGGCAAAATGTGAATGGAAATTTGGAGAAAAATAAGTTTTGAGACGTGACGTAAACTCATAGAAGCAGTGCCATAAAGAACGATAGCTGTAAGTCGTGCTAAAAATGGCCCAACGAAATATTAAAATTCGCGACTTTTTTTTTGGCCAGGCGGTGTATATGTGCAGTTATTATCAGGACGGACAGAATTAAGAATTTTATAATTGTCTTATATTTACTTTCTGATTTAATATAGCACTTCCTCCATGTTTATTAATAGCAGATCGTTTACCCTTTCTCTGAATAATTATACCTCATTGCTTTGTAACAGGTCTTAAATAATATTTTAATTCGTTTTATTGTAATAGCACACCCAAATATGCATGTAATGATCGGCAATGTAAAAAAAATAAAGAAATACACTCTAAGACATAAAAATCGCCATACTAAGGTGGAGTTACAGAAATTAAGACAAAAACTGATAGATGTGATGGACATGTATAGAAAAAAATGATCACAATTTCAGAAAAATTGGATGATTTATTCAACATAAAGAAAGAGTTACACAAAGTGGGCAAATCAATAAGGCGTTGATCCACCCCTGTCCTGGTTGAAAGCTATTCCCCATGTGCCATTGACTCATAAAGTTAGCGAATGATGTCTTGCTGGATTTTTTGCCGTTCTCTTCTATTGTCAGGTTAATTCGCCGACATTCTGGGATGGTTGAAGGCGCCTTCCTGTCAGCTCCTGAATGTGTCTATTGGGGAGAGATCTGGCAACATAGCTTGGCAAGGAAGTGTTTAGCAATCATGAAGAAAATCAATAAGAATGCTTGCGGTGCAAGGCCGGGCATTATGTACAAATCAAGTGCCACAAAATTAATAGCAACATAACGGGTCGTACTATTTCATCAACATACCTCTGTGCTGTATGGGTGCCGTGGATGACTACCAAAGGGTTTAGCTATTAAAAGAAATGGCACTCCCAGACCATAATTCCCTGTTGTCGGCTTATGTGGCGTAAGACAGTTAAAGATAGGATCCCAACGCTGTCCACGACGCCTCGAGACATATCTGCACTGGTCGTTGGGATTCAGTTCGAAACGGGCTCATCAGAGAAGACAATTCGTCCACAGTCAATGCAATTCCAGGTCGATTGAGCCCGGCACCACTGCAGTCGCACTTAACGGTGTGCACTGGTGAAGGGTAAGCGGCATATTGGGCAGAGCGTGCTTAGATTCAGCTTTCTCAGTCGCCTACCAATGATCCTGTTCCCCATTTCTTTGCAGATCACACGTCGGATGATCGATAGAAACGAATTGGATGATGCGAGAGCCGCTCTGACAATCACTCTGTCTTCCCATTCTGCTCTCCCTATGTCAGCCGTTGCCCTCTTAACTCTGAAATCTGCTGTTATTTACCCGTTCCTGCCAACATCGTCTAATAGCCACATCGCTCTGATTCAAATGACGAGCGATTCTTCGATTTGCCCATCCATCCTCTTTCAGTCCGCTGACACGCCCTCTATCAAATTGTGACATATGCTCGTAATGGGCACGAACCCGTCAGAGAGGCACTATTACAGCCGAGATAGGTATCCGCAGTCCAAAGCCAATGGAAGTTTTAAACTCAAAATCGAGTTTCGTTCATTCTATCCGTATATAGGGTGAAGTATTCACTACACACTCCCCTTCCAGTGTTATCGAGATTTGTTTAGGCGCTGCTCGAGTGCCGCCTTCGTTCATTGCGTGAGTGGCTTGAAGCACAGCGTCAACAGCGTAACGTTAGAGCTTAGCATACGCCGGTCCGGACGGACCGGCTGCAGAC
>QLNU02015360.1:202216859-202239645 GCA_006491805.2 Dysdera silvatica
GCGTAACTACGATATTTTTCTGGGGGGGGGGCATGGCCCCCATAAATCTTATCGGTTTTTTAATCGATATTTCCAAACAACGCATTGATAATCCCTATTCCTAGAAAAACGTATCGATACACCTGCTGCTTCTAAACGTCCCTAATTTAAAAGAATTAATTTTTAAGTACCTTTTTATTGAACTATACGATGGAACATATAACTTTTCCATTTTCGTAATAGAGTTGTGATTTATTCATTAACATACTAGCGTACGGTAGAAGTTGGTATTTGTATTAATGGATTAAATGTTCAAAAAGAAAAGAATGATCGCAAATACATATGCGTAAGTACGACATTTTTCTGGGGTGGGGAGCATGATTCTTTTTATATGAAAATAAGTTGTAAAAGCCTATTTTGTTTTATAGCCTCCTATATAATTTTACACAAGCATGGGTGTAGGTGGAAAGGGTAGCCAATACCCCCGACATAGAAATGCCCTGACGCATGAGGCACAACATGACGTCAATCAGCTTCATCAAATATTCTCTATTTTGCATTACGTCCTTTTCACATCGTTTTACAATTTTTTCTTGCACATTTCGCGATGCCAACGCCGCTTATAAACTTCTCAGTAAAGCGAATATAAACAATAACTGTTCGTGTTTTCTAAGAGCCTCAGTTAATTTTATCCATTTGCAAAATCCACGGTTTACTATCTTTTCATTTTGCTCACGTATGCCTCCTATCTAGAATTGCCTGCATATAACGCAATAGATTGTGTCTTCATTTATGTTATATTTAAGCAAGTTGTATGTGTATCATAATATTTAGCTGGAAAGGACCGCTATCTTTCAACTGACTCTTTGGATAATTGATTCGAGGCCGAGATGGACCATTTTAAGAGTACCTAAATCTTGGAGTCATGTTCCTTCAGTGTCTTTAGTTTGGACATCATCACTCAAGCCATTAACAATCTCCCTTGAACCAATCTTTGATTTATAATTCACCTTTTTAAGAACTCTCTAGCATGACACCGATATTTTACCTCTATTCGGACCACCAGTTCCCAGGTTCGATTCCCCCATGTACGCTTAAGACACTTTTTTTTTTTCAAATTTGATCGGTTTTCCAAGCAGTAAATTTCATTAAATAGATTGTATTATTCTGAATGCGATGCATATTTGTTCACATTTTAAGAATAGTATTTCATTTTTAAATCTATTTTAAGGGTAGCTGAAATTCACGACTTACTCTCTTGAAGTACTCATTCTTCCTTAGTATTTCAAGAAAAATGCTATCTCTCATTGATTAACTTTAAGAACTAAAGCATTTTTTTATAAACCTTGTGAATATTTAAATAGAGTTTTTAACAGAAGGACAACTATACCAAAATCTTGAAAACCTATGACTTTCGTAATAACCTTTCAAATACTTTTTTCCCCTCCTACAAAAGTTCACCTCAAACCTCTTTTATGTCACTTGTATAAATTAAGGCACATTTTTTATACAGCCTACACGTCAGAAACAATCACCTTTAAACCAATAGTTCATTTCTCATTCATCTTTTTAAGAAATTTCTAGCATTGCAGCGATTTTTAACCCCAAATGGACCACCAGGTCCAGGGTTATATTTCCGGTGTAGGCACATGCCACTTTTTTTTTTCAAATTTCATCCGTTTTCCAAACCGTAAATTGCATTAATTAGAGAGTATGTTTTTGAATACAATGCATATTTTTTTCACTTTTTAGAAGGATATTTCATTCCTAAATGCAATTTTAAGAGTACGTGAAATTCAGAACTTCAGTTCTTATTCTCGCGCAATAATTTAAAGAAAAACGCTCACTCTCATCTACCAATGTTAAAAAATAAAGTGGGTCTATTTATTTTCAAACTTTGTGAATATTCAACTCGACTTTTAAGCAGAAGGGCAACTATCTTAAATTTTGAAAAAGGGCCTTACTTAATAACGTTTCAAATCCACTTTTCCGTCGTATGATATTCCACGTTAAACCTCTGTCTGTTATGCGATATGCATAAATTAAATCATATTCTTCCACAGCCTACTACCAAAACAATCTCCCTTAAACTAATATTTCATGCCTCATTAATTATTTTTTAGGAATATCGATCATTGCAGCAAAATTTAACCCCATTCCGAGCACAAAGACCCAGGTTTGAATCCCCTTGTACGCAATATTCACTTTTTTTTTCAAATTTCACCCGTTTTCCTAGCCGTAAATTGCATTAAATAAGCCCATATCGTATTTCTCTAAACACAATGCATATTTTTTCATATTTTTAAGAAGGATATTACATTTTAAAATCCATTTTTAAGGGTACCTGAAATTTAAGACTTAATTACTTATTCTTCCATAATAATTTAGAGAAAAACTCTCTCTCTCTCATTAGTCAACGTTAAAAAATAAAGCATTTTTTTAAACGTTGTGAACATTTAACTAGAATTTTAAATAGAAAGACAAATATCTTAGATTTTGAAAAAAGGGCTTTCTTAATAACGTTTCAAATCCATTTTTCCCTCGTAAAGAAGTTCACTTCAAACCTCTGCCTTTTATGTTATTTGCATAAATTAAAGCATAATTTTATGCATCCTACGCACCATAAACGATCTCCCTTAAACCAGTAGTTCACTGCGCATTCATCTTTTTAAGAAATATCTGGCATTGCAGCCAGGTCCAGCCACCAGGTCCAGGGTTCGTGTCCCTGGCAACTATTCTTAAATCTTGAAAAAGGGTCTTTCTTCATAACGTTTCAAATCCATTTTTCCATCTTAAGAAATTCGACGTCAAACCTCGGTCTTTTATGTCTGACATAAATTAAAGCACACTGTTCTATAGCCTATGCACTCAAAACACAATCTCTCTTAAGCTCAGAGTTCATTTCTCAGTCACCTTTTTAAGAAACCTTTAGCATTACAGCGATCTTTAATCCCATCTGGACCACCGGGTCCCGGATTCTATTCCCCGGGTACGCATAAGCCATTTTTTTTTTTTCACATTTCATCGGTTTTCCAAGTAAATTGCATTACCATATTATTTTATATTGAATCTTAATGCATTTTTCACATTTTTAAAAAGAATATTTCATTTTTAAATCCATTTTGAAGTTCACGACTTAAGTACTTAATCTCCCATCCCCCTCTAATAATTTAAGGAAAATATCTCTCATTTTTCAGGATAAAAAAATAAAGCAATATTTTATACATCTTATAAATGTTTAACTTTATTTTTATACATGGGGGGCAACTATTCTAGAATCAAGAAGAAAGGTTTATCTCCCATAAACCAATAGTTAATTTTTCATTCATCTTTTTAAGAAATCTCTACTGGACGAGCTTTAACCCCGTTCGGACCAACAAGTTCCGCGTTCGAATTCCCTTGTGCGCACAAGCCATTTTTTTTTAACGTCATCCGCTTTCCAAACCGTAAATTATATTAAATAGATCTTATTTTTCTGAAAGTGATGCATATTTATTCACATTTTCTTAAAGAATATTTAATTTTAAAATTCATTTTTAAAAGTAGCAGAAATTTACGGTTTAAGTCAGTGATTCCCAAGCAATTTCCAAGCCGACCCACTTTTATAGTAACCAAAAGATCCGCGCCCCCCATAATTATTTATGACCCCCTAAATCATGTTAAATACAAAATTATATTATACATACACATTACATTATGTACATTATATTAATTATATATATATTGCATTAGTTATGTACAGTGGTCCCATTTTTATTACATTTATTACAGTTTTATTACATTATGTACAGTGGAGTCCATTTTCAAATTGCCACACTGTGGGGCGTGAATCCCACGTTGGGAAACACTGACTTAAGTCCTTATTCTCCCTTTATAATTTAAAGAAAAAAGCACACTCTTATCTGCCAAGGTGAAAAAATAAAGAACTTTTTCTTCAAACCTTGTGAATATTTAACTCGAATTTTAAACAGAAGGACAACTATCCTTAAATCACACAAAACTGACATTTGCATTTTTAGGAAATTTTGGCAGGAAAGCTAGAGCTTTAGTACTAACGAGCCTTATATTTATGCACAATAAAAAAAAAATAATGAAACTGCAGGAAATTTTCTGGGGCATTCGGACTCCTGGGGTGCCGGCCCTCCCCGGCCCCCACCTAGTTACGCCTATGACCCTAGTTCGACTCTAGGGCAGGAACGGTGGCTCTTTATCTCCTATACCTAAAAAAGCTCTAGCTATATGTGGCTTATATGTGGCTGTCGGAAATTATTAAATATATTATAAATCTCGCTGCACTGTAAAGTTACTAGTTATATATTCTGGAAATGTTGCCAACTTTAGTAAAGACTTGGCTATTATTTTATGCCAGATTAGCTACAAATTACAGTAGATGCTAGGAATCAGGCGATATTCTCTAAAAATGCATCTGAAAATAAGGGAAGTTATTTACAGAAACATGGCAAAAAAGGACATTAACCAATAAGTGCAATACTTTGTATTGTCACAACATGGCTAACTACAGCCTAAAGTCTTGTTTTCAAGCTCGCTGGAACAAGGGAAAGTAGAGGAAGACATGGAATTTGTTAAAAAAATATATGTAGTATTTCCTTTAATTTGACTCGGAGCCCGTAGCACGTGCTGTGAGTCCCAGGGCCGGATTATCGCATAGATAAACAAAACAAATGTCTGAGGTCTTCTTTGCTTTGCTTTGTTTGTGTTTTTTGTTTTTTTTAAGCGCCCGGCGCCATGATGACTCATCGCTACTTCAAAATCGTTGCCAATCAGAGCTTACCACTAGCAGAGGCGGATTGAGAAAGGGATTTTGGGGAGGATACAAAATACAGTAGGACCTACTTATAGCGACACCGCATTTGGAGAGTTTTTTGGATATAAGAAGAAAATATGGATTCTGTTTGGTATAACGATTAAGGGCAGAGGTGGAAATTACACTCGCCAACTCACCAATGGCGAGTGAATTTTCTAGCCTGCAGAGTAAATTTCCTGGAATGCAGTGCTGGAAAAAAGTTTAAGGACACGAAAAATCACGAGATATGTCTAATGAATTATATGCAAATTAGTAAATAAAATAGCATATATAACAAGAACTCAAAGTTCATAATTTTAATGCTGAATAATAAAAAAATAACAAACATATTATTTATTTTATATAAATCGAACACTACGCAGATTAAATTAAACAACAATATAAATCAACGTTTATTGGCGTAGTGATACCAGCGCCGATGTTATGGCGTGATTAGATGGTGAAACGTTCGAAAGAAAATAAATATTTCTGCGTTCGGTGGGACCTGAAGTGGATGTGGAAGGTCGTGGGTTCAGGTCCCACCGAAGGCAGAAATATTTATTTTCTTTCGAACGTTTCACCATCTAATCACGCCATACCATCGGCGTTGGTATCACTACGCCAATAAACGTTGATTGATTGACATTGTTGTTTGAAACATATTATTGTTTACATAAATTATAATTAATATGGCCTGGCAAAAAATGTTAGAACAACCAGGATTTTGGCCAAAAACCTATTAAAAAGTTAGAAAATTACCCCGTTGCTCTATAATTTGAATCATTCGTGAAGACATGGAACCACAAAATTAATTTAATACAGTGTTTGGGATTTTCCGCCAGACAAGTTTGATGGCTCTAATTAACTCATTTTGCCTCTCATACTTTTGCCCATTTTGGTTCACCTCACGAACCAATGTATACCACAATTATTCCATGGGGTTTAGATCGGTGCTGCTGGCTAAGCAGTCAAGCAATTTTACGTCATTTACCATGATTTTGTTGAAGCAGATACATGGATCGAGGCATTATCTTGTTGGAAAGTATAGTCTCCAGGGGTGATGTGCGATTCCGAAGTCAATAAATTTTGGGCCAGTATATCCTGATAAACATATGAATTTGTTCTTGGCCCCAAAAGTGCAATTGGGGTAACGCCTTCAGAAGCAAACCCACCCCACACCATCACTGAGCCACCACCGAACTGTCGCTTTGAAAATCTGGCTTTTTCATGACCAAGGTCATGCCCGTAATAATGGAATCTGTCCAGCCCATCCAAATTAAACTTCTTTCCATCTGAAAACACAACATTCTTCCACTTATCTACAAAAGCCACATGTTTTTAGCGAATTCAACTTTATGCTGCTTCTGTTTCTTTTGTAAAAGGTGGTTCGGCTTTCATTTTTGAGTACTGAATATTTGGATTCCTCATTAGCACGATACGTATCGTTTAGCTGGAACAAGATAATCCTAAGTTACTTTTAATTTGGGATGAAGATTGCCTTTTATGACAGGCTTGCCTAAATATGGCTCTCTTTTGACTAATAGCAACGGAAACTGGCCTACCTATACATTTCTTTTTCCCGTAGTTTTCTGGATCATTTAAGAAATTATATACGACAGTCTTGGATCTATTGATTTTTCACAAAATTTTGAGTCCACTCATTCCACATGCTTTGAACCCAAGAATTTGGCCTACACAATCTCTGATAATTCTTTACTTTTAGGCATTTTAAAGAGCATAGTTGCTGTAAAACTAACTACATAAAATGATTTGCAACGTTTAATACTACGATAAAAACAAGATAAAATATGCTAATTTAGGTTGTGACGTAAAAAATCCCGGCTGTCCTTATATTTTTTTCCAAGTTGCATAGCATCCGCAAATCACTGAATGGTATATTAAAAGTAGATTTAAGATTTTTAAAATAAATACTATCAAGAAATGTTCGGTTGCACCTCATGGTAGTTTAATCTCATTTGCATAAAGTTATGTCCCCTGATTTTCCACATTTGGTGATTTCTTTGCTTATCCTGGAACTTCTTTCCAGCACTGTATCAAACCTCTTAAAGCTTTATTGTGCCTTTTTAGCTGGTGGTAAAATGTTCCTGGCTGGTAAGATTTATCAGGAATACCCCCACCGCTGATCAAGGGCAATTTAACCGCTTTTAGCGAACAAATTTGTTTTTTGTACCCCAAATTTAACGAGCAATTAAAACAACTAAAATAGGAAATCGAAATTTTTGTAAAAATTCCGTTGTATGCGGTTGGCCGTAATAATCAGTGTTCGTTATAACCCAGTTCCACCGCAATTTTATGGGTTCGGGAGAGGAAATTTCCCTAATTTCCATCCCCGTGGATCCGCTATTGTCACTAGGGCAGTAATTCCATTGCGGCGCAAATTTTAGTTTTTGCATATCATCATCATCATATTCAACCATTATCTATCCACTGCTGGATGAAGGTCTCTCCAAATGCTTTCCACACAAGTCTATCCTGAGCAATTCGCTTCCACGTCACCCCAACCTGTTTTCTTATTTCATCCACCCATCTAGTTTGAGGACGTTTTCTAGGTCTTCGGTGGTCTCTTGGAATCCAGTTCAGAATTTCTGTTGTCCATCGTTGATCAGTTCTTCTTGCAATATGCCCAGCCCATCGCCATTTCAGCCCTTTTACTTTAACAATGATGTCCTCTACTCTAGTTTGCTCTCTCACCCAAGTGTTTCTTTTTCGATCTCTCCTAGTTATTCCAAGCATGCACCTCTCCATGCTCCTTTGCGTTGTCTGTAACTTTCGTATTGCTCCAACTGTTAGACTCCATGTCTCTGATCCATAAGAGAGGACTGGCAATACACACTGGTTGAAGACCTTTCTTTTTAGACATAAAGGCAATTTCCCCTTCAGGATAAAACTGTTTCTTCCAAATGCACTCCAGCCAAGTTTAATACGTCTGTTGAGTTCTTTCATAATGTTGCCATCCATTGAAATCAGCTGGCCAAGGTAAATATATGAATCAGCAATTTCTAGCTCAGTGTTGTCAACTTGTATTTTTGTTTCCTCTACAAAATTATTGAACATGATCTTAGTTTTTTGTAGGTTCATCTTGAGTCCAACTTCTTCACTTCTAGTTGAGAGCTCTTGTACCATGTCTTGGAGTTCTAATGGGTCCGTTGAAAAAATAACAATGTCATCAGCAAACCGCAGATGATTTAAATATTCACCATTTATTTTTATTCCCTTGTTATTCCAATTTATCAGCTGAAAAATCATCTGTAAAGCAGAAGTAAAAAGTTTTGGAGAAATGGTATCTCCCTGCCTCACCCCTTTGCCAAGTTTGATAGTTTTGGTATCTTTATGTAACCGAAATTTTGCACTTGCATTTTTATACACACGTTTCACCATGTCAATGTACACATCCTCAATGTCTGTTGATCTTAAAGAGTTGATGACTGCTGATGTTTTTATAGAGTCAAAGGCCTTCTCATAGTCAATAAATGCAACACACAATGGAAGTTCATATTCATGTGTTCTTTCAATTAATTCTCTTAATACTTGAATATGGTCCACTGTACTGAATCCACTTCGAAATCCAGCTTGTTCTCTTGGTTGAGCTGCATCTAATTTTTTCTGCAGGCGATGTGTTAGCACTTTTGTGAAGATTTTATAAATAGCAGGTAACAAGCTAATTGGTCGGTAATTTTTCAAATCCTCTTTATCACCTTTTTTATGCAAAAGAATTACTGTTGCAGAATCCCATTGGTTTGGTATGTTACCGCTGTTAAGACATTTGGTAAAGAATTTTGCAAGTATGTCTTCTACATATTCTCCAGCTTCTTTTAGGATATCTAATGTAATACCATCATCACCAGGGGCTCTTCCTTTCTTCATATTTTTTATTGCAAATGAAACTTCTTCTTTTAAGATTTTAGGAGCTGTTCCTTCGACTATTTCAGTGTCTTCGTTTAATCCACTGTTACTTTCATATAGTTTTTTGTAGAATTCTTCAACTCTTCTAAGTATTTCTTCCCTATTTCTTGTTACGGTGCCATCCTCTCCTTTTAATGCAATGATGTGTTTCTTCCCAACAGATAAACTTCCTTTAACAACCCTAAGGCTCTTGTTATTTTCAATGGCTTTCCTTACTAGCTCACAGTTGAATTTTCTTATGTCTTCTTTCATGCTTTTGCGCAGAGTTTTACAAAGTTCTATGTACTCAATCCTGGAACTGGTATTTCGATTGTCCACCTTCATATCTCTTCGCCTTTTCATGAGCTGTTTCGTCTTCTCAGATAATTTGCTATTGTGCTTTTTACAGGTTACACCACCAATTTCCCCAGCAGTTTCAACTATTGTCTTAACAATGTTTTCATTTGCTTCTGAGATATCACTTTCATCAATAAGTCCTTCCAGTGCAGAAAAGCGATTTTTTAATTCCAACTTGAATGCCTCGGTATTTTCTTTTAATTTCTTTAAATCCACCCTCTTACTTACTTGTTTCCTAATGAGCTTCTGTCGTTCTAATTTAGTATTTAAGTGCATTTTACATCTCACCATTCGATGATCACTTCCAGTATTAAATCTGTTCAGTACACTGCAATCTTCAATAATTGATTTCTTGTTTGCCAGGATATAGTCAATTTCACTAGTTCCCCCATTTGGGTGTTTCCATGTCCATTTTCTTTGCGGTTTCTTCTTAAAAAATGAATTCATGATGCTAAGGTTTTCAGCTTCTGCAAATTCGATGAGTTGATCGCCACGTTCATTCCTTTCCCCATATCCGTATTTACCAACCGATGTCTCTCCTTGTTCCTGTTGTCCAATTCTTGCATTGAAATCCCCCATGATGAGCTTGATATGTTGTTTCCCTTTGGTGTGTAACTCTTTGATTTCTTCATAAAATTCTTCAACCTCTTCGTCGGTATGGCTTGATGTTGGTGCATATACCTGTACTATTTGAAGTTGGTATCGCTGGGTTAGTTGAACAACGAGCCTCGCTGCTCGATCTGATGTACTTTCAACTTCCAGAAGACAGTCTTTAATTCTTTTGTTGATTAAGAAGCCAACACCACTTGTTCTTCCAGTTTCCGTTCCTCTATAATAAAACAAATGTCCACTTTTAAGTTCCACCAACTCTTCACCTTTTCTTCTAACTTCACTGAGTCCTACAATGTCCCATTTGATCTTGTCAAGTTCTTCTTCCAATTCCTGAAGTTTTGCTTCAGAAGCAAGGGATCGTCCATTAAACGTAGCCAAGGTCAATAACAAACGGCAGCCTGGGCCATTCCAGTGATTCTTAGCACCCCCTGCTTTCATGCCACACTGACCGCTGCCTTGATCAGGAGCACTCCAGCACCTGGAGACTAGGGGCCATGGTTTCTGGTGTGTCAACATAATGGAGGAATTAGCCATAATTTCACCACGCTGGCTAGACGGGTTGGTGAATTAGCCCTCCCCTTCCGCCTTTCTATCCGTGCAGCAAATATTAATTTGCCACATAAATAGAAAGCTCAGCCTGCACCACTTGAAGGCGGGGTAGGACACTAGGTTACTGGCCTGGCCGGTTCCACACATCGTCACATACGTTCAGCGTGTGGGTCTCCTTCCAGTTAGATACCAGCAACCCTTTTGCAGGCCTTTTTGTGTATACATTACATGCAAATATGTTGCATGTACCGACTTTATGTTCAAAATTTAAATTCCAGTACGGATTTAGCTAAATATTTTCATTGATCCCAAAATCCTCGTTATATACGGGTTCTACTGTATACTGTTATACTACCTGGCGTGCGAAGAAACTTGTTTAGGGCCCCACGAAACTTTATCCTGACCTTGGTTGTCTTCGCTCCCCTTTGGGGGAGTAGGATATCGGTATCATAGTACGGGGTGTCTAGGTTTTCGGACGCCCGTAATACGGAATATACCTTTTTGCCTTTAATTTGGGAGCCCTGGAAAGAATGTACCTATATGATAAATCCGGGCCCCTTAATATATATTTGGGAATGAAGCAAAATAAATAATTGAAGTATAGTAAGCTATCAAATTCAAGTACCGAAAACACATTGCTTTCCCTACAATACAGCCGGCTAGTACGTTGAAAAATGAAAACCGATAATATATATTTGTCTTTATTCTGGAGGCTCCCTTCCACTAACACAAAATATAGGGACTCGGGGCTGCAGCCCCTTAGTCCTCCCCTTAACGCGCCCCTGGCCACATTGAACTCTAGAAAAAATTTTAGACCCATTACAGTAGCACCCCGATTATCCGAACGTCACTTAACCGAAGCTACACTTACTATTATTATTTTAGTAGACACTTGTTCAATGCTTTCGGCGAAAATGCTCATATTTGTTTTTTTGGTATACTTAGGCCTTAAGGCAGAAACCAATATAAATGATAGATATCAGATATATGCAAATATATACATATATACGTATATAAATAAGTATATTGGACTATTTCCATAGCAGAGAGTTAATATCTTAGTTAATACATATATATACTTTGTCACGTTTTTCACTATCAGTATCGTAATTTAGTAATATGTAATTGAACATGTTTTTGGATAAATGTAGTTACTTTGCATCTTTACGCAGAAAATTAATTTTTTTATATTATCCGAAATATGAAGTCGTCCCCATGGGCACCCATATGGGAGGAAGAGGGGGCTCGATCTCCCCTAGCCGTTTAAAAATTTGATTTGCCCGAACCTGCTATGCATTTACTTTCAAAAGTTTTACAGTCACATTTTAAAATAAGGTACTTTTTAGCTCATTACTAATTGTCAAGCAGTATCAATTATTTTTGTAGCGTTTTGGTATCTTGTACATTCACTAAAATTCTCGATAGCTTTGAGAAGGAGGTAATAATTTTTCTCAGCCCCATCCCCAGATGTACTCATGCCAGGGCGCCTGTGGTCGTCCCCACCTTTATTTCTAAAATAATCGGGGTTCTTCTGTATTTAGTATTTTATACCACCGCCAAGTTAATACAAGTTAGAGACAGGAGAAATCATTCATTTTCTAGACTGCATTCTGTCGTTTTTACTCTTTAAAGTAAATGATTATACTTTGGACTCTCATTTCCATTTTTAAACGGGAATCACTGTTTGATGACTCACTTTAAGAAAAGTCGGCCATTTCGAGTCATTCGCCAAATGGGAAGAAGTGTAAACATGTTCTCCTCTCTGCAGAGTTATCACCTATTACTAATAACTACCTAAACTACGAAACATCACATTTCAATTAAACGCTTTATTATTCACACTTCTAGCACTGGAGTGAGATAGGCCTACAGTAAGTTAAGGAAAGAATTTACAAGTGAATATGCTTCTTTGCTTTCTACAGCTCGAATGACTATTCGCGTCGCGATGTCATGCATATTCACATTTTGTACCCGATTTTGCTGAAGCCACGCCCACTTCTACTCTGACGTCATGAGAGTTTAGTCTTCGACCACATAAAGAATAGACCCAGCGAGTAGGCGTGGCGCTGTTGTCTGGATCTCCACACTAAGCCCCGCTCTAGTCACGTGAGGAAAGGACAACTAGGGAGTAGGCTAAATAAACTCTATAGAAAGCAAATAAATAGACGGTGATTGATTGACTTTTACCAGAAATCCGACCATATATGTATATATATATATATACACTTTTTTACTGGAACTTATTTCTATTATTATTGTTTCTTAATTTCAATGTTTTAAAAAACCACGTTCATTAACACGAGTGTAATACCGGCAGAAACGATAAACCAGTGCCCTACTTTTCCACATCATTCTTATTATGACAACAGCTTTTATTTTTCATACTTTAATTCAAAATGACACTGAAAGGCATACATGCCCTTGCGTTATAAAAATCAAATCAATCAACCAATTAATTTCAAAATTTTATAGTTGCTAGCGTTACATAACTGAAATACAAAAATAATAAAACGTAACTCATTATTCATAACTAAAATCAGAGCCGTAGCCAGCCGTGGTCAGCCCCCACCCCCTCCCCCTCGGAAAATAGTTTTTAAAGTAAGTTACCTTAGAATTTTATTTTAAATTTTTCGTTTTCTTCATGTACTCTATAATAGTGATAAGGGAAATTAAAAATTTTAGTTTACCTCTGTAAGTTTTTAATGCAAAATTTAAGTTAAGAAATTTATTCATTGATGTTAAATATAATAGCCTACTTAGATATTTAGTGTTATTAAATATATTAATAAAATACATTAAAATATTAAAGAATTTTAAGCCCCTTGTAGCATTCTGAGCCCCCCTCCCTGTAAGAAGCTTCTGGCTGTGTCTAACTAAAATACGTTCTTTTCAAAGCAGCCGAATTTTTATAACCATTTTTTTTTAAATAGGAGGTTTTCTCCAGATTTTAATTATTGACTTAATAATAATGATGAATTCACATTTTAAGAATTTTATGCCGTAAAGAATTTTATCCTAAAAAAATATAACAGTTGCCAATTTTGGCAAACATGGATTATCCAAAATTTATGTAGTTAGTAATTTAATTTACTATATTTTGATAGTATACGCGTTGTGCCAAACTTGCTTAAATAAAAATTAACCCAGGGTTTGAAAATTTACAAGTTAAAATATTGCTACCTTTTCCAAAGATTGGCCTGTCATTCTAAATGGTTAGTTCATGAAATTTCGCATACCCGACTTACCTGAAACCCAGTTCTAAGAACCAGAAAAAATGGGACCAGACACGTAATACTTCAAAATTATTTTAAAAAATAATAAAAGAATTGATACAATTATAATTAACAGTTCGAAAGGCCTAGCTGTGGCCTAACTGGCAATTTTACGAACAAATTAAGTCAGTTTTTCTAGTGAATAGAACACACTATAGAAGATGCCAGTAATCATATTTTGGGAGGTCATGACCCCTGTGACCTCTCCCCTGTGTACGCCCTTGGGGTAATATATCCCTAAGGCCCCCTCCCCGTATTTTTCATATATTTTCTTGACATTAATATTTTATATTTATACTGTGCAATTTCAAAATGAAAACTTATTGCCACCAATAATTTCGATCTAATGTAAAACAAAACATTGATAGTTTGATGCACTTGCTTTTATGAAAGCAAACAAATTTACAGTTTCATATTTTGCTTCAGAATTTGTAGAGTATCATGCATAACAAATTGCTATGAAGATTCGAAGTCAAGTAATTAGGTGTTACTGTACTTTAACCGTTAAACAATATGGATAAAAATACATTATCAATAAATACTGTTTTCAACAATCTCTTCACTTCATGCTCTTAAAAAAATCAAACTTAATAGCGAAAAATTCTTCTAAAAGAAGCAGCTATGAATCATGAATAATTATCTGAAGGTTTGTGTGAAATGTTGTAATAAAGGAAAAACTCATTTGCAATGCGAACAGAAGAAAAAAACACATATTAAATGCATTAAGAAGCTCTTATCTGTGAAATGAGTAAATTCCGCCTTTCTTTTCTCCCTTTTCCTTGCAATTATATGCTACACTGTACCGCACCATGATCGTTTTAACACACTAGAAGAATAGAGAGAAGCTTGCTAGGAAGGAAGAAGCATCCTTCACTCACGTGACCGAAGACGTGTTTAAAACCATGTGACGTAGCGCCGCTCGGACAGCAGTCGTTAACATGGAGACACTATCCTTTATATGGTCTAACAAGGGGAACCTACAGTGAGTGCCCCGCCGATTTTGATGAATTGTTTTGATGAAAGTAGAGCCAAAATAAGGAAATACGTGTCTCGGCATTCGTGCCAATGCGGCTTATTTCCAGAGACATGGATTTTTAAAGATTTTGCATCCGATATATGAGCTTAAAATACGACATCCTCTGCAAACCAGTCGGTAGCTTGGTTAAGATGTCACTTCTTCACTCCATGTTTTTGTGTTCAATGCCTGGGGAAATCGATTACACTTTTTTTTTATGTATCCTTTTTACATTATAACAGTATGTTCGCTTTACGATGAGTAACAATGACGTTAACATACGACATTTTATTTACACCAGCGTTTGTTCATGAATTACCGAACAACGATAACAGATATTTGCTTTCTAGGCTTAGCCCTAGAGTGAAGATAACAGGGAGGACTGCACTCTACAGGAGACGACCGATAACTGGCTACCTGGTCGAGATATTACCGCCATCGAGCGTTAAGCTTCTATTATGGGCCAGCGATGGTATGGTGGCTCCATCCGTTGTTAACAGACGTGCGCTATAGTACTTCCTCCTTTCAAGAAAGGTATCTAGCGGGGAAGTGCACATGACGGCCTGATCTAGTGGCGTGTGTTGTAGCCATGGGTGCTGCTGGAGATTGAGCTGCATGAATTACCACTGGTGGGGTGACGTTTAGCAGTATGGTTTCCTCCCGGAGTAAATGACATGCTTTAACACGGTCTATGGAAACAGTTGTTGGTCGTCCTCTGATGTCTAGGGTATATGTTTTATCAGTTTTGCTTATCACTCTGTGAGGTCTTTCGTAGGGCGGTGTTAGTGGTGGGAGTACACAGTCCACTCTGATGAAAACATGTGTTGCTTTCTCTAATCCCTTGTCTAGGAAAATGGTTGGCTTCCTGTCGGAACGTGGTAGTGTATGGCGGCAGTCTGCAAAAAATTATTTGAGTTTTTTTACCAACTCGGTTTGATGTGGTACGTCCGTGGCTGGATTGAAAAATTTTGCCGGAATTCTTAGGGCTTGGCCGTACATAAATTCACATGGTGCAGCTTCTATGTTGTTTCGAAACGTAGTGCGAAGTCCGAGAAGTACAGCTGGGAGGGCTGCTACACAGTCTGGTCTCTCGTTCAATACGGCCATGAGGGCTGCTTTCAGTGTTCGGTGAAACGGTCTACCATCCCGTTTGCTTGTGGATTGTAGGCAGTCGTGCGCTGTCGTCTGAACCCAAAATGCTGGCTCAACTTATGGAATAATCCGGCTTCCAACTGTCGTCCGCGGTCGGTCACCACTGTAGACGGAACACCAAAACGTGCGACCCACTCTCTGTAAAAACCTTCCGCTACTGATGCTGCTGTGATGTCAACGATAGGGGTGTCTTCTATCCACCTGGTGTATCGAACCACCATGGTTAGGAGATATCTATAATTTTGTGTAGGTGGCAAGGATCCAACTAGATCTACGTGGATGTCTAGGAAACGTGCTTCCGATATTGGGAAATGCTTTAGTGGACCACAGTTGTGCCGTGTGACCTTTGAATGCTGACATGTCACACAACTTCTTGCCCATGAGCGAAAGTCTGCGCGTAGAGATGGCCAAACATATTTTGATGCCACCAGCTTGGTGGTTACCCTAACGCCTGGGTGGGTTTGATTATGTAAACGCCAGAAGGTTTCCTGTCTGAATACCAGTGGTACGTAAGGTCTATCCACAGCTATAGACTGATCACAAATGATTTTCCGATCGGTTCCGCACAGCTGTATCTCTCGCAAAATTAGTGATGTGTTCTGGCTATTTATGAGATGTTGTAACTCTTGATTTGCTGCTTGAGCTTCCACTAATTCACTAAGGAATGCACTGTCAGTGATGGCTATTGCGGAGAGGCGTGATAGGGCATCTGCAACCACATTTTCGTCACCCGGAATGTACCTGATGACCGTTGTAAACTGGCCAATGAACTCTAAGTGCCGGAACTGACGTGACGATGATTTTTCCACGGATTGTTGGAAAGCTGTCACCAATGGTCGCTGATCCGTGAACAACGTGAACTGCCGTCCATCGACCATTGGCCGAAAATAATTGATGGCTAAATATGCTGCCAGGAGTTCCCTATCATAAGTGGAGTATTTTTGTTCTGTTGGAATTAGCTGTTTTGAAAAGAAACTTAATGGTTGAATGTTAGACCCTTGTTTTTGCTGCAACGCTGTTCCTATTGGCGTCTGGGAAGCATCTACTGTAAGGAATAAAGGCAAGTTGGCTTCCGGATGAGCCAAAACAGTGGATTTTGTGAGCTGTTGCTTAAGTTTTGGAAAGTTGCCCGAGCGTCCTCTGACCAAACCAATTCTCGCTTGTCTCTCTTGATACTTGCAGGAATCAGATTAAAAAGTGTTTTCTGAGTGCTTGCAGTGTTTGGTAGGCATCTGCGATAAAAGTTTATTATTCCCAGGAAACGGCGTAACTCATGTACTGTTTTGGGTAATGGAAAGTTTTTATTGCCATTATGCGTTCCGATGTTGGGCGAATACCTCCTGGCGGCTCCATCCGTTGTTAACAACCGTGCGCTACAACATATTTATGTATTTTTATTAGTAAAAATACTTTGCTTACAATCGGATTTTGTTCATAAACTTACTTTAATAAAGTTAGTAGTTATGTAGTTATATAAAAAAAAGACTCCCCGGACTTGAGTCCTTGTGACTATGACTTGATTTCTAAGATGAAGGAACCACTTCGTGGTATCCTACAACTTCCACATCGCTGGAAACGGGTTGTACACAATGTTGGTGACTACATTTAGGGGCAGTAAAACTTGGTAACATGCATCCATTTTGTGTCAACTGTAAACAAATAGTTGCCACTATTAAAGTTCCAACCCTCGTATATTTAATAATCCAACACCCCCACACTGTATACGTGTTCACCCGAAGTAGAAATCAACATCCTTGATACCCAGTGATTCCAAACAAATCTGATGTTTATGTAGGGATAATGCCTTGGTCAGTACGTCCGCACCAATCTGGTCAGTAGGAATATAATCAAGCTCAATGTATCCCATTTTCAGAGCTTCTCTAACGAAGTGGTGTCGGACATAACTGTGCTTGATTCTTTTGTGATACACAGGGTTTTCGGCCAATTTTATGGCACCAATATTATCAACAAATATATTTACACTTTCAGGAATTGAATCACGCAATTCGTCAATTAGGTTTTACAGGTAAATAGCCTCTTTCGTGCGATCGGAGAGCGCCATATACTCTGCTTCGGTAGAAGACAATGCAACTGTACATTGTTTGTGACTATACCAACTTATGAGACTTCCGCTTAAAATAAAGCAGTACCCGGTATAATATTTTCTATCATAAAGACAATCGCCCTAATCGGAATCAGTAAACCTACAGAAAGGCGCATCAGTGCGCTTGAAAATTAGCCCAACATTGGGAATTTTCTTTAAATATCGTAACACCCTTTTCGCTGCTACCCAGTGAGAATTATCGAAGTGATTTAGATATTGGCTTAATTAAGCGATATCGGGCCTCGTAGAGGTTGCCAAATACATTAATCCCGTGACGAGTTCACGATACCGGAACGCCACTTCTTCACATGTATCGGCTCTTCGTAATCGAACACTGATATCCATAGAACTAGCTACATGTTTGGCTTCTTCCATGTCGAAGCGTTTCAATAACTCCCGGATGTTGCTCTGTTGACACATGGCTACCATCCCATTTTTTGGCGAAAATGTATCCCTAAACAATGTTTTGCCAAAACCAGTATACTTAACCTACTCTAACTTCTTACTGAGGTGGTTTTCAAATCTTTTTACATTGTTTGGATCTCGATACATAAATGAAATGTCGTCAACATATATTAATATTACAGTTAATAGATCACATCCCTAACGTAGTACATGCATGGATCAGCTTTGGTCGGTCTTGTTCCGAAGTCTTTTAGAATTTCATCTAGTTTTGTATTTCAACATCGCCCAGCCTGTTTAAGTCCATAGGGCGATTTTTTCAACAGGAGATTTTCTTTTCTTTTAGGGACTTTTATTTTTAATGCCATAATATGGGTGTCACTGCCGGGGTTTTCGTTACATATTACCTTATCGATAATTTCTCCAAAGTAATCAGGACATTACATAAATATCTCTTCATCTAGTGTTCCATTTAGGTAGGTAGGCAGGCAGTCGTAATGTCAAATTGGTGAATTTTAATTCCAAATTTTGCCGCTAGTGCCCCAATAAGACGAACGGACCCTTGGCACGCCACTGGTGCAAATGTTTCACCAAAATCTATACCTGGTCTCTGGTTAAATCCTTTGGCCACTAATCTAGCCTTCTTTTTCAAAAGTGATCCGCTGGGATTAAATTTATTGGTTAGAATAAATCGGCTTCCAATACACATCCTGGACCTAGGCGTATCAACGAGTTCGAATGTATTATTTTTCAAAACACTTTTTACCTTGTTAATCAATGCCATATACCATTCGAACGCATCCGCTCCTTTTAATGCGTTTCGGGTGGGAATTTCTGTGCTAAAGCACAACACGTCATCAGTATGTGACGTATGACCTGTTGTTGGGCATCGTTGCACCTCCATACTACGCAACGAAAGTGTATTCTTTTTCCACGGTGTCGGAGTCAAATCACCCAGACTATTGGTCTCTCCATTATTGGCAAAATCGGCATTATCGCCAGTCAACTTCAATAAACGGTTTTGTTATAGCTCTGTTCTGTAAAAGTGGCACAACTTCATTAAAAGATGTCGTTTCTTCCTCAAAAAATTGAACGTTACGAGAATATAAAAAACTACCTTCCTCTGGGAAATAAACTATGAATGCTTTTCTATTATCAGAATATCCCACGAAAATTCCTTTTTTTTAGAATGTTCGACAAATTTATGCGTCGGTCCATTATTTAAACAATATCAGTGCAATAGCAGTGCATCCAAATGTTTTTAGAAAGGAGAGATTCGGAGTAACGTTATACCACAGTTCATACGGCGTTTTTCCATTAAGAGCTTTAGTTGGGCACCTGTTTCGTACAAAATTAGCAGTGTTTATGGCTTCAGCCCATAACTTCAGGGGTAACTTTGATTGGGATAGCAGACACCTACCCATCTCTGTCAAAGAACGAAGCTTTCTCTCTGCTATACTTGCTCAGGCAGTAGGGCAAATATTTCTACCATATGGTACCATATATATATATTGCACAAAAATCGTTCAGATTTTCAGATCCGATTTTGTTTTTTTTTTTTTTTTTTGAGATCGGCGACCATTGCAGCCAACTGACAAGACATAAGCAAACAGCACAGTGTGTATTGCCAACATGAAATTTCCCATAAAGAAAAGGGAAATTTTGGGTTGATGCACACCAAAATATACAAACACATCAAACAATTATAGCTTACAGTAAATTCTCTACTAAAGATTTCAGTTAATCTGAAAATTTGTTAATCCGAATGGGTCTCAGTCCCAATTAGTTTGGATTAAAGAGACTCGAAGCTGCAGTGATTCTCAATAGGCAGCCTGTGGGCAAGATCTACAGTTTTATGGGGAACCTGAACATTGACCAGCCTATTCAAGAGTTAAACACAGAACCATGGGATAGGAAATAAATTCCTTGCCTTTGTACTACAATAGTGACACATTTTACTCAAAGTCAGTGCACTGACGTAGAGATTTAAACTGTCAAAAGGATGCTACAGCACTCTTAGGATCCAGGTTAAGAAAGAAACAATTGGATCTGTGAACAAATTTTTTCCAGGAATGAAATGATCAAGTACGAAGGGGTAGTACTCCCCACCCCAATAATTTTGAAAACTATGTTTATGAATAAAAGGAAGCCTAATGGACCTTATAGCAGGGTTCCCACTCACATTGGAAAAACAATTCCCTGACTTTTCAAGGTTTTCCCCTGACCTTTTAAATAAAATTCCCTGACCAATCACAAAACTTTTAACTAAATTTCGATTGCGGGAAAAATTGCATCATATTTGTGGGAGATTTAGCTTTTCAAAATAGAGATTAAGCAAGTTTTCTTCGACTTTCCACGTTTGGACCAAAAAATCCCATTTTTCTATGACTTTTAGGGACCACTTCAAATTCCTTGGCATTTTCAGATTTTCCATGTTGCGTGGGAACCTTGTTATAAAAAATACTTGTACTTATTTAGCAGTCTTGTATATAAACAATTTGAGTCTAAAACTGAAAGTTACGCTTGTATGATATTACATATTTTCAATTCTGCTGTATAGAGTGGAGAGAGATGGTCCTTTACAGAAGCCCACACAAACAGACTGGAGGCATTTGAAATGTACACATGCAGATGGCTGTTGATTGCAAGTTGGACTGATAAAGCCAGAAATAATAAGGTGGTGTGTCACATGGAAGTCAAGAAAAATCATTAAGAAAATCAAAAAATGAAAGCTTGAATATTTTGAACATTTAATAAGACACCCTGAAAGATACATTTTGCACATCATCATGCAAGGAGAGAGTGAGGGCAAGTGAGGACCTGGAAGAAAAAGGACATCACAGCTCAAAAACTTAAAAAGACTGGTTTGGAAAGACACACGTAACACTTTCTTGTGCAACATGGGAATGATCACCAATATGACTGCCAATGTTCGCTATATGGATATGACATAAGAAAACTTGTCTAAGATATAAAATTATAGTTAATAAAATAATTTGTAAAAGCTTTAGATGTAAAATGGCATTGTTTCAAATATTTATACCATAAGTTCCTAGCTCTTTTGGAAATAGAAGTGAAGAAAAGCATCTTTGTTGGACCGCATATGTTATTAACAATATAAATTTTCAGAATATCATAAGCAGCACTGAAAAGATTTTAAATTTAAAAACGAAATTAATGAAAATTTTGCAAAATAACAAAGGTCTAAATTATGAACAGATTGTAAACCATCTGTTAAGAAAATTACAAAAATTTAAAATACAAAATCAGACTAAAACAATATTTCTTGTTCTCATATTTGGACAGTTTTCCCAAAACCATTAGTGAAGAACAGGATGAAAAATATTATCCTCATGCAACACATAAAAGAAAATGAAACAATACTATTTTCCAACACAAGTGCCAAAGGTATTATTAATTAAATTGATAAAATATGAATTTACATTTAAATTAAAAATGGTTCATACTTCTATGCAACTAAAACAATGCAAACTAAGTATTTCTCATAAAAACAAATAATTCATAACATTACAAGCCTTTTGCTATTTAAAAAAAAAAGAAAAAGACGTGAAAAGACAAGATTAATGTCATTTTTGTTAATCAGTATATTCAAATTATATAAAATCAGTAATAAAAATAAAAGCAGCTCATACAAAATTTCCTTTTGTAGACCTGTGTAATCTGTGTATGTAAATATGTAAAATGGTCAAAAGAGAAAGGAAAGGTAACTTTAGATTGGAAGTAAACATCTCTGGAAAAAAAAGCATGTACATGTCCTCTGAACTTAACTTGTATTTTTCCATATTACTGTAACATAAATAAAAAATATATCAAAACACAAAGATTTCATAAAACAGTCCAAGAAATATTTATTTTTAGAAATATGAACATAAAAAGTAATGTTGACTAGAACAATACAAATTTAGCAATGAGCATAAATTTTTGACATAGCACTACACAATATATTCAAGTAATAAAGAATGTTTATGTGTATATGTTTGAATTTACCAGTAAAATTTGATCAATTTTACAGAGACAAAGACCATTTTTCATCAGCAAATCACTTGGAGTGGATTACAGGGTTTGTCCCAGAAGTTCCCGGGATGATTTTTTGTAGTTGGCAACGCTGGCTGACGGGGCGGAGCTTCGGGCGGAGAAGTTGGTGGGGGATCTGAGCTTGGAAACGAGACCGGTATCAGTCGCCTGCGGGCAGTTGTTGAGGCAGGGTCACGCTCCGCGCAGAGGTATCTACTGCACCCTCGTCGATCAAAAAATGGACCAGTTTTTGGAGCAGCGTTATGCAATCAAATTTTGTGTGAAACTGGGTAAAAACGGGGCGGAGACACTCGAAATGCTTCGGAAAGCCTACGGTGACGGGGCGATGAAAAAAAGCCAAACTTTCATGTGGCACAAGCGGTTCCGGGAAGGTCGGGAGTCCGTCAACGACGACGACCGCTCTGGACGCCCGTCGACATCACAAACGGACGACTCGGTGCAAAAAGTGCGTCAAGTTTTGGACAATGACCGACGATTAAGTGTTCGGGTGATTGCAGAGGAGTGTGGAATACCCAAAACAATCGTTCATCGCATTTTAACGGAGGATCTTCAAATGAGGAAAGTCTGCGTGAAAATGGTGC
>QLNU02015360.1:202239745-202266860 GCA_006491805.2 Dysdera silvatica
CTTGTGTCTGTTAGCCCATTTTGCATTGATAATCCTCAATACAATTCTGTGTAAGAATTCAGTAAAAATTCTACAGCTGTCTGGTTTTAAGGGCATAGTGATGTGTGATATTTAAATATTAGACTGGAAATTAAATGTTATTTTAATAGAGCTGATTATACACAGCTGAAATAGGGAGATAAGTTTTGGCCATTCATGATATTATTCAAGATGGAAGACTCATTACTTATTTACTGTTGGAAGAAGAATTTAATTTTCAGGAACCCAATGGCATTTACCAACTTACACTAGAGTTAAGATTTTTTGGAATCCTTTCACATCAAAGCTCACTCTAATAATACTCTAAATGACCATAAATCAATCCCTTACTAAAGCCATGTTATTGTAAAATTCACCTGCCAGCCATGTGTTATCAACACCCCCTCCCTCTTTCTGAATCTTTCTATATTTACCATTGACCAATCTGGAGAACCATTAATTACCACACAAATGACACTTGTGAGAAATTACAACAAATCAAGTGAATTAGATCTACTCAAAGTGATTTACTTATAAAAAAAAGTCTTCTTGAAATGCATCGAATTTCAGTAATAAACCTAAACATGCATCCACATAAAATATTCATTAGTATTTGAAATTTAGCAATGATAAAAGAAAATACATTATTGCTAACAATAACATATCAATTAGTAACACAAGACAAATTAGGTGAAAATCAAGGCAAGCAAATCAACACAAGCCAAATTTTGTTTTAATTAATATGCACATTTTATCATAAGTAAATTACTTGAGGTTTCCTTGGGATAGTAAGTCGTCTAAATACAAACAGCTACCAGGATGCAAAATTTTAAAATCAATTTCACTACCCCACCCCCCAAAAATTCTATGCTATACAAAAAAAAAAAAAGAATCGTAAATTGACAGTTTTAAACATTCCTCAGAAACGGATATAAAGACGTATTTCCAAGGTTCACAACTTTATAATGACATAAAATTATTATACAGTCTAACCTTGAATTAACAATTTTCACGGGACTAGTGAAAATAATTGTTCAATCGAGGAATTCATTAAATCAGGGGAACACATTTATCGGAACCAATGATGCACTTAGGGGTGGGAGCATATGTGCCCATAAAAGTGGGCAGAGGACCTGACCCCCACCCAGCTGTTCAAATTTTTGATTTGCCCGATTCTGCTATGCATTTACTTTAAAAAAATGTACAGTCACATTTTAAAATAAGGTACTTTTTAGTTTATTACTAATTGTCAATTAGTATCAATTATTTTTGTGGCATTTTGGTATCTTGTATATTCACTAAAATGTTTGACAGCCTTGAGAAGGAGGTGAAAATTCTTCTACGCCCACCCCCCTTGAAGTACACATATGGGTGTCCATGGGTGGGGGCGATGATCCTGGGCTCTTCCTTGGGCTGAAAATTTACATGCAAAATACGTTAAAAGTCGCGACTTTTACATTAAAAAAATAACAATATTTTTTAAATTTTCAACCCTCCCCCAAGCAAAAATCATAGGTACGCTATTAATTGGAACTGAAATAAGAAATTATCGAAAAGGAGAACAATAAAAATGCTTACCAGCATTCTGAAGAATACATGTTAATTTTAATAAACATAAAACACAAGTATGTGCTTAATTACTGCTTCGAAAAGAAATCCTTGATGTTTGTTTTCATTTTTCTTGGGAGTTGGCATTTAACATTGCCTTTTCGATTTTTTCAAATGCATCGACAAGATCATTGTTGACGTCAAAATACAGTAAATACTTTTTTACACACTGTAAACCAGCGTTTGCGTCAATTGAGTGAACTCAATTGAAGTTGATTTTCTGATGATAATTGATTTTCTAACTGAAATTCTACTTGCAGCTATGGGCTAATGATGAAAAGTTATGGTTAAATCGACGAAAGCAATTGTTAAAGCAAGAAAAATACAACACTGGACTCAATGTAACAATCGTTAAATCGAGGATATCATTAAATCAAAGTTAGACTGTGTATATGAAAATTTATTTTTACTATCAGCATTTATTTAATTGGTGACAGAATATACAGAAAGACCCATATGTAATAAGATGCTTGGGACCACCGAAAATGCATGCCACATCTGATCACTCACTAAATCAGTTTTGGAAATTAATATTTCAAACTTTGAAAATAAAGTCTACATAGGTAACATATGTGCGTACACTACAATAATATTTAACTTTCAATTTGCTTAACATTTAATAAATGTATTGTATTACCACTTGAATTTTAATATAATAAGCTAAAAAAAAAACATGATATAAAGAAACATTAATAATCATTCCCAAAACAAACTTCATTTGGAGATGCTCAGAAGTCTGTTTATAATTGCTTGCTTCAGTTTTTCAATGTAACTAGCAAGAAAGTACCCAATATGATCCCTCTGATTTGCTTGAAAATTTCAAAATAGGCTCAGACCAATATTTGAAGCATAAATGTTCAAGCTTTTCATTCACAACTTCCCAGATGCAAAGTTATTAATAGTGATGTCTTATTTAAGAACAAATCTGTTATTTTGAATGAGTCTTTCAAGTGAATGAGAAGCAGGTCACTAAAATGAACATCCATCCGGCATTTGAACAATATTGTTATAAAAAACATACAATTCTAGTGGCAATAACGTTTCCTTAATTTTAATTATCTACTAAAATAAAGACAGTGATGTGAGCTCTTCACTTTTCAGTCTTCTGTAAAGCGTTTTCTAAATAAGGCTTTGCAAACGTTAAGTGTAGCTGCTAAAAATAACTGTTGGTTATACTGAATTGCTATGGATGCATTCCAGTAAGATACAGTTCTGCTGTATAAATTAAAGAGAATTTTATGATGGTTGTTAACTTTTAGTAATATTTCCACAGACAGAATCTGCAATAACAGATTCGCCAGATTTAAACTCATCTACGTAATAAGTGAAATTTACAAGTGTGCTACTTACAAATCTAATCTGCATAGTGCTATGTCAAGTTACCTTGCATATTATTTTGTAAATTTCAAGAAAATCGGTATGATCTCTATCAGATACCTTTTTCGTGAGAGTAAAACATGAAGGTGGAAGTACTGATGGGGAATGTATATTATATATGCTATTTACTTACGTATAATATATGGAAGTAAATGGTTGGTGAAATTTCGTGGCGATCGGTATATGGGCGAAATTTTAGCCAGACTATTTTATTTAAGCGAAAGATGATATGCACTTTTCCTTTGTTTTAAAAATTGAGGTAAGTGTAAATTCTGCACACACATTCTATTTCCCCTTCTCCCTAAAAAAACCAAGAGCAGAAAAAAGTAATTTTAGGAGCATGCATACTTTCAATGAACATGTCAAAAGAATGGGTCATTTCAATAACTGGAACCGATTGACACAAATCATCAAAATCAACGACTTTGCACATCACTAGTCATTAATATTTTAAACAGGGTGTCTACTCACATTCCGTTTCAAACTTCTCTGACTTTTCAAGGTTTCCAGACCAAATCTTAATCGATTTCCAGTCGCTAATTATAGTAAACAACACACAATGCATTAAAATTTGCATAATCAAAACACGAATCCCAAAGCCATTTATAACTCAATTACAGTGAATTTACAAATACAAAAACTGTATTAAAAAATGTATTTCTTTACACTAAAAACTTGCATTAATTAAATATTTACAACACTTTCATCCAGCCCTTTTTGTATTTATTATAAAAGCATTTAACTATATAATCGCAAAGCTGATGCTTCATCTTTTATTCTATTTAAAGTGTGTATGACTATATTTAAAGGAAAGGAGATTTGTATGATCAAAATTCCTTACAGATTAGATAATTTAGCTAAAAACTTTTTTTTTCCAAGTTTTAGTTATATATTTGGCAAACATTTTCTCCTGAGAAATATATAGGCTTAATAATTTTATATAAATTATATTAGTTTTGGTGCAAAATGATAACTTTTGGAAGAAGTTTAGTCAAAAGTACAAGTTTTTCAAATTTTTCAGTATGCAATGTGGTATGAAAAGCACAGTTCAGGAAAATTATTTTAATAAGTTATTTATTATAACAATGAATTTCAAATTTCCCTGACTTGGGCCTTTGTATTTCAAATTTCCCTGACCTTTTCAGTCAGCAAGAACTTCCCTAAATTTTCCAGGTTTTTCAGATCCGTAGACACCCCGTTTAATTCATTGTAAAATTATAATTTTTCGATTGTTAATGAATGCTACAACGGATAAGTGTGTGTATGTAAAACTTGACTATGAAGTCTGCCAAATGTTTCTTTAATTGCTAACAAATGAAAAGTAACAGTCTTTTAGCACCTTAAAATAATAACTTTGGATCCATGGATTTGCGAATGAAAATACAGTAGGGTTGTACTTCAAACATTAGTCAGAACCTATTTTGAAAATTTCAACGAAATTGGAGGGGAAACTATTGGGTACTTCCCTTGTAGGTCGAAAAACCATGCACAATAAACACGAAGTGTGTGAAGGAATGAACAACGAGAGAAGCATACACATTAAAGTACAAACTTCAAGCAACCTAACCATTCCCTTACATGTGTTGAGCTGTGATAGAGAGGGGGGGAGGGAGTGGGGGTCAAATTTGAAACGCATGCTCATGGTGCCTCTAAGACAGGGATCCACAACTTCACAAATGCTGTGGGCTGAAATAGAAATAAAGTCTGCACTGTGGGCCACAGCTATTAGTTTAAAGTGGTGAAAGAGAATCAATAAACTGCTGGTCCCTGGACCTTCTAAGGAAAGAAACTTCACTTATTCAGACATATAATGTTCTACTGTAGTGCCTAAATGTGTCCTACCGCACTTTAATATTTTAAATGGTATGCATACTTTGCCATTCCATAATTCAAATTATGATTTTAAAAAAATTCTTCAGTATTTGGTAACCATTGGCGAGAGTGAATTTTGCACTCTGGGGCATATTACATATATGTATGTGTGGGTATATATATATATATAAATTTAGATCATAGCTGGTCTGAATTAGAAGAATTGGACCTGCGATGTACATTGATTGGCGTTATGAGCCAATAATCATGGGTTAAAGAGTGTTTTAAGAATCCAACATTCCCCATTCAATGCAGACATTATACAGGGAGACCAGTTTGTTTATAACCATCCATGTGTCAGATATTAAAACAAATTTTTTGTTTGAAAGAGAAGAAATAGAAAGAAATAGAAAGTCGTCGATACATCTCACATCAAAGTAACACTGTTGAATAACTTACAAGTAGTAATTCAACAAACTCAGTTCAAGTAATACCACAAATGTAAAAAAAATATAGATGAATTTATTCAGTGTCAGAAACTTTTCATTTTTAGCTAAGTTTTTACAAGCAAATTTTATTAATAATAAAATAGGAAGTGGTTAAATTACCTTGTAATAGCAGTAATGTAGAAATTAAATTCAAACGCATAACTAAAAAGATAGCACATAATCAGTTGAAGGCAGTTTTGAAAGTATTGCCACATCTTATAAACTAAGCAATACCAGTTATCCAAAAGAAATAAACAGGTGCTTCCGTCTATATTTGAGAACTGCGATTAGATGTATTTAATTGCAGTAATTGTTCTACATAAGAAACATTTAAGATAGATTTCTAGGGATGAAATTTGCAAATATTCTATTTATATAGTTCATTGGTAAACTATTTAAAACCAAACATTTTTGAACAGATCTTAAGCCTTCAGAAATGGCTTCAACTCTATTTGAAAACACTTTCTGTCTGGAGAGTTCACCTAAAATCAAATTTTTTATAACATATTTTCTGAGACATATGTCATATTGCAAGTACTGAACAAAAGCAAATGAAAATTGTTTTCTTTTATCGTATATTTAAAAGACAAATCTATTATTTTCATTGATAGTAATAAGTAGATCTAAAAAGTGAACTTGAGTTCTAGATACAGAGGTATCTTTCAGTGTTCATCCTGAGGGATAAAAATCAAGGTCCAATTAATGCCCCATACCATAGCCTATACAGATTATATCATCTATATATCTGCCAAAAAATAAATCCGTTCTTGGTGAAGACAAACTTTCATATTTATGTAAGTATAAATCTGCAGCTAAAGAAGAATACACTCCCCCTTGAGAAAGCCCTCTTACCTGTTTATAATAACCATTGACATTATATACCATATTATAGTTAAGACAGAAGTTTAGTAGTTTTACAAACGAGATTTTGTCAATTGATTTTATATCATACTCTGTAAATAATTCTAATAACACACGATATAGGTCTCTTAAATTGATTTGGTTAAATAGATCCTCAAAATCAAAGCACTTAATGAAAGTGGGATTCCTATCACTGGAGTTCAAAGTCTTTAAAAGTTGAAAACTATTTTTAAAAATAAAGGTATTTAAGGAAATTTTAACATAAATCTGTTTAAGTGTTCAAAGAAGCAGTTTACCAGCTATAAGAGCTAGTAGCACATCTAACAGTGCGAAAACCAATTGGATCTTTATGAAATTTAACAGTAAGCGTCATGTATGGGAAGTTGATTGGAGATTGGATGGCTTTGAGATTCTCAAAAGCACATTGGTTTTCGCACTGTTACGTGTGCTACTAGCTCTTACAGTATTAGAGCTGGTAAACTGCTTCTTCGAATACTTAGAGATTTATGTTAAAATTGCCTTAAATACTTTTATTTCAAAAAATAATTTTCAACTTTTAAAGACTTTGAACTCCAGTGATAGGAATCCCACTTTCATTAAGTGCTTTGAATTTGAAGATCTATTTAATCAAATCAATTTAAGAGACCTTTATCGTGTGTTATTAAAATTATTTACAGAGTATGATATAAAATCAATTGACAAAATCTTGTTTTTCAAACTACTAAACTTCTGTCTTAAATACAGGGTGTTTATAATTAAAGTTCCACTTTGAAATGGCCATAAAATGAAAACTACTGGACCAAATGTTATCAAACTTGGTAATAGCTTACAAGAGGTCATGGGATTTTATTTTCCGCAAAAAATAAAAAAAATAAAATAAAAAGAAAATAAAAATAAATAAAATAAATAAATAAAATAAATAAAATAAAAAAAATATAATAAAATGAAAAAAATAATAAAATAAAATAAAAAAATAAAGTAAAAAAAATAAAAATAAACATTCAAGAATCAACACCAGAGGCAATAGTGCTGTATGCAATATTGTTAAACGAAATATAAAAATCGGTTTAAAACGTGTTTAATCGTTTTTAAAACGAAACTTTGTGGGGTTATGCAAATTGTTTATGGTGATAACATAAACAATTTGGCGGAATTGAAAGATGCGATACACCGACATGTCCGCAACATTCCTCCTGATATGCTAAGAGCTGCTGTTGAGAACGCAGTAATGCGATTTAACTTGCTTTCAGAAAATGGTGGACGCCACATTCAACATGCTTTGTAACACGTTTTAGAAACGATTAAAAACGTTTTAAAACGATGTCTTCATGTCTTATTTCGTTTAACAATATTGCATACAGTGCCATTCCTGCTGGTGGTGATTTTTTAACTTTTATTTTTATTTTTTTTTTTTTTTTACTTTATTTTTTTACGAAAAATAAAATCCCATGACCTCCTGTAAGCTATTACCAAGTTTGATAACATTTGGTCCAGTAGTTTTCATTTTATGGCCATTTCAAAGTGGAACTTTAATTATAAAGACCCTGTATAACGTGGTATATAATGGCACTGGTTATTATAAACAGGTAAGAGGGTTGTCTCAGTGGGGGAGTGTAGTCTTTTTTAGTTGCAACTTTATACTTACATAAATGTGAAAGTTTGTCTTCACCAAGAACGGATTTATTTTTTGGCAGATATATAGATGATATAATCTGTATAGGCTATGATATGGAGCATCAATTGGACCTTGATTTGTATACTTCTGTATCTAAAACTCAAGTTCACTTTTTGCATCTACTTATTACTATTAATGAAAATAAAAAATTTGTCTTTTAAATATACAATAAAAGAAAACAATTTCATTTGCTTTTGTTCAGTACTTCAAAATATGACACATGTCCCAGAAAATATGTGTTGTAAAACTCTGATTTTTAGGTGAATCCTCCAGACAGAAAGTGCTTTCAACAGAGTTGAAGCCATTTCTTGAAAGCTAAGAACTTTTAAAATGTTTGGGTTTAAATGGTTTTCCAACGAACCATACACATTTGAATTTAATTTCTACATTTCTGCTATTACAAGATAATTTCACCACTTCCTATTTTATTATTTATAAAATATGTTTGCATAAACTCTGCTAAAAATAAAAACTTCTGACACTCAACGAATTTATCTATAGTTTTTTGAATTTGTTGTATTACTTGGACTGAGTTTGTTGAATTACTACTTGTAAGTTATTCAAACGTGTTACTTTGATGTGTGATGTATATACGACTTTCTATTTTTTGTGTCTTTCAAACAAAAAATTTGTTTTAGTCTTTGCACCCATGGATAGTTATAAACAAACAGGTCTCCCCGTATAATGTCTGCATAGAATGGGGAATGTTGAATCCTTAAAACATTGTTTAACCCATCACTATTGACTAATAACGCCAATCAATGTTTGTACATTGAAGGTCCTATTCTTCTTTCTAATTCAGACCAACTATGATCTGTCTAAATTTATTGATTCTTCATTTATATATTAAATGGAATGTTAAAAATGCTGTGTTTTATAACAACTCCATTTGCATCATTTAAAATGGGTACATATTGGATTTTGGTTAATGGTATTGATATGGTATTTAAATACCTGGTACTACAAATTTATTATGTTGGTGTGATATTTGTATATTTAATGATAAAACTATTCAAAAACAATGTTATTACTATTGTATAATTTGTTCTGAGTACATATTGTAAAATATTTTTTAATTGTTTTCAAACCTATATATATATTGTTACTACTACAAATGTTCCAAGTCAAACATAGCAACATTTGATTGTTTTAAAATTGCTACTTTGATGCAACGTTTTTAAAACAATTTTTAAAATACTTTATTAAACTAAAAAATTATTTACGTAAAAAAGACAAGCATAATGTGTAATTCTGAAGCATTTTATTTAAAAACTTGGGAGAAATCTACAGAATGTACTTTTAAAATAAAACTTGACTACAGAAACAAAAAAAAATTTTTTTTAAGCATTGTGTGGACAAACATGACTATTTTAATTTCTTATTTGTTCATATATTTGAACAAGTATAAAGTATCGAAGTCCGCATATCAGCATTCGATTTAAAAAATCAAATGCAAATTTTTGACTCTAGTTACTTTCAACCGACACAAAATTGCATCTGTTTGCTTGGGCTTTACAGCACAAGAACAGCTAAAATCATACTGAGCAAAGACCTACAGGTTTCCAAGGAATCTAAAGCTTTGTTACCTAAAGAACTTAACCCTGGACTATGGTAAGCTGAAAAAAGGCATACATTTTACAGTAACATTGGAATCAAATATAGGTTAATAGCACAATAGACAAACATGTTACATGACTATACCACCATAGACAAAAAATTGCATTTTAAGCATGACTTTATTGCTGAGTAAAATGTTTATTTTTGCATATTTCGTATTTGGCAGTTTAATAATTTTACCACAGGCTTTAAAATAATAAAATGTAACAACAGTTAAATAAATAATCACATAAAAGTTTTATGCAAAATGTTGCACAAGCTGAAAATCTTTATACATAAAATGCACATAATAAATATATATTTAAACTTTTCATAAAGAAAACTTAGGTACAACAAGCAATTTAACTTGAATTTTATTATTCTATATACACTGTTACTTAAAAATAAAATTCATTTAGTGTTCTTTTAAGATATTTCATACACTGCAGCATTGAATTACTCCAACTTACTATATGAGTATATTAAGTTTTCCAAATTTTCAAAACATTTGAATTAAACAGAAATTCTACTTTTAAAATGACATTTCACATATACAAAGTCTAATCAAAAGTATCCGACTTTAAAATTTCATTGAGGCAACCTATCAAAGCAGGTAAACAGGACTAATGTGGCATTTGACCTTGTACCCTACTGTGATGTGTGATTTTTTTCACGACCCTTCAACCTCTGTTAAGACGTTGTAATATGAGTATGTGGACTATGCTTTAGTCGTATTTGTGTTTGAAGTAAAAATGACAGAGCATGTTGATCAAAGGATATGCATTCAATTTCGCCAGAAACTTGGTGACATACAATTAAAGACTATTGAAAAGATTAAGAGAGCTTTTGTTGATGAGGCTATGGGTGTTATGTGGATAAAATATTGGTTTAATCATTTCAAAGATGGCCAAATGTTAGTCGAAAGTGACGAACGTGCTGGCAGGCCCTTAACCAGCAAGAATCACGAAACAATTAAGGGAGTGCAGCAAATAGTGATGCAAGACCATGGGGGTAACAATCAGAGAGATTCTCTAAATGAAGTAAGAATTTCATTTGGTTCCATACAGGTAATGCTGAATGACAATCTTTGCATGCACCGTGTTGCCGCAAAATTTGTTCAAGGCTCCTCACTCAAGATCAGAAGGAAAAGCATCTGCAAGCTGCACATGACTTACTGGAATATGCCAACGTGAATTCTGATTTTATGGGGCGAAAACCGTAACTGTACATGAGTCCTGGTTCTATGGTAATGACCCTAGAACAAAGGCATAGGAACACTAGGGTAGCCATGGGCAAAGAAGGCTTGCTAATCACAAAGTCATGTGAATGTCATGATGACTGCTTTCTTCAATTACCAGGGTGTAATACATCATGAGTGCACTCCACAAAGACAGACGATCATTAAGGAGTACTATCTGTATATACTTCGCGAACCACAAGATGTTGCTAAAAATCTCAACTCTGGCAGAGTGCCAAATAGATGCATCATCATGATAATATTCTAGCTTGTGCATTACACTTCATCCAGAGCTTTATAATGAAACACAGCATTACACCAGTTCAGAGGCATTCCTACTTTTCATGGCCCTGCCTGACTTTTGATTATTTCCAAGACTCAAGATACCCAGTCAAAAGAAAGCACTTTCAAGATGCAGAAAACTTTGAAAGAAATGCCACGACTCATCTCATGAATGTCTCAAAAAAGGACTTTGAAAAATATATCAAGCAGTAGCAACACTACTGGGTAAAGCGTGTGAACTCAGAAAGGTCTTATTTTGAAGATTAGCATTTGAACTAAATATGTGATTTTTTTTTTCATGGTCTAAAGTTGGATACTTTTTGATCAGACTTCGTACCATTCTGTTTGTATTTTCATGGTGCCAAGACCAGCTGTTTTCCAAAAAATTAAACCTCTGTTGCCAGGGAAACCAAACCCAGAATTATGGTTGGCAGAAATACGACACATTTTATGGTGAATTGAACCTGGGTTAACAGCACAACAGACTAGATGAACGCATTACCATTATGCAATAGTAAAGACATATATATTTCTAGCAACTTTATAAAACGAATATTTAAAGGTATATTTTTATATTAAAACAGCCTCTTCATAACTAAAAAAGTGTGTTACTGAAATTAATGATTGACATTCAAATGTTTAACTTACTTTGACACTAGTTAAGGTTTAAAAACAATATTTTAGGAGTCAGCTGCTTCCTTTATCAAGTGAATACAGGTTTATATACTGCTATGCAGTCGAACCTCGTTAAGACGAACACCAAAGGGAACAGAAAATCTGTTCCTATTAACAGTAATTCGTCTTATCCGGAAAGGGTAGTATGTTATACACTCTGACGGAACTTCAGAAAACTGTTCGTATTAAAAGTAATTCGTCCTAAGCGTGCTCGTCTTAACGAGGTTCGACTGTATTGGAAATCCCTTTTTGGAGAAATTTGCTAACCAAATGGCCAATCACAATTCAAGATTTAGTGAAAACAATGCATGGTTCTAGAAGAGGTTTCTCAACCTATGTCACCTATGATTCCAGGATGGTTTACCAACCAGATTCATCATATACTGGTTAAAAACTTTTGCGAAGTTCAAGTCTAAGTTATATTTTTCAAAAACACTTTCAGCAAGTTGGTTTGATTTGTCTACTTTGACAACTGCATGTATATGCTCTTTTCTTCATAAACATATCTTCTTGTTTGTTCAGCAGATACCTTGTGTGTGTACGTATACAGGGTGCTCAGTAAAGTCCTCATACACACAGATAACTGTCAAGCGGAGAGAGCTACAGCAATAAATATATATAGGTATAGTAAAGTGACTGCACTACAAGATGAGACCGATTGCAGCCCCCCAGTGGATAAATTCAGAAGTTATAAAACATACACCAGGAAACAAAGGAGGTACAAAAAAAATGTCAATGGTGAATTTATTTAATGTCATTTACTTAGTATGAAATGGCATCTTATGTATACGGATCGGTTAAATGTAAGGCTGCATCCTCTAGGCCACAAGAGGGTACAGCTATATTTTAAGGTTGTCACTGTATACAAAATGTCATTCCAGACTAACCTTATCATGCTGACAACTTTCATAATTTACATTTTTCTTATATTTTGCCTAGTTCCAAAGTTAAGTCTGCAATATACGTATTAATGCTCAAATTTGCATCTGTGTGCAAATGCCTACATTGACCTAATAAATAAAATGTGGTCAGTGGGATAAAAACCGAAGCTAGGGAATTGAATGTAATTCAACAAGCATGTTGCAAGCTATAATGGTACACTACTTGAACACTGAGTATTGCAAAATGGTTATGATTTATGGCAAATGTCATAACAATGCATACGGAACTACAAGGGAGTATGCCAAGTGCTTTCCTGCTGTTCGACATCCAACTCCATGGACTACAGACAAGTGTGTTCACCGTTGACTAGAAATGTACACACACATATCCATGATCCAGCAAACATAAAGGTTTAGGTGTTAGAAGCTATCCTGGTACATGTCCTTGCTAATCCCCACATTAGTATCGGAGCAGTCGCCGACACATGTGGATTAACAGCAAAATGTGTACAGAAAATCCTGAATAAGCATGGAGCTCACTCTTCGCAATACTCAGCATTTAAGTAGTTTGCCATTATAGCTTGTGATATGTTTGTTGAATAACATTCAATTCCCCAGCCTCGGTATTTATCTCACTGACAATCTGTTATATCACTATCGACATTTCACACATACACATGTGAATCTAATCATTAATACACAAACTGCAGATGCAACTTAGGAACTAAGCAAGATATAAGAAAAATGTAAATCACAAAAGTTGTCACTATGACAGAATTACTCTGGAATGACATTTTCTGTACAATGACAGACTAGAAATAAGGCTGTACCCTCATGCGGCCCTAGAGGATGCAGCCTTGCATTTAACCAATCCGTGTATACAAGAAGGCATTTCATACTAACTAAATTATGCTATGTAAATTTGTCATTGACATTTTTTTTGTGTCTTCCTCTTTTCCTGATTTATGTTTTCATAGCTTCCGAATTTAGCCACCAGGGATGCTACAAGTGGTCTCATCTTGTAGCACATAGTCACTTTACTGTACCTATACCTCTATTCATACCTCTAACTCCCTCCATTTGATAACTATCTGCAAGTGTAAAGATTCCACCCTGTATATACAGTAAAACCTCTCCACAACAATATTATACGGACCGAGAAAAATTATCCTTATAGAGAGAGTTATTGTTATAGGGAGGGTTCATTATACAGTAAAACCTCTCTACAACACTATTATACGGACCGAGAAAAATTATCGTTGTAGAGGGATTTATCGTTATATCGGATATCGTTGTAGGGAGGTTTTACTGTATATAAGCATACACAAGGCATATTTAAACACTATGTAAGGTTTAAAAACATGGTTTTGGTAGTTAAATGTACTTTTTATCTGGTGAGCGCAGGTTAAGAGAGTGGAAGTCCTAAGTTTATACACACACACACACATATATATATATATATATATATATATGTGCACTGGACGAAGATTAATATGTCAACAAGGAAAGATGCATATGTGAGAGCAGTTACTGAAAAAGAGAAATCAAATCAACTGTTAATTTGCTTCAGCTTATATCTACATGTAAGTAAAGCAAAGAACTTTTAAGGAAATTCTATTGCTATATGAAAAAATATTTACATTTTTCCAAACAGCAACATAATTTCCTTAAGAGTTATTTTTTACTTCATTAAAACCACCACGGAGATATGAAGTAAGCCTATCTCAAATTAACATGTCATTAGTTTCAAAAATAGAACTAAATAATGCTGTAGACTACATGGTCCAAAATCTCAATCAGTTTAAATTTCATATTCAACCAATTCACTTTTAATCAGTAATGAAACAATTTTAATATGAATCCATCTTAATAAGAATGCAAGATATGAAAAAAAAATTACAGGTAATTAATGTACCCTTATTTTTTACTTGAAAGCCATAACCACATCAAACTCAAGTAACAATCCATACATTTAAGAAAAATGACAAAAATGAAACTGTCTGAAATCTTCAGATAGATTTGTTTATTTCAAAAGCATAAAATTGATCTTCAAAGGAGATGTAGAACAATATAATTTAGAAATATGAAAGAAAAAAATATGCACATCAATGTAATATTTTAAGACAAGAAATTTGAAATTGTTTCTGAAGCTTTCAAAAACTTGGAAATTTAAAAGCTCAGAACCATCAAAATAGTTTTGATCTAAATTACAAAACACATCATAGAGACAGTCTGCAAGAAAGAATTTATAAATACAGCAAAAGTTTACACTGATTGAACAAGAGAGAAAAAACAACACATTAAATATAGAATGTACATTAAAATCATAAATATAACAGTTTTTTGTGACTGTAAGATTCCAAATTCACAAATGATTCGACTTTCAACGTATTTTAAATATCTGATTTAAATACTTCATTACATTATCAGACTTTAATATAAAATCTTTCATACTAGAATAATGAAAATACCTTTGAAAAATTCACGTTGTAAGTCACAAGTAGTCAAATCTAAAGGTTTCTCACATTAAACTATACAATAATTTCTACACACGTATTACAACAACAAAGCCATATTAAACAACAAAATGATCACATCTACAAAGCTTATACGACAAAAACAAAACAGCAACTAGAAAACTCTAGATTAATTTCATTAACACAGTAAGTTCAATAGTAAATTATAGAAACTGATCACAATATTTTATATTTTTATAAAACAAAAAAAATAATAATATCACATAGCGGCGTAACAGCATGTAGCATTAAATAAAAACACATCGACATTTGTATTGAATCTGAATATCAGAAACTACAAGAGAAAATTTTCAGCATACTCGACACTCCACAATTAAACGTGTCTAAAATTATCACGTCCCTTCAATATTTCTTAATGAAATAACAAACAAGGCCAATTCTGCCTTAGCGCAATATAAGTGAGTAAAATATCACTGCCATTTCAGAAACAATTTTTTCAAATCATCTTCCTTATTCTCACGTCTCATTGAGACTTTCTTAAATCATGTTGGTTCATAAAATAAAATAAAAGAATGACACATATTAATGTGTCAATCACAATGCAACTTCAGAGTATAACACTGTAAAATTGCATAATTTCATAAATTTTCTGTCTCATCGAGACAACTACAAAAAACTAAAATTCCACATGGAAAACATCACAAAAAAATAAATTTACTTTGACACACTGCAAATAAGCTACTTCCTCACAACAGTAAAGACTGAAGAATTTAACAGCCAAATAAAATGGTCTCCGCTAATCTGCAGTTTAGTTATATCAACTTGTTTCATACAACCTGTAAATCAAGAAAATGAGTATCATTAATACTAAATCAATTCATTTAACTTTATGAAAGAATTATAAAATAGCAACTTTAAGGTTATAATATAAAAATGAGGCAGAGGAGGAGAAACAAATAAAGGTAAGCAGTAAAGGCAATATATAATTAAAAAAATCATTATAATAAATGTATATATTACAGAGTATACAATTCTACAAATCTGACCATCTGGAAATGACTCGTCTAAGAATGAATAAAAATTTTTAATGGATAAAGATCTGAAAAAAAAATTGCCATTTTCAACTACATACACTCCAAGACAATGAAAGTTATGCACCAAGAAGAAAACATTTTACAACCACAAAATTATGTAAATAGCTAGTGGGAAAGCTGATATGCAAATGATCTTAGTCTGGTGTGATTGTGCATGACTGTACATCCATGAGTGGTGCTGCAAGCATGAGCCAGCCTTATAAACTGCAGGATTTCTACAATCGAACAGTGCTTTTGGAGAGGTAAAAATCCCACATTGTAGCAGTTTATAAAAAAAAATTTGTATTTCGTATCAGTTTGGAGCAGAAAAATACCATTTTGTAGCAGTTTGTGGCGAAGTTTTTTTTAATTTTGTAGCAATTTCAGCAAAAAGCATTCCGTTTCTTTCTAGTGAAATTTACCTCTAAGAAATTGAGTTTTATGGTAAACTCTGAAGTAAGCAATAAAATAAAATTATGAATATCTACAGTTTGCATTAATGAAGAGTTGAATGCAATAAGGAACCAACAGAAAATGTGCAGCTTTAGGATATTGAGCATTAAGAGTTCCCAGAAACATTAAGAAATCGCAGTTTATGCTTAACACTCAGCATGCACCGAACGTGAAATATTAAAATAATTTATAGGCATGGAAACAAAGACATGAAAAATTAAAAACAAAACAAAAAAAACATTAAATGCAATAAGGACATAACTTTCCCCACCTTCGGCCCAGGTTACAATCAACTTATTTTTTAATTGAATATCAATTTCAAAATTTTCTTTTTTTTTTGGTTTGTTCATTTGATAATTGTAACTTTTGTTCTTTATTTTTCTTCAATATCTTTTAAAAACTTGGGAATTTTGTCCAGGAGAAGATACACGCTTTCATTTGGTGGGGGGGGGAGGGGGTCAAGGACAGAATTTGCCATGGTCTTGGAATAACACCCTTCATTTATCATGCAAGTTGGAATTTTTTACAGTGAAAAAATATATTTTGGGGCATGACTTTTATAGAAAATAAGAAAGTGTGTAATAATTGTTTATGTTATGTTTACAGACGTGTGCTGCCAGATGCCCATGAAACATAGCAGGGGGTCGTCACAAACTAAAATATGAAAATATTTACAAATTGCCTCATTTTGGAAATTTTCCTAATTTTAAAATGTGATTGTCATGGAATGGGAGTTGAAAATCCATAGTGAGTGACATCTGTGTTATTTATAAACACTAAGATTGGAGTTGTGATGCATTATTTAATACATTTTCATTTATCAATTTGAAAAATATTGGTTGTTTTCATTACATTTTCATCCATATAATGGATACTTCACAGGGCCAACCTAAAGGAAGAGGAGAAAAATTCGAAAGACTATAAAATTAAATATGAATTTCAAGCATATTTCCTGACATTCCCAAGGCACTAAAAATTTAAATACATTTCCGGATTTTCCCTATGGCTGGACACTCTGCATTAACAACATGTGATGTAATTATACTCCTTAAAATTAATAATAAAATTTCTAGAAATTAAAATTAGGGGGATAAGCCCCCTAAACTTTGATGACGACGACCATAATATATATTCCAATTCAGTTTAAAAAAATATGGTTGGTTGGTTGGTTAGAGTTTTATGGCACAAGGACAGTGAGGGTCATTCTGCACCAAACAAGGTAGTACCGCACATTCGATTTTAAAATGAGAATAAATTAAAATGACTAAAATGTATTAAAAGTAATGTATTAAATGTCACAAATGAAACAAAATAATAAACTTAGATGATGTGGGAGAAGCCAATATTAGATAAAAAGTTAAAAATGAGTTCATGCTTAAAACAATCAGATAAAATGTCTCGCAGGGTAAAATTACTTTGGTTGAAAATATGTGAATGATGCTGGTTAAAATTGAGACAAATACATAAAACATGTAAATTTTAAAAAAAAATTAAACAGATTACTAATCACTCCGTTTTAGAAAAATTTCCCCTCAATCTGTTGTCGCTGATCTTCATCAGTGCTGCCAACTTTAAACCCATAAATTTAACTTGAAATCCGCTAAGATTGGCAACACTACTGCCAGTTTATGTGAGCAAACCTTGTTAGAATGCGCATTGGGAGCCCATTTCTAGTTAGATATAACTTTTTTTCCTCTCGAAATTGGCAACACTAGCAGTGAGCGCTTCACAATTATTTTAGCCAATATCACATCCCTTTCTTGTGGATAGTGTAGGTAACGCCATTTTAAGAGTTAAATAAAAATTCCAATGAGGCAAATTTCGGTACATTTAAAAATTTTAATATGAATAAAAAAAAAATTTGCCGCAGAGTTTATTTTAAATTTTTGACATAGAGATGGCACAATTTTGCAAAAAATATACCTTTATGGTACTGAATAATGCAGGACTATTAGTGGTGCAATTTTGTGCAGCTGTGGAAACCCTGAAACTGGCATACAGTCGATGATTCATTAACCCGAGAAGCTTCAGCCAACACAAGATTGCAGTAATGGTCCTAGACTTTGCAGGGTCCTGGGCCATTCACTCTTGTGGGGCCCTAATATTTTGGAAAGGGGTCTTACCGGGGAGCCTGAAGGTATGGAATAGACCCCAGAGAAAAGGGGATTCAGGGGCTCTCCTCCCAAAAAATTTGAAAAATGAACTAAAAGAAGGTTTTTAAGCCATTTGATGGGAGATGGTAAATAGTTTTGTCTTCTTGTGGTCCGTTGTTAATAACAAGAATCTTAATTTGACAAAAGGATGAAAAATGAATAATAAAAACAATAAAGATCATTTTAGCGTTATTAAAATTCGAATAAATTATGCAAGCATGAGTACAGAGTGAAATAAATAGTGAGTAGATAACAGAAACGTCGATATATGCAACTGACAGACTTCGAGAGAAGCCTGATCATTGGATTGAAAACCGAAGGGTGGTCAGAGCATCGGGTAGCCCGTCCCATGAATCGTTCAGACAATACCATTATACCTTACGACAGATCACATAATGCTACTCAGACACAGAGGACCGACTGTGGAGAGACCAGATGTACGAGTAAAGACGACTGAATGATGGTGTGTCCAGTGATGTACTAATAACCCCCATAACCCCCACAAGGTGGAGGGCCCCCCTTTGTTGTCGCTTATTTTTCATAAAATTTATAAGTAAAAGATATTATATTTTTTAGTTAATAAGGATTTTTTTTAATCTTTAGGTAAAATATAAAATAAAATGAACGGTTTCCAACTGTGGCAAACTCATTACATGTATTTACTTTAGCTGTTTTTATTGCCTTTAAAATTGAACTCAACATCCGAAAATTACAGAACCCAGACGAGTTTTCAAGTTATAGCATACGTTTTACGCTAAAACCCTACCTCATGAAACGGTGACTAATAGACATGTGTTCTGTTTAAAATATTGGAATGCGTCGCCGGTTAATTTCTTATAGAAGACACAACACTATTACATATATACACGTACATACAAATTAATTTTCGTAAAAGGGGGTCCACAAGATTTTCCGTTACGCCACTGGGTGTGTCAAACACATATGGAGCCCACAGCAAATCGTTCCACGATGCAGGCAAAGTAGTAGCTCATGTTTGTCCATGAACTATATCTACATGACTGAAGGAAGCTAACCTGTGATCCCAGCATCCCTTACATGTGCTGCCGTTAACATGGGATCATCATCGTCTCCATTTTCAGTGGTACCAGGCCAGAACACTGTGGAACGCCATAGATTGGCAACATGTGATGTTTAGCGGAAAGTGCCGGTTCGTTTTGGGGAACGATGATTATTGTGTCCAGGTTTGGTGGATCCCCCGGACAATGCCACAATCCCAACCTCGGCATCGAGTGACATAACAGCTGTACTGCAGGCGTCACGATCTGGGAAACCAGAGCCTACAACAGCCAATCTGCTCTGGTAATGGTACCTAGAACATTAAAGGGCCAGCTGTATGTCAACAAGATTCTACGGACCCATGTACTCCCATTCGCAGCTGGGATCCTAGATGTAATATTTCATCAGTATAATGCTTGGTCTCACGTGGTTCTGGTCGCTCAGTCTTGCCTATGTCATGTCCAGACACTTCCATGGCCTACCTGCTCCCCCAGACCTTTCCCTTATCAAGCATACGTGGGACCAGTTGAAATGTCAGCTACCTTGTTGCCGTAATCCCTGAGATTTGGAACGTAACATCCAACAGGTGTAGACCTATCTAATGCAGGATATCAGACATTTGTTCCACACCATGCCAGACCATACTGCTGCTTATATCACAGCACAAGGCGGTGTAATGAGCTTTTGAAACTTATAGGATTGAGTGCCACAGCTCCCTCTGAAATTGTTCTGCTTCTCTGTTTTTTTGATCACATATATTATTCATCTATATCCTTCCATCAATAAAATAAAATTTCAGTTCAATCCTATGCTTCATTCTTGATGCATAACTTTCATTGTATGTTTGTTTGTTTGTTTGGCTTTTTTATGGCGCAAGAGCATCTGGGCTATACTGCGCCAAACATGGTAAAATCAAAGACTGTAGTAAAAACCAGTACTTTTTAAAAATTTTAAAACGTGCGTATGGTCAGCATGGTCATTTAAAATGTCAGACAGTGATGAAGAGTTAAAAGTAAGAGTGCGGGCAAGTCTATAATAGGGGCATTGAGTTAAAATGTGTAAAACACTCATGGGTTCATTGCACACTTGGCAAATTGGTGCTGGTTTTCCTTCCAACAGATGTCTATGGGTGAGATGGGAATGCCCAATGCGAAGTCTAGCAAGGAGAACCTCCTCTTTCCGATTTTTACGGTATGAGGAGGGCCAGTTACCAATTGTATGTTTAATATTATGCAATTTGTTATTGGTTTGATGATCCCATTCTTCTTGCCACCTTTGATTCACACAGGTCTTGATAATTGGTTTCAGGTCAGAGAAAGGAAGAAGTTGGCTAGAAGCAAGTGGTGAGTTCGTTGCCCTTGCAGCTGCATCAGCAGCCTCATTCCCTTTGATACCAATGTGAGCAGGGATCCAGCTTTGCGTTTTGGTTTTACGGCTCAAAGACTACAGTGGTCATGCTGCGCCGGGACCTACTGTTTTCCGAGGAATCCGAACCTCTTAAGGCCTAGGGAACCAAACCCCGGACTACAGTGAGCAGTGCGATCTTTATGAGATCTCTGAGTAAGCGTTCTTTTTGCACTGCTGGGAGTCGAACCCGGATTAGCGGCGCACTAGGAGAACGCGTTGCGCCACTGCAGGGCAGGGATCCAGCAGAATTTAATATTGGAATGATTGTGCAGGTGCTGCAGTTGTGAATGGATTTTGGATAAAATAGGATGAGGTGAATATTTAAAAGATTCCAGGGCTCTTAAAGAGCTCTGAGAATCGGTACAAATTATACAAGGAATTAAGCTATGAGTTGAAATATACGCAAGTGCCATGGAAATGGCATAAAGTTCTGCTGTGAAAATGGAGTATGATGGGGGGATTTTTTCTGCAATGGCACTGTTATTAATGACAAATGCAGAACCTACATTTGTTTCTGTTTTGGACCCATCTGTAAAAATGAAATTGGAGTCTTGAAAATGATCCCGAAATTCAGAGAATAACTGCTGGTAAAAAGCATTAGGTGTAGTGCTTTTGCTGTGGTTAACCAGATCGCAATGGATGTCCATGGCCAGTATGACCCATGGCGGTGATAAATGAGTATGTGTAGGAGCAATGCTCCGACAATCTATACCTAATTCTCTGGTTAGTTTAACCATCCGAATACCAAATGAAGGGATGCATGAAGGGCGAGCATTAAAAAGTAAGGTGGAATGAGGTTCGAAAATGACATCCCTAAGAGGGTGAGTGGGCAGTGATTTAAGTTTCGTATAATAGTTGAGAGAGAGCTGCATACGCCTTAAAGCTGGTGAGGTACGGAATGCACCTGTACACAGTCTGAGACCCTGATGGTGAATAGGATCAAGAGCTTTCAAGATGGATTGTCGAGCGGAGGCGTCAATGACAGAGCCATAATCCAGTTTGGAGCGGATGAGAGCACGATACAGACGAAGCATTGAATAACGGTCTGCTCCCCAGGATGTATGGGAGAGTACTCTGAAGATATTAAGGGCTTTATGGATTTGTTTTTAAGAGACTGAATGTGTGGCTTGAAGGTAAGTTTATGGTCAAATAACACACCAAGAAATTTTGCCTTTTGAACAACTGGAATACAATGATTTTACAGATAGAGTAGGCTCCGGATGTAAGCCTCTCCTCCGACAAAAATGGACACAAACTGTCTTCTGTATAGAGAAATGAAAGCCATTTTCATTTGTCCAGTTAGTGATGTTATTGAGGGCAATTTGCAACTGCCTTTCTAGCCTGCTCATGTCACGGGATTGACAAGATATTTGGAGATCGTCAACGTATAGTGATGTTTGTACAGTGTGTGGGACCTTTTTGATGATGTTATTGAGCCTTAGAATGAAGAGTGTAGCACTCAGGACACTGCCCTGAGGAACACCCTGTTTTTGGTTGTAAAGATCAGAAAGAACCGATCCAAGACGAACTTGGAAAGTACGATCAGTGAGAAAATTTTGAATAAAAAATGCCATGTTTCCTTTGAGACCGCATTCCTGAAGGTCACAAAGTATTCCATGACACCAAGTTCTATCATAGGCTTTCTCAATGTCAAAGAAAATAGAGACTAGATGTTCTCATTTGACAAATGCTTCTCGGATCCTTGTTTCAAGCAGAAGAAGGTTATCTGTAGTAGAGCGTATGCGGCGGAAGCCATTTTGAGAAGTCATTATGCAGTTATTGGATTCCAAGGAATATGAAAGACGCTGATTTACCATCCTCTCCATTAATTTGCATAGACATCTTGTTAATGCTATTGGCCGATGGTTAGTTGGATTTTTTGGGTCTTTACCTGGCTTTGGGAAAGGGATAATAATTGCTTTTCGCCAAGAATCTGGAAATCAATGTTCTATCCAGATTCTATTGTACAAGCAAAGTAGATTTTCCTTTGAGCTTTGGGACAAGTGTCTAAGCATGGAGTAATGGATGTTATCATGACCAGGAGCACTATTTCTTGAAGTTTGCAAAGCACTCATGAGCTCACACATTGTGAAAGGAGAATTATAAGGCTCATTTGTGCTGGAGTGGAATTTGAGTGGAATTTTTTCAATCCTGTTTTGAATTACGTAAAAATTTGGATCATAGGTATTATTGCTGGATGTTTGGGAGATAGTCTTTCCCAGTAGGTTTGCAATATCTGGAAGATTGTTTGCAACAATCCCATTGCTATTGAGGGTGGAGGTTGGATAAGACGTATCGTTTCCATTAATTTTTTTTATTTTATTCCAAATGATTTTTGGGTTTGTGGAAGTTTTAATGCTAGAAACATACTGTTTCCAGGACTCCCTTTTTGCTTCCCATCGGATGTGTCTACATTTTGCTCTTGCTTTTTTGAACTCAATAAAATTATCGTTTGTTGAGTACCATCTAAATCTATTCCAAGCCTTTTTTTGTTCTTTATAAGCAACGCTACAATCAGAGTTCCACCATGGTTTTGGAAATTTGGGGTACTTTGTTGATGTTTTAGGTATTGCTTGATGGGCTGCTTGCATTATTGTCTGTGTAACAGATAATGTGGCTTCATTGATATTTCCTTTCAAGACCAAATTTTCTGTAAGTATGGCATTTATACAGAAACTGTCCCAGTCTGCTCTTTCAATTTTCCATCTTGGAAGTCTAGTGGTGGTACATGGAGAGTTCTGATTATCGATCAAGATGATTGAGAAGTGATCACTACCGAAAGGGTTATCCAAAACATTAAAAGAAAAATTTGGCATGATATTAGGTGAACAAATGGAGAGGTCAATCACTGAAAAGCCGCATGATGCAGGATGGCAGTATGTGTAAGAGCCATTGTTAAGACATGCCAAACTGTGACTAATTAAAAGGTTTTCTATTATTCTGCCACGAGAATTTGTATTATTACACCCCCAAAGCTGATTATGGCTATTGAAATCACCCAAGAGGAGGAAAGGAGATGGAAGTTGTGTGATCAAAAGAGATAGTTGGTTAATATTAATGGGTTCATCTGGTGGCAAATATATTGAGCAGATAGTAAGGGATTACTGAGTATACATGCGAATTGCAGTAGCTTGTAGTGTTGTGTTGAGTTGGAGAGCAGAAGCAGGAATACTATTGGGGACTATGAGGGCAACCCCTCCACAAGCCCTGTCACCAACTTCATTATCTTTACGGAATATAACATGGTTACGAAGTGTGGGATCACGGTCAGGAGTTAAGAAGGTTTCTTGGAGAGCAACACAGATAGGTGAGTAAGTGTTAATAAGGTGTTTAATATCATCAATGTTAACTTGGAAACCGCGGCAATTCCATTGGAGAATGGAAGAACGCGCCATTAAGGGAAGTGGATAGGACTCTTGGTCCTATTAATTTGTGTGTCTTCATTGTGAATACCAGAGGTATCTATCCCATCTTCCTGGAGACAGGAGAAGGCATTAGAAATTTCAATATCAGATGCATAATCAGTGATGTCATTTTCGGCTTCTTTAATTTTTTTGCTTTTCTGTTTGGACTCTTTTAAAAAGTCCTTGGCTGAAAGGTGTTTGAAGTTTGGTGCCGATCGGAAGTCGGCCAACCTAATTTGTTTTTTTGAAGAACTTTGGGTTTTTAAATTTATTTTCATCTTTGGTTTGCTGAGTCTATTTGCTTCCGAGGAAGTACGTTTTATGAAGTTGGTTTTTGTTGGAGTGCTGGTTTGAACAGAGTTAGCTGTACAACTACTATTATGAGGGAGTGTCTGGACTGCAACACTCACCATTGAGGGTTGTTTATTTGTTTGGACAGCTGCTGCAAAATTAAGGCTATTGGGTGGTTTGTTAATGTTTAACTGATTTTTAGCTTCAGTATAGCTGATATTGTTAGTGACCTTAATTTCAAGAATGCGTTTCTCCTCTTTCCATTTAGGGCACGATTTTGCATTTGATGGATGTTCACCCTTACAATTTGTGCATTTAGGAGAAGTGTTTGAGCAGTTGTTGTCATCGTGGTCGTGGGTTCCACATTTAGCACAAGTTAGTTTACCTCGGCAAGAGATCTTGGAATGGCCAAATTTTTGACAGTTAAAGCATCTAGTTGGGTTAGTGATGTATTCACGGACTTTACAGATCAGGTAACCTGCTTTGATGGTGCTAGTGATTTTAGGTCTATTGAAAGAAAGAATTACGTGTTTTGTTTTGATGATATTGCCGTCTTTTTTTTATTGTAATGCACATTGCAGCGGTGGTTCCCTGATCTGCAAGTTCGGCAACTATGTCTTGCTCATCGACATCAATCAAATCCGTCTCTGATATTACACCACGAGAGCTATTTAATGTGTTATGTGGGCTGACCTGAATTGGTATTGACAGAAAATTGGTACATTGTAGTAGAGAAGTTGTTTGACTTGGTGTGGCAGTTTCTATTAGTAAATCGTGCGATTTGAGTCTTTTTACATTTTTAACTATTCCAGCTATGCTTTTAATTGTTTTATCAATTGCGAAAGGTGACAGGTTTTTGAATCGTTCATCATTAGATGAAACAATTAAAAAAGATAGTTGAACGGTTGCTATATTTGGTGTTTCAAAACATGCTCGTTTGGTAGTCGGTTCGTCATTCGGTGAAGAAATTTTTTTTTTATTTATCCATAGAAAATTAGAATAAGATTCAGGCCCCACCGGCCCCACCCACCACGGAGCCCTACAAGGGGACATTGCAATAATGCCAGAGCTAACCAGGACCTATACCCTTTCGGTTATCCCCTAAGCCGTGAGGTACGAGTGGTCAGAGGAGCAAAATCGATCTCAAGATAAAAAGGAGCTATTATCTCGGATCATATGACTGAAGTTTTAACTGGGACAGAGTAGGAGTAGAACCAGTAAATAGAGAATCAATATAAAATGAAGTAAGAGTAAAGTAAATCAAATGAGGCATGTCATAGTAACAGTGTGTTGGAAGAAAAACAAAAACGAAGGAAGATAAGAAAGAACGAAACAGATTTTGAGGTCTCTAATGCTCCTAACACCACTATCACACAGACCAGCTGATTGGTCGATACCGGGGACAGGCCGACCTCCCGTTTACCAGGAGCAGGGGCCAAAGTAGCGTGTTGGGGACAGTACCTCGCCCCTCAGCCACCAAGATCCCCCTTTGCTTGGACAAGGGTCTCCACGCACGGCAAATACGTGGGTGCTACACCAAAAGGGAGCACATAAGTTTCCCTCAGTAAACCATCATATGTGAGTGTATATAGCATGTAAAGGGTTGCTGATATATACTGGCAGGTAATGGAGATGTTTGGTAAAGAATAGAACTAACAAACTGTAGCTTACCACTATACAGGATCCCAAGTTAAAACAGGTGGAAAGCTGTCCGAAGCAACTCCTATATTTTAATTATTAACAGAGGAATGAACAAAGACGACTAAACTCACCAATCCACCCGATCAGCAAAGTGAACATGACTAATATATTTTTGTGCTTTCATACCTAAAACAATTAGATCTTGGCCTCCATGGGCTCAACCGTTTCTAATTAAAACTAGACAGCATGTAAACAGGAAATCCTAAAATTCCATAGAGTAATTCTTGATAATTCAATCTATTCACAATACATACTTTTTTCTGAACAATAGTTTCAGGAGAATTGAAAGGATTTGGGAAGATTAAAATAGATCATATGAGACTTGGAGAAGAGAAAAGAGTTAAAAACTTAAGTGTAATAATTTTACTGCTGATGTGTAAAAATTGAGAAATAGAATGGATTTCCTAATTCGTAACATGTTGCTTTGAAGATTAAAAGGGTGTTATAACAAATTTAACAAAACTTTATTAACTGAAACACTAATACTAGCTGCAAGTAATTCAATGCCAACTTCAAGTCACTTGGCTAAAGATGAATTTTATGGGGTAGGGGGAGGGGGAGAAAACCCAGCCAAAGCAACAATTCAAAGTAATAATGCATGCTTCTGCTGTTTTCTGCTGTGAGTGTGT
>QLNU02015360.1:202266960-202304042 GCA_006491805.2 Dysdera silvatica
TTTTGGGGAGGGCGGATCAACGGAACTTTACGGTAATAGTTTCGACGCTAAATTAGTTTTAATAACCGATATGACTGACATTCATTTACAAAGATGTTGAAAGATGGCGACAGTACTGTGAAACAGGACCTTGGTCCACAATGACGTTAAGCCACGTGTCATTTGTGATATTAGTTCACACTCGCTGCCACCCACTCATTTTCATTTATCGCCTTTGGAGTGTGTATCTTCGTTCTATCCAAATTAGAATGTCACATACGAGAAAGCAAGTTAACTGTTCTATTATTGGTAATCCAAGAGAACTCATTAGTATCGTTCTGCCGATGCGAGAAGACATATTGCGTCATTCAAATGGATTAGGCTACAAAAAGAAAATGCAGGACAATATAAACCGAAAGTCTGGAAAATTTATGAAGAGATTGCTGCTAAACTTGAAGAAATTTGGAATAAAGCTTCAATCCCAGTTCTTCATCGTGTCAAAATAATTTCCTTGATAAAGAGAGAGCATGAGAAACACCTGAATCTTCTGAAGTCTTGCCACATTTGCAAGGACACTGTTAATTTTCAATATAAAATTCAAGCCTTCAAAAAAGAAGCAAAAGCACTTTAGCACTTTTTGACATTGCTGCGTGCAAGTCTTCAAAAATGAAACAAAAGCACTTTTTGGCATTCCTGCATGCAAGTACAATGACTATAAACACTGGCATTGTGAAAAATCCCGGAAAGTTCCCATAAAAGAGAAGTCTTTCATAACTGACCAGAAATCTGCCAAAATAGTGGCTATTGGTTCCGTAGATCTTCGAACCACCAAGCAACTCAAGAAAAAAGCCTCAAGAAAGATGAGAGATCTAACTTTAGAAGAAGCACGAATTGGCAAATTACAAAAAAGCAAACCCGCAACCTACAGCGAATCATTAGACACTTCTGGCGCATACGTTTTAGTCGACGAAGACGCAGTCTAAGAAGAGACAGTCAAAGAAGACACAGTCAAAGAATACGCAGTCGAAGAAGATGCACTCGAAGGAGATGCAGTAAAAGGAAATGCAGTTGAAGAAGGCACAGTCGTAGTAGACATTGATGAAGTTATTTCCCTAGCAGAAGGATCTGATAGATCTGAACCGTTGCCATCAATATCATCCGCGCCCCAAAGAAGACTCAAGCTTGCAACATTTGCAAGAACATGTGAGAGATACGGAACTGCGGTCAGATTTGCTGCCTCTCTGGCGTCCACATTACTGCACGATTTAAGCAGCAGAAGCAAACACTGATTATCATATCGAAGAGAACGAAGCAAATTGCGACGAAATCTTCAAAAACAAGTGCTCGGAGAAGAAATTACTCTTCAAGGTCTTTACTTTGATGGCAGAAAGGACAAAACTTTGGTCATGGAGAAGATTTAAGATGGCAGTTCCCATCGCAGGTGTGAAGTGGAAGAGCACATATCGATCATTCAAGAACCTGGTAGCGTGTATCTCGGGTATGTTTCATTAGCATCTAGCATAGCACAAAATATAAACAAAGCTCTGTGGGATTTTCTGACTACTAAAAACATCGACACATTAAAACCTTGCAGTAGGGTGTGATGGTACCGTTACTAATACGGGAAGAGCTGGGGGTATTATTTTTCTCCTAGAGAAGGAGCTTGGAAGACCCCTGCAGTGGGTAATATGTCAACTACACTCTAACGAACTTTTGCTAAGGTATATGTTAAAGCGTCTGGATGGAATAACAATAGGTCCTCAAGGATTCTCAGGACCTATCGGCAAAAGTTTAATCAACTGTGAATATTTACCAGTCATTGGTTTTCAACCAATTGAAGGAAATTTTCCAGTCGTCGGAAAAAAAAAAGGCCACCGAAAGTCTTAGTACATACCAAAAATATCTCTGGGATGTATGCAAAGCTGTTTCATCGGGTGAAGCCTTACCGAATCTGGCGGTACGTAATGCTGGAAAATGATCCCATGTAAGATGGCTTACTACCGCTAACCGAGTGCTTCGATTTTATATCAGCACTACAGATCCATCTACAAATTTGAAGGAACTGACAACTTTCTTCATGAAAGTGTATGCTACAATGTGGTTTTACATCAAATGCAATCCTACCATCAAGGATGCTCCATTGAACCTATGTCGTCTTTAACCTTCTCATGGTACCTAAGCGATGAACTGAAGCTCAATATAAATTGTACAATTCAGCGCAATGATTTCTTTGCACATCCGGAGAATGTACTTGTAGCCATACTCACCTATAAACAAAAGTATATTCGTGAGTTAGGTATGCGCCGAATCCTTTCTGCGAGGTCAACTAAGTCAAAAAAACCACTTATACACAAGTTTAAAATTCCAAAAATAAACTTCAGTGCTCAAGACTATGTTGACTTTATCAACTGGCAAGAATGTGAAGTTTCAGAGCCACCCCTGACACTTCATCTATCGGAAGAAGATTTACAGGAATGCATAAAGGAAGGTTCGTCTTTTCTTCCACTCATTTCTCACTTCCCATGTCACACCCAAGCAGTGGAAAGGTGCATTAAAATAGTCATTGAAGCTTCTTTGGAAGTATGTGGTATTTTAGCTCAAGATAGATTTATTAGAGCAAGGATTCTGGACAGATCAATCATGCCCACTTTCGAAACGAAATCGCAATAGAAACCTACAATTTAAGAAGATAGTGCCCAAAGGCAGGGTGGTTGAGATGGGCAGAACTCGTTATGCAGCCACCTCCTCGTGGTGAGTTCTGGGTGGTTAATGGAACCAGCAAAAAGCTGAATTTTAAAAATAATTTCATACATGGCAGAACTAATAATTTTGAAAAAGTTATAAAATTAAAATTTTTAATTTTGCCCTGAAATTTCACAATTTTGAAAGCTGTTGTGAGGAATGAAGATGATGTACGAAATTTTTATCCTGAAGGGGAAATTGCCTTTATGTCTAAAAAGAAAAGTCTTCAACCAGTGTGTATTGCCAGTCCTCTCTTATGGATCAGAGACATGGAGTCTAACAGTTGGAGCAATACGAAAGTTACAGACAACGCAAAGGAGCATGGAGAGGTGCATGCTTGGAATAACTAGGAGAGATCGAAAAAGAAACACTTGGGTGAGAGAGCAAACTAGAGTAGAGGACATCATTGTTAAAGTAAAAAGACTGAAATGGCGATGGGCTGGGCATATCGCAAGAAGAACTGATCAACGATGGACAACGCAAATTCTCAACTGGATTCCAAGAGACCACCGAAGACCTAGAAAACGTCCTCAAACTAGATGGGTGGATGAAATAAGAAAAGAGGTTGGGGTGACGTGGAAACGAATGGCCCAGGATAGACTTGTGTGGAAAGCATTTGGAGAGACCTTCATCCAGCAGTGGATAGATAATGGTTGAATATGATGATGATGATATATATATATATATATATCAGTGGGGAAAGATGAACTTTCAGTATAAGCGTGCTGAACAGAATAAAAAAAAAAGTAATATGTAGAAACTCAAAATTGGTTATCACTTTTTTTTAATTGATTTTTTATTTGACGTAACATTACCATTATTAGTAAAATTATACAAAACCCTCAAGTTTTGATTTTGCTCAGTATTGTACACATTTAAATAATTTGATAAAAATTTTGAAAAGTTTTAACGATCTGTTGATTGATGCTAAAGAAACAGCATTGAGCTCAAGGTGCATACAGGCATGTAACAGAACATCGTCATGTAACATCCCATGTTACATGATGATGTTGCGGGGTGAACATGGCCACGTATCATCAGTGCATAACATCACTGCATCCCATTCATTCATTCATGCGATATCCAGTCTACACTAACAAAATGCTGTTGTTCATAAACCGGTCTAAATACATGAACATGGGATGCAACGTAGTCCCATAACATCCCTTTGATGTGACGGGGAGAATCAATAACTGGTGGAATGCAGAAATATTACGATGTTCTGTTACAGAGTGTGGTCTAGACTTGATACATGACGGTGTTACGATGCGACCATAAACGTTGAACCTAAATCCGGAAAACAAAGCAGCCTAAAAGCATGGAAAGTAAAAAACAAAAACAATTTTATTATAAGTATTACAATGAGCCGATCGAAGATGAAACTTTAAAGTTCAAAGTTGATTGGGTTTTTTTTAACATTTCAGATGAAATAATAGCATAAGTTGAGGAAATTTTTCAAACATTAATTCCTATTCAAATAACTTTCTCTAGAATCTTAATAAATTTAAAAATTTCTTCGAGAAAGAACAATTTGAATTATGTCAAAAAGCTAAAAATGTGTTAAGCGACAAAACTTTAAATGGAAGTGGCATAATTACTGTAAAACTTGTAAAAGAATTGCAATTTTTACGAAAATTTTGATGAAAACATTGTGCCTCCAATAGAAACTTCAAATTTTATAATGATCAAAACCTATTGCATTCATTTTCAAACATGAGTATAATTATTCCTTTTTTTTTTTAAAAAAAATGCCGGTTTCTATTGCTATAGCAGAAGGTTCTTTCGAAAATGAAAATAATAAAAAATCATTTAAGGTTAACTATACGGCAAATTCCTTTGAGCAATCTTTCTATTATTTCAGTCATTAGAGTCACATACGTTAAAAAAATTAGACACCAATAATTTAATTAAACAATATGCAAAGATTAAAGCACGAAAAATTTGGCACATTTAATTAAAACACAATTTTTAGGTTTGGTGTAAATTGCTAATTATTTTCATTTTATGTGATACATGTTGTAAACAAACGTATTTATTATACAATAATTTTCAGCACCCATGTGTAAGTAGCTCAAGTAGACGAGGCCGCCAACCAACTCGAGTGCAGCAAATTGAAGAAGTTGCAACTGCAGCAGTGGAGCAAGGAGCAGCAAGTGCACATGGTAGCAGTAGTGCACGTGCGATATCACGGGAATTGGACATGCCATATACGACAGTGTGGAGAGTTATGAGAAATGTCCTGAAGTTTTATCCATATAAGATAGCCCACACTCAGCAATTGCTTTCTGGTGATAATGACGTGCGGAAAACATTTGCTTTGATGTTCATTGCTCGGATGACAGTGGATGATGAATGGCCTTGGCAGATACTGTGGAGTGATGAGGCCCATTTCCACTTGAATGGCGCTGTAAACACACGTAACTGCCGTATTTGGTCTGACACAAATCCCCACGTTCATCAACAAATTCCGTTGCATGCTCCAAAAGTGACAGTGTGGTGTGGCTTCACCTCATCTTTCGTCATTGGTCCTTACTTCTTTGAAGAAAATACGGCCTCGGGGCCAATGACATGTTCTGTTACTGGCTCTAGGTATGCATTTATGCTCCGGAACTTTGTCATTCCTTCGCTTCAACAGAGAAATTGTCTTGACACTACAATTTTCATGCAAGATGGTGAACCCTCCACACATCGCGTTGCCTGTTCAAACATTATTACGGCAAAACTTTTCGGATGACAGAGTGATTAGCAGGTCATTTTCAACATCTTGGCCGCCTCGGTCACCCGATCTTAACCCTTGTGACTTTTGGCTGTGGGGATATTTAAAGAGCTGCGTTTATAAAGGCAATGTTCCGAACTTAGCAGTCTTAAAAGACAGAATTTCGCAACATGTATCCCACCTCCAAGCGAATGAGTTACGTTCTGCCGTGGAATGTGTTGTGCATCGAATGCAATTTCTAGAGCAAAGAGACGGCGGACATACCGAGCCGTATCTGTGATGATAGTGTGGTTCCACATGTGATAGCAATAAAGTTATTGCACAAATCTTTTTTTAGTCATACCTACTGTCCTACGGTATACTGTAATTTGTAGTTAATTTCATGTGATTGCAATAAAGGTTATTGCATGTTAAAACACTTTTTCGTTGTTAATATTAATAAATTGCCTGCTCCGCAGCACCATTTCCTTCCCTAGCAACCGAAATATGAACTCAATGTTTTCTTTCAGAAATCGAAACCGCATACTCAGGAGAGCATGTGTATGAAATTTGGGTGAAATTGATCAAGTAGTTTTCTCTGGGGAGAGATCTAAACACCTCCTGTTTAATTTGGATCACCCTGTATATCTTGTATGCATTGTAAGATTATGATTCTGTGTGACAAAACGGGCATTATTATTTACAAAGAAATTTCCAACTTCCTATCCAAACTGGAAAATTTGTTGGTGAACACATTGATAAATAAATAGCCATTAAGCTTTAGTATGAGAAGAATGCGTATAGGTAGCTGTTTCAATATTAAATAATTTTCATTGCCACGACTTTGTGGGTTTGTGTTATTACATTTCTATAAAGTATTATCTGAATTGGGTTGTTCATGTTTTACGGCACAAGAACAAGTAAGATTGTGTAAGGACAGTAAGAGTGCCAGGAAATGCAGCTTTTTCAAAGAATATGAAGCACCATCTCCTGCCTATATAACGAAATTCTAAAATATAGTTTATATACTGGTAGGTAAAAATTAAGTACTTAGAACCAGTGGGATTCAAATTTAGGTTTTCCACACTGTGAACAAATTGTTACCTTTACACCATCATATAGCATATCAGAATTGAAATTTCCAAACAGAAGTAGGGTTGGCAACTAATTGATAAAGCTTGATGTATATAGTTACATACTTTAAGAAGTAATTTACAATGTATAAAATACACTCCTTTAATATAGCCACATATTTAGCACTTACACAGTAATGGAATACTTTTAGGAACGAACTTCTTTTAAACTTGAACAAATGAACAATAAAACTCATTCTTTCCAAAACATATACAGCATAATAAACTACAAATATTACCTTTCGAATACTGTATGTGCTTAATCTATGAACAATAACATTCGGTGATTTTTCAGAACAGTCTAAAACATAAAAAATATGATTATTATAACAAATTAATTTCATCATATACTATAATAAAAACCATTCAAAGATGGAGCAGTAAAAGAAATTATGTTTTCTCGATATTCTATACTTAAGTTTTGTATTGCATAATTCTTTTACCTAAATAATTTGTATGAAGTAAACTAATAAAAAATACAATTACATCACATTTTTATAAAAATAGCTATTTAAGTTTTTGGCATTAAAAAAAAAGCATACATGAGAAAACACCATTTGTGTAATTGCAAATATCAAGATGAAACTATCCTTTCTAAAGCTGTAGTCATATTTGCACACAAAACAAGGGATTTTTTTAATCCTAGAACTGTACAAGATGCTTAAATGTATTATGCAACAAAATTGGATGAGGATAAGGTGGGAAAAAGTGGCCACCACAGACCCTGCTGCAATCCCAGACAGGGCTCTCACACAGCGCAACCAACCACCTGAGACAGGTTGGTTGGTTGCATTTTTATGGCACAAGGACAGCAAGGGTCATTCTGTGCCAACCAAGGCTGAGACAGGATGGGATTAGGGGGGAAAGCCGACCATGCATGGCACAAAGAGATACATATTCACGTAAGTGTTGTCACTCAGCATAAAAAGAAGTCAGCAGTCACAATCGATAGAAACAGAACCACACCTAAAGGTCCTAACAGAAAACTAATAAGCCCCACAAGGAAAGTTTAGGGTCAGGGCAAGGAGCATGTCTCATTCGATCAAGAGATATCAATAGATTCAATAGACAGAACACCCTGTTCAATGGAACTGAACACTCCTTGGACCAGCTAAGACTCCAACAGCAACCTACCAGGCCCGCAAGGGAGGATCAGGGTCAGGATCAAGGAAAAGCATGTCTTACTCATTCAAGACATATAATGAAACTATGCACAAATCACTTGGGATGAGATTGATAACAACATATGACCTATGGAACATGACCTAAAAATCAAAACTTGCTTACATAACTAAACTTGGACCAATGAACTCAAAAACCATGGTTATAACCATAGACAACTGCACAATGGGTCATCTGAAACAGGGTCAATAGTTTAGTGTGACCTATGAACATGATAGACTTACATAGCTCAAGTGCAATCAAATCTGTGTAAGTACACACCATATAAGTACATAAAATATTAAGCCTTACAAATTTTCCTATCTTTTCAATACAGGGCTCGCAGCAGAATTTTAAAAAAACGAGGAAAATGAGGACCATTTGTCTTAAAAAAAGACCAATAGGCACCATTTTTTTTAAAAAAAGATACTAAGGACCTAAGGCATTGTTTTGTATACAATATTTTTTTTTTAATTACCTTTTGAATTTTTACTAGAGTTGTTCAATATCATCATTCAGAATTTTTTAAAATGTTAGTCCCTTTTCATACAGAACAATTATAAAAAAATTAAATTTTATACTACATCTTCCCTCTCCCCAAAAAACATCTAAGAAGCAAAATATACTGAAGAATAAAGCATACAGTGTAAATTTTACTCTAAATAGAACTTAAATATTTACAACCTAATATTTATGAACTAATAACTTTTACACATCCTAAAATATTTCAGTTCTCTTGTTTTCAAATTTTTATAATACTTGAAACTTAATATATAATATATAATTTAAGTGATTTTCTCCCTTCCATCCAAACATGATCTTATACAGGTAGAATTTAGTTTTTAGGTTAGGTAAAGGATTACTCACAATGTACTTCTATGGGGGAAAAAAAACTTCAAAGGTCATTTAATTCTGTAAAATGCCCTTTACAAATTTTGCATTGTAAATTGTAACTATAATTTGCAACATTACAGTATACCTCTGATTATATAATGTGCAATCAATAATAACCATTGTTTAATTATTTTTAAATCATTGAACAGTGTGGTGAAACCCTTTATTTCATTTTTAAAGAATGACTCAAATTTTAAGAAATCATTTCCAAAATTTACAAAACGGATAAAAACACCTCCACAAAAACTCTCCTGCAAGTCTTTTCTTAACAAATTAAATTCTCCTTCACCCCCTCCCCTTCTTTTCTAAGGTCTTTATTTAAGACACAAAACTTCAACGTTTAGTAGGGTGGGGTTAGATAATGCATACCTAACTAGAACAAGCACATATCAATATCATTTTGGTCCACTAGTTGAACCCCACTTTCTGAATCCTGAAATGGATACTTCCATAAAATACATCACAAAGGACCTCTGGAACTACATTTTATATAATGTAAGGCTGAGGAGAAGTGTCTTAGGGAAACTGTCAATCAAAGTAGTTGGATGAATGTATTTGTGTGTGTGTGTGTGCGCATGCGTGTATGTGTAGTTGAGAAGGCATGGGTAGAGCTGTCACATGTGAAAAGTAAAAAAAAAAAGTGGGACAAGCACAGTGGATAGCAGTGCCATCTATCGTTAAGTATTTTCATTGCAAAGATTAGAGTTTTAACAGAAATCAACCCTCAATTTAATTGGTAAGATAATGATTTTTGTTACTTCATACTGCAAATAAATTTTACACTCTGAGAAAACTAAAATCAAATGATTATTTTAAGAAAATTCCACGGAAAATTATTTCAAGGTCTGCTTTTGTTATAATAAAGGCACTGAATAAAACCCAGTAAAGGTTAATTTTTGAATTTTAAGGAACTAATTGTAACATCAATGTCACATTTACACAATACATAGTATGCATAATGATGCCCCCCTTTTTTTTCACAAGGATATTCTTTATCCTACATTTCAGAATATGATGATCATTTTGACATTTTTAAATGGGTACAAAATAAGCACTGATATAACCTTAATATAATCTGGTATTTACTGGTATCTCATCCCAAAGAAAAAAATATATTAACTCCAGACACAAAAATTTTGTTTTATTGGACTCTAGATAGAGATTTGCTGCCATATTTTTTGCAGCTGAAGTGAATTTAGTTTATTGTAATGATGTTAAAAGTTTTATGCATAATATGGGCTTATAAAAATATAAACCCAGTGATTGGTGTCTTTTTATAGACAGCAGTAAGAGAAGTTTAAATTGTGTTCTGTTGCATAATGGCAACAAGTATGGCTCCATACCTATTGCACATTCAACTACTATGAAAGAAGAATACACAAGTATTTCTTCAATAATAGAAAGAATTAAGTATCGAAAGCATAACTAGGTTATTTGTGTAGATCTCAAAATGGTTAATTTCCTCTTAGGTCAACAAGGTGGTTACACTAAACACCCATGTTTCATATGTTTGTGGGATAGCCGTGACAAAAACAACCATTGGATGCAAAAAGTGTGGCCGTTGAGGAAGAAAATGGTCGTTGGTAAACAAAATGTAATTAATTTACCCTTAGTGAAATGAGACCAAATTATATTACCACCACTTCATATTAAACGTAGCATCATGAAACAATTTGTACATGCCCTCAACAAAGATGATTAGCGTTTTGCTTACCTATCACACAAGTTTCCTGGACTAAGCATAGAAAAATTAAAAGCACGTATTTTCAATGGGCCACAGATTAGGCAGCTAATGAAAGATGCAAACTTTGTTTATTCAATGAACAAGCTTGAGAAGAAAGGCTGGACATCATTTGTTTTTGTAATACAAAATTTTCTTGGGAACCGTAAGTTACACAATTATTCTCATTTCGTTGAAAACATGTTATCTAATGTGAAAGATTTAGGCTGCAACATGAGCATCAAAATTGATTATTTACATTTACATTTGGATCGATTCCATTAAAATCTTAGTGATTTTAGCGAAGAACAGGGTGATAAATTTCACGAAGATATAAAAACAATGCAAGTGCAAGATCAAGAAAGGTAGGACATGCACATGATTGCAGATTACAGTGATGTTAATAACCAAAACTGTTTCAGAGTAGGTAAAATCCAGTTTTGGAGCAGAAAAACGTTTTCTTTTTTTCGGAGCAGGTAAAATTCAGTTTTGAAGCAAATAAATGAATTTTCAGAGTACACAAATTTATACTTGTATCAAAAAGACAGCTTTTTTTTAAACATTAAAATAAAATATTTCAAATTATTACCACACATGTAATATCTAACAATATTACCACATGTTTAATGTTTCAAAATATTACCACCGATTTAATGTTTCAAAATATTACCACCAATTTAATGTTTCAAAATATTACCACCTATTATATTTTCACATACATATCATAATTAATAATAACTGTCAAAATAAGCTTCAAAAGTATTTTAGAGTAAGCTAGGACAGGCTGGCTTACACACTAGGAAGAAAATTTGTTTTTTAGGTGATAACTTCTGTAGTTCAAGTTAGTTCTTTTTAATATAAACAAGAATTGTAGACATTTTTTCTTTTGATTCTTTGAAAAGAATCTGTCCACTTTCTACGTCTGAAATGTTTTCCTTTTCAACCCATCACTAACCAATTTCTCAGCATTTAATAACATTTTTTGGGAATTAGCAAGTTTGAAACATTTATTAAAAAATTTACTTTTTAAAATCTGGTCTTGCTTCATACGTTCACACTATATGTTGACCCCCTCCCCACCACCCAAAAAATCGAATTAAAATTCACAGAAAAAATAAGGAGTATTTACAAGGAATTTTGTGCTAAAACTAACAAATACAATTTCGTTGATCCGGCTCCTCAAGTGTGATGGAATTGAGTTTATAAGCTCTGAAGTATGGGTCCTGAGTTGAGACACTTACCATATTTAAAAATATTAACTTCAGAAATATAAGAACGTGGAATCAAAAAGTGTAGGCTTTGAAATTCTTGAGTTGGGGCCTGGGACAGGGGAAGGACAATGTCCCAACAGCCTAGCGCAAAAAAAAAATAATTTTTTTTTTCGTTTTTTAATTATCATTAAACACATTTTAAAAAAACAACAAAGAAATAACCTTTCAGATTTTCTATTTAGCATCATGATCAATTGCTTCCGGAAATGTCTTTGTAAATACGTGAATATAACCAATTATTTATGTTTAACCACTCAATTTGCGATTAAGTGTCAGTTAAGCTTAGAAAAAAAAGGACTAAATGATTAAAAAAACGGACTAATCCGGACTTGAAATGAAATACAAACTTTTACATAAAAACCAGACCCCAGGAAGAAACATCTGGCTAAAAAGAAAATGACTGAAAATCATGGAAAATCAAGCGTGTTGTTGCTATACTGGTTCCCTACAGAAGTTTCCAGTATTTTTCAAAAATCCCCTGACTTTTTCCTGGTCCACCGGCCACCCTGTGACAGAATAAGCATGTCATAAATAAGCCACCATTGAAGTCACAAATTTATTGATTCCACTGAATTTTGAATCTACGGATTTTTCTTAAATTTGGTAAAATTCATGACCTAGTCAACAAATTCGTGACTTTTTGTGACCAATTTCTGAAATCATAACTCTTTTGTGACTTTCATGACTGGCAGATACCCTGGGTCAAAATTTGTGTCATATAAGCAATAAAAATTTAAAAAGTTATGTGAAAAAATGATGACTGGGTCTGCAATCTCGGTCATCCAAACAAAATTTACAGGTGCAAAACATGACTAATGACCACTGCTTTTTACGCTGGGCCTCAAATAAATTCAAGAGATAGCCATGCAACCGTCTTTGCTCTTACAACTCTCTTTTAGGAACAAAACAGAAGTATGTTAGGATGCATTATAATTAAACACATATGTTTACAAACTTCTCACATTAGAGAAAAAATCCCTTTTCCAGGTTTTTCTCTGACCTTTCAGGCAAAATTCCCTGACCAATCACAAAAAAAACTTTCAACTTTACTTTGATTTATTATTATAACTTTGAATTACTATTATTAGAACTTTGAATTATTATTAGATTGCAGGAGAGATGGTTTCAAGTTCGTGGGAGATTTAGCTATTCAGAATGAAAGTTAAGATTTTCCCTGACTTTTCTAGGTTTGAGCAAAAATCTTGTTTTCCCCAACTTTTCCATGACATTTAGGGACCATTTTAAATTCTCTGACAATTCCAGTTTCTTCGGGGTCATGTAAATCCTAGTTTGAGAATGAAGATCAATTCCCTAAAAGTGGTCAAATAGTTAATATTAAACAAGATAATATAAGTCGACTAAAATTAATAATTATAGTTAGTTGGTTTCAAGTTTATAATTAAATGTTCATGGAATGTCAGAATCGAAAGTTGCAGACTATGCAATCCCAGCTCTAGAGTTTTGGAAATAGGCCAGTTTGATCAGCGTGATGAAGATTTCCCAATATTTGTAGTTATGGCTGTTTATTTCCTGTGTGATATGATTGAATAAACATTCAAATTTGATTACTTGAGTTACTCTCTTGTCTTTGTACCATTTACATTCAGTGTCAGACTGTTTTAATGAAAAATTTCCTAAACGATGGATTGGTAAAAGTAAATTGATCCATTAAGGCTTCTTCACACTTGTCACTTTCAATGTTCATCTTGGAAGAATCATCCAAAGTGGTAAGTTTATATTGCCTTTCATTTTTGTTTCATCCAAAAAGTACATCCAAGATGAACAATGAAAGAAGTTGACCCTCTACTAACTTTAGATGAAAGAGTCATTCTTCGAACCGATGATTCATTCAGAGTGAAGGAGCAATGAAAAATATAAGCAAATGGAGTCTGTCCATTTTCTTTGTTTTCACTATTCAGTACTTTACATCCACCAGCCAAATCCCTGTCGTAGTGCAAAAATTCCTGGTTTTTATTTGTTATTGAACTATTCGTGGCAGTTATTTTATGACAAAGTCATTCAAGTAGCAGGAAAGACATATGCAAGACCGTAGCCAGGATTTAATTTCAAGGGGGTGGTTCAAAAATTTTTACAGCATGTATCGATACAATCACAGCATGCAAGGCCGTAGCCAAGTCCCATTAAAAATTTAGTTTCGGGGAAAGGGGTGGGCTGATACCTTAAATCCTCCCTGGATACAGACATGGGCATATGGCATTATTTCTTGTAACATACCAGCACTATGAGCAGTGCCACATTTATATATGGGCACGTTAGACACTTGTCCAGGGTGCTAAGTCTTTAGAGGCGTAAAAGACAGCAGATTATTATTATTTTAATTGCAATTTACTTACGGTAGAATTCTGTCGATCAGCTCTCCCCGAGAAAGCGCCCTTTCCCCCTTTTTTCCTAAATCTGAAAAATTTTGTAAACAACCCCCGTCCCCAAGGGCGGATCAAGGCAGGGGCATGCGACCATTTGAGAATAATAAATTTACATTAAAAATTATTATTTTCAAGTAAAAAATAAAACTAAACGTACAAGTGAGATTTTCGTTTTACGCCCTCCCTGAAATTTTGTTTTGCATCTGCCCTTGTCCCCCCATATCCAAAAAATCGTCATCAAATAAAATTTACCCACAAGGAAAACATTTTTTTTTATTTTTGAAATAATCAATCAATCAATTTTATTTCCAAACTCAAAAGTAGAAAAAACAAAAAACAAAAAATTGTACAAAAGTATTTTAAACATAAAAACAACTAGACAGTTTTGCATACATAAATTTAAGACTAGTTTGGTGGGTGCAAGAAAAAAAAAAGCCAAGACGTCGGCTTGACGAGTTCCAAACACCCAAAACACTAAAAAGAAAAGAAAAGAAAATGCAGTAGGAAAAAAAGGAAAAATAGAAAGAAAGGAACAAAATATAAATGAGTTCAAGGAATAGATAACAAATAATGTGAAAGGCTCATCTTAAAAAGCCTAAGGCTGTTTAATCAGGTAATATCACTGAGTGAACTGTTCCAAATTCAGGGTGCTATAGAATCGATATGGTAGAAAAAGAAAGTGTTGGCCACAGAAGGAACAAATGGACCTCCTGTGCGTGATGGATATCTCTCAGTGCGATATTGTAAAGAGATGGAGTCTAAGTAGTTAGAATATAACAGCAGTATAAGTTGTTTATAAATGCCCCTCCTCCCCACCCCCACAGAATTTTCTTTAAATTTCAGGAGCAGATGTTAGACAACAGATTGGAGAAGAGATAACAAATGAGGAAAGAGATGGTTTGGAGAAAATAGTTGTAAAAGGTATATTTAACAAAAGAAAGGATAAAAAATTCAGCTTGTTATAGTAATTTCATCGTTAAATCTAGTTAGTCATTATAAACGATTTTCACTGTATGTTTGTATATATACACGCAGCATGAGACCTTTTTTAACACATAGACGTACGTAATGCAGCAGAGAGGGGGCTCGTAAAAGTGTAGTTATCATAATATAGCACAAGTTTTTAAAGCTTAGGAGCCCTATTTCATCAGGGTCAATAAACAGATGCCAGTATGGACCACTCCTACTACGCTAAGAAAGGTCTGTATTTATAAATAGGCACGTTGGGCAAGTGGATAAGGTGCAAAATTTTTAGGGATGCAAAGAACGATGAAATTTTTCTTTTATTTACGATCTATCTACAATAAAACTGCATCGACCTGCACTCCCTGTGAAAGTGTCCCTTCAGACCTTTTGTCTTCATTTCGAATTCTGAAAAAAAAGTCAGTCTAACGGCTCTGTTGCCATTAAATGTAGAAAAGAAATAAAAAGTTTCGTCGTAAAATAAACTAAATTTATTTATAAAAATATCATTATTACATCTAATAATAATGCACATAAGGTATCTATAAATGACTGCCCCTTCCCTATCTTCCGGGATTTTTCGGCATTTGGGGGGTAGAATGACAGAATTTTGTTTCTGCTAGTAGGGTGGAAGGAGGGGGCATGGGCATAACTAGCTTCGAAGTCTAGGGGGCTAACTTTTTTCTAGGGAGTTAGCCCCTTAGCACCCCCTAGTTATGCCAATGGAAGGGGTACTAAAAATCATTGGACCCAAGGTGCCTCGTATCCTAAATCCAGCACTGAACGTAAGTGCTTGTGAAATACCAAATGCAGCGATGGCAGCAAATGAAATGCATGGAAAAAAGTATGGTCCTCAATGCTCACTCATTTAAATATTCCTGGGTTAACTATAACAGATATAAAAGCTAAAATAAAAACAATTCAAACACGATTTGGAGCAGAATAGTGCAGTGAAATCACAGAACTGGATGAAAATATGTAAACAAGGGTGATTCACTTTGAATGTACACCAAAAATGACACAGTGTAAATCCAACTTTAGCCACCATGTTCATCACATAAACATAGTGGATTTCTTACCACAAAGACATTTTAAAACAATTATTCCTTCAACAAAACCTCACCTTTTACACAATCTAGGTTAGTGTTTCTTAACCGCTGTGCTGCAGCCTGGTACTGGGTCCTAGCATCACTTATACCAGGCCACAAGTGATTCTCCCAGAATTTGTCATTTTAGTTTTGTAAGCATTATTTGTGAATAAATATTTTATTGTGGAAATATTCTGAAAAGATGAACAGTAGCGAATGTGTCAGAAAGCTCAGACCCGGAACACCCAAATAATACCCAAACAGAAAATGTCGGTACCCCAAGTTGTGTATTTTTAAATATGCGAGTATTCATGAATGATCGATAATTTTCAGACATCGAAATCTTTTAGCATTTGAGAAAGGGTATAACGCTCATTATGACCTGTCATAAAAAGTGTGCAAGGAGATTACAATAATATGCAGTGCATTCACCATCCTCTATCCTTAAAACTAAACGAAATAATATCTGTGTTGCAAATGCCAGTGACCAATCAACAAAGTGTAGATTAGTAGAAGGAGTTTACTTAGGTTGGTTGGTTGAATTTTTATGGCACAAGGATAACAAGGGTCATTCTGCGCCAGACAAAGTGAGACTGTACATACGGTTTTAAAAACGAAAATTAAAAATACAAAGGTAAAAATTTAATAAATATACAATGAAGTAAACCGATGAAATAAAATCAGATGAGACTTAAAAAGCCAATATTAGATTTAAAAAAAAAAAAAAGATTTCATAATTAAAAAAATCACATAAAGTGTCACAAAGGGAAGGAATTTATTGATACTCTTTATGATTATGCACATAATTAATTATTCATACTTATAACAGTTTAATGTGTGAATTTTAAAAAAAATGGAAAGTTTTCATGAGTCATTTGTTGGGGCTGGGCCCTCATCTTATAAAAAATAATTTACTGGGCTGCAGCCTCACAAAGGTTAAGGAACATTAATCTAGGTAATACTGAAAATCAACTGCAAAACAATGATTGTAAAATTTTAGAATTACACCTATGTTTGCATAATACTTGACATGCTGAGAATTAACAATCCTAAAAATAAGCATGTGTAAAACTAACAAATTCATCGCACTTTTACTTACCCTTTTTACAAATTGATTTTATAATGCATAGAACAGGAGTTATGAAAACTCAAAACTGCACTAGGACTTTATAATGGTCCTGTACACAGCCTGATTAATTTTTCTGGCTGCACCATTTAATAATCCAAATGTGCCACAAATTCCATTTTTAGCAGCTATTTTAACACTTCTGAACTTAGAAAATAATGTACCAGAAGGTTCTTCAATCCATACTGCATCCTCCTCTTTTTCCAAAACATCTAACCAACGTTGCTCAATTTCATTAATTTCTTCTGTAATTTTCTCATAGTTCGACTACAATAAAATCAAATACATACATAAGCATATGCATATTTACCTGATCAAGAACACAAATTACTGCATAAACTATAACTATTTAGTTGGTATTAAAATCCATAATTATGTCAGCTATTATATCAATGTAACTGCATAATTTCTTCTACAGAGAGGGAGAGAGTTATTGTTTATATTTCATAAAATTTCAAATATACATTTCTTTCAAAAGTTAAGCATGCAGCAAATCAACTTTATGTAACTCAGAAATTTCTGCTTTGATTGACTCCAAATTCCACAAGAAGGTAATCAATGCAGTAATATTTATTTATCAGTACAATAATAAAATAAAAGAAAAAAATATGTATTTTTTTTAACCCTTTAACTGCTTACAAGGGAACCACTTTTGTGGAAGCTCGCACTTTGAGACAAGACTTACCACAAATGATAGTACCTAAGTTCCTTATTAAAAATATGAAATCAGTTTTTTTGAGAATAGTACATAAGTTTTTTTATTAATATTCACACATTTTAGATGAAGTTTGATATTTTTTATTCGTATTGTATATGAAGATAAGAACTTTTTAATTCAATTCGAATAAAGAGGGTAATTGTATTTAAGGGATAAAATTATAAAATTACACGAAAGGTCATTCAGAGTATTTTAAAAAATTGTATAAAAACTAAGCTTTTTAATACCAATATTTGGCGCGTTTGGCTATGGTTTAGAAGAATTGGCGATATCGGCATGAAGTATAAATGTTTCATCAAAAAAAAATTTCAAACAAAATTGTTCTGAATAAAATCAAAATTGATGTAACACATCAAAATGAAATTATAAAAATTCAGTTTTTGGTGTATAACCAATTACGTGCTGAACAATATCAGCCTACTCTACAATATCCTTAGTATAACTGTAATAGCACTCCGAATGAAACCATTTAATTCAAAAATATTGACGAAATATCTTTTCGCTTAATTGACACGATTTTCAGTGATAATGAATGTAATTTACATCCTTTTTTAAAGTGTAAGCATTGTGGGATACTGAGGCTAAGTTTACTTTTATGAAAAGTATAATTACCATGACTTATAAAAATACGTCCGGATTTCGATATTTTGAGTCATTTTCATAATTTTCTCATATTGAAAGTCTTTGATCAGGTCAACTCCACAAAAAATATTACACGTTCAATATGAGACAATGCTTGTCTACTTTTTAAAACAAATTATTTACGTATTTTTTGAAATGCCAGCTTCATTAAAACATTTTTCTTTATTAAAAAATTATATTGATTATCTGGGTGTTATGGCCATAACATTTTGACGATTTTTACCTTTTATTATGCCATTTCCTAGAAATAGTGTCAACGAAGGTTGCAATATGAGCGTAATTGAATAATAAATGCTTCACGTCGATATCGCCAATTCTTTTAACCGTAGCCAAATGCGCCAAATATTGGTATTAAAAAACTCAGTTTTTGTATAATTTTTTAAAATACTCTGAATGATCTGTCGTGTACTTTTATAATTTTATTCGTTAAATGCAACCACCTTCTTTATTTGAATTGAGTTCAAAAATTATTATCTTCATATACAGTGCGAATAAAAAAATATCAAACTTCACCTAAAAAGTGTGATTTTTGGACTTTGAATATTAATAAAAAGATTTATATGCTATTCACAAAAAACTGATTTCATATTCTTAATAAGAAATTTAGGGACTATCGTTTGTGATAAGTCTTGTTTCAAAGTGCGAGCTTCCACAAAAGTGGTTCCCACGTTAGCACATCTGGAATAGTTATGTAGGCTATACAAAAAACCAAAGAAACCTTAATATGGGATGTTACCTTCCCCTGATTTTGATAGAAGTTTCTCATTGGCATTTCATCCCTTCAATCAGGTAATTCAAAGCATCAGAGGGCAATGACTGCTATTTCTGTAAAATGGCAATTTTTAGCTTTTGCAAAATAGATATGGGAGTAGACAGGCAGAGACACATCTTCCAAGGGCATCCCAAAGGTTTTTGATGGGATTGAGATCCAGAGGATATGCTGACCACTGCATACAAGTAATATCTTCACTCTCAAGGAACTCATTGACTAGCCATGCTCTATATAAATGAACATTATTGTGAATCAAAAGGAGTTCTAGACCCACTTCTGAGGCGTGATCTGACGGAAATTTCCAAAGACTTGACCCTTAACATATGCAGGTAAGTATGATGCCCCAAAGAAAATCCAGCCCCTATACCATCACACTGCCATGACTAAAAGCATAGGGCAAGGCTATCGGGTAGTGATTGCATATTCCTCACTCTCTTCAAACCCTCACACATTTAGTTGGATTCTAGGGAAAATTTTGCCTCATTGATGTAGAATACATTAGACAATTAAGTTTCTATCCAAATCACATGATGATGACACCAGTTTAATCTTTCTCTGCTGGCATCAGTGCTCAAAGGTACACAACCTCATGGTGGTACTACAGAACCTGGGAGTAAAGTCCTTTGATGTGTAACCTTTGCCTCACATACTCTTCTCCTGACAAGATAAAATCATTACAATACACACATTAGCTTCTTTCAGCAAAACGTTTCCCCCTTCCACGGTAGACGTATTATTTCTTTGGATGGAAATTTATAGGTGCAAAATATGACTAATGACCGCTAAGTTTGTACCCTCCAGTAGGTGGTGTATCAGGGCAAAATTCCTCTATTTTGATGGAAAAATACTAAAAAATGACCAACAGTCATTAATTACAGTACATTTAAAAAGTTCACAATTTTGCCGGTAGGTGGCGAATCAAGGACAAAACCGTGCGTCGAAAAATTTTTCAATCATTATCATTAAAATGGCTTTTTAAGTCAAATTGTTTTTCTTTTCTTTTTAAGTTCTAGAATCAGGAACTAGGTAGCGTTTTTCATGGAATAGAATTATAAATTACGCAAATTAATTAAATTTATTTAATAGGTAAATTTACTTTTAAATTAATCTGCACGCCTCTGCGTGTGTAGATAACGAAAGCATAAGGGGGAAATATCCCGAAATATATGCCGCAAAATCTCTGCAAATCGTGTATTATTTCTAAAGTGTTATGGGGGAACTTTTTTGAAATTTTAATAAAATGCCGTAAGTTAAAAGTTATTCAAAACGTAGTAAAACTGCATATCCAAGTAAAATTTTAAAACCTTCCGATGTTCAGTTAAATAGCCATTCCTTATTCCACATATGGTGATACACTTACCAATAAGTTTTATCAGCCGTGGGGTTTTATTTTTTTTTTTTCCCCCAGCTGTTTCACAATCACGGCTGCGTTTCATTTCGTTGTTTTAATCCACATTCAAAGCAATTTTTACACACAAAGCTAGATGTAAACAATAACAGAGAAACAGTTCGCATGCAAACACATACACAAAAAGCACTGATTTTATTCTCCCAAGTTCGCTGTTCAACACAGTGTGATGGGGAATCCCAATGTGTTTGGTTCCTTGTGATGTGTTTTTTCTTCCTTGTGATATAAGATGGATACACACCAATGGAGGGGGACTGGACAAATTGGAAGCATCACATCCATACACTCTTCCCAACTCCCCCAGCCACTAATGTAATGTCAAATCCAAACATGGAAGGCACAGGCCATCTGCAAAGCTTAGATTTTTTACCAAAAAACCATAAAGAAAATATGAATTTTTTAAGGGCCGGTGAGGATCTTGAATGAGGATTTTCATAGTTTTCTTGATATCAACTTTAAAATCATAAGGTGCAGTTAAAATCCATATAAAACTACAGAAAATCCATACAAGTTGGCATCTCTGCACATGCTTAACTGTTGGAAAGCAGCATTCTATCTGCTGTCATCGAAAACTCAAAAATTCAAATTTAATTGCTAAGTATAAATAAATAAAATTCACAAAATGATTAAAAAAATATCACTGCATTGTATGTTCACTTGACATTTTTATATACAATGAACTTATTAAAGTATTAAAAAAAAAGATTTACCTCAAATGATTTACACGGAGTATGTTCCAAAGTTTGTGTGGGCCAAGGACCTATAGATGTAGGAACAGAACTACCAGACCTTGAGTCATAACTATGCCGATTAAGATAGTCCATGTACTTTAAATCACTCTAAAAATAAGAACTACATTCAACATTTATTAAACAATTTTGTAATAAATCTTATAAGCTTTAGTAGCTGCTTAGTAACATACTACACATTTGCCTGTAGTTTTACATTCTAAACTACATAATAGGTTATACATAAATGCCAAATTTTATGGTTTTCTATAAAATACACATGACTTCTTTGCAGATGTGGTGTTACAAAGTGTATAATTGAATTACTGACTTCACAAAGTAAGATCTACAAAAATTAGTGTTTCTCACAAAGGTTATAAAAATTTTATATAATTTCTGAAATATTTTCAAATAATTTATCATATTTTTCCATCTTACCAGCAACAAGATGAAGGCTGGTAATGTGATAGCAAATTGGTTAATCAACAATTCTAAACTAAACATTGGGTAGTCATACACGTAATAGCAGATATATTCATGAAACACAAATACAAGTAGATGCCAAACTAAAGTTCCAGAGTGACCAAACAACGATAGAAATGTGAATCAGAAAAAAACATGTATTATTTTATCACGCATAACTTAGATATTACCCTATCATTAAAAGTACTATTTCACTATGTGCTGATAGCTGAAATACTACACATACCGACATAGCTGTTGATCCACAATATACATACATAGGCGGACCCAAAAGAAAACCAAAATTTTTTAATAAAATATTATGTATTTAGATTTAGGTGTTACAAATTGAATCTCCCTCAAAGTCCTGCCCATTCGGTGCAATGCACTGGTCTACACATGCTTTCCACTGCTCGGTGCCATTCTGATACTCTTGCAAAGTGATGCCTTTTAATGCATTCATTGTTTTTTCCTTCACCTCTTCCATATCCGCAAAGTATTTTCCTTCGAGGATTTTTTTTCCATTCAGGGAATAAGAAGTCTAAGGTGAAAGATGCATCATACAAACATTTCAGAACTTGTAGATAAAACGCCTGGTTAACAGTTTGACCGTTGGGAACAAATTCTCGGTGAACAACACCCTTTGCTTTAAAAAATAAAAAATCAGCATGGTCTTGACATTGGAATTCACTCACCACACATTTTTTTAGGGGAAGTGCAGAATTTGAATTCTTCCATTAGACTGACTGCTGCTTCGTCTCTGGGTCATAGACGTAGCACCAGCTTTTGACACCAGTAACAACCTTTAGAAAAAGATCAGTGCCGATTACAAAGTTTTCCTTCAATCCATATCACATGTCCACTTGGGACTTGTTTTAATAAGCCATGAGCCCGTGAGGCACGGATTTTGCTGCAACTCTTTTTATTTGCAATTCCTTGCTCAAAATCCATTGACACAAACTCCAGGACACACCAGACAAATAAACAAGTTCATCGATTGTTCTATGACAGTGTTCCAAGTTCAGTTCACAAATTTTCACAATGTTTTCATCCATTTGAGAGGTTGAGTGTCTCCCTGAACATGGTTGGTCTGAAAGTAACAATTCACCACTCCTGAAGTGGGAAAACCATTCATAAACTTGTGTTTTGCCATCAGCAGTTTCCTTGTAAGCTATTTCAAGCATTAGAGCTGTTTCCCCCTGCTGTTTTCCCCCAACAGAAAACAGAATTTCACAGCCACACATTGCTTCAACTTTTCAGCCATCACAAAAATCGGTGAACAAGTAAGAGGAGCTTAACAAACAAATTTGCCACGTGACACCACAGCTTTATTTGACAATGCAGGTCGGCAGACTGATGCAGAAGGGTCCCTGCATAAGGCAACTAGTGGCAGAATCATGTATTGTAACAAATCCGTCCACCAGAGAATGATTCAAGTTTCTTTTGAGCCCCCCCCCCCCAACACCAATACTCTGAAATACATTTTTGTACAGAATATTCAACCAGCATATGCAAATATATTGCTTGTGAGGTACTATCTCATTAACTATTTACATATGTCCAGTAAAACTCAATTCCTGTGATCCTGCATAACAGTTTTTCCACTTTGTATGTTCATTTGAAAAGTTGTTGGGAAATCTCATTTAATCACTGGTGGGTTTGCTTTTTTTTTTTATAAATAATTGAGTCATTTGGGACAACACTTTCTATGGTATCTTTACAACTTCAAATGTTCCCTACATGCATATATGCAATAAATACTAGGTAATTCAGTGTAATCTATTTTCAGATCCATCCCCAGGGTGATGAAATTGAACAAAAAATGGCATAATGCCCAAAGCCATTTTGTCGTGCAAAATATAACTTTTTTACCACATGTTTAGGGATTCCCACTCGACTTTTCACAAGAAATTATGAAAATAAGAACCACTTTTTATTAAAAAAAAAAAGGCCAATAAGGACCAGTTTTTTTTTAAAAAAAGGACCAATAAGGACCTAGTACACTACCTTTTTTTTTAAAGTAATTGTCACTCAAAATTTAAATAAAGTTCCTCGATATCCTTTTTCAGATTTTTTTTTTTTAAATATTGGTCCTTTTTCATAGGGAGCAATTATAAAAAATTATATTTTACGCTATATTTTCCATAAATCCAAATCTACCTGTCACCACACATCCCCTCCTCCCATCCATTTTATTAAAGCGGTCGGCTGCCAAATCAAAAACCATAAAAATAAACCACTAAATATCTACTCTATTTTATGCAAAACGCCACCCCAGTAATATTACTCTCCCTTCTCTCCGCTCCTGAATATTAATATTCCCACCTTTTCTGCAAGTGATTTCAACTCTAAATACTCACACTGGAACTCCTCCCTATGTGGTAACCATTTATTCAATTTTGTCATCATCCATTCACATCATGTCACTGACCCCATCAACCCCACACATCTGCATCTCGCTGGCGGTGACATAACTGACTTTGCAATGACAAACTCACCTTCTCTCAACATCTCAATTTTGTTCTAAACACATTAGACTAACCACCTTTCAATTCTTCTTGATCTTAACTTTCACACTACACCACTCCTTCCCCACACACATATGCTAGAATTGTGCTTCTCAACTTTATAGGGCCGTGGCCCAGTAAATTCTTTTTTATATAAGACAAAGCCTGGTAAATTTTTTTAAGACAGGGGCTCGGTCTTGATAAATTTACTTGCAAATACCTACCATTTTTTTAAAGTTCATACATTAAACTATGATAAGTATAAATAATTATAGCATAATCATGAACACTACGCTAGAACTTTCAGATTGGTCCAAATTTTAAAATACTCTTGATATCCTTCTAACACCTATCCACATGCCTATGGGGCTTAAAGGTGCTGTCCAAACACTCACAAAATCCATTATCACCAGTTTACACTCATCCACACAAATATTCCCACTTATGAACCATTACAAATTCACCCCTTACATCATAAACCTTATTAAAAATTTAAACAAAGCCAGGTGCACTGCTTTAAATTCCAGAGCCCCACTGACTTTCTAATGTACAAATCCCTCAAAGCACTAGATCCCCATCAAATTAACAGTTTCATCAATAACACCTGGATCAACCATGTTGCCTGTTTTATCACTAGCAAAAACACCATCAAGATAATAAGAAATAACCTAAACCACAAAAAAGATTTCATCGAAGAAATCTCTTCATCTACTGGTCCTATCTTTGATCCACTGCTGCAAGCCGAAACCTTTACGAACACATTCGAACAACAATTCACCTCCAACTCCCTAAACTCCAACCAGCATGATACAACTAAATCCACAACACGATTGACGACTTTGACCCCCCCCCCACAACATGACCACTAACTCATCTGAGATCCAAGAAATCATCAAATACTTACCAAATCATAAGGTTTGACACTCACCCTGGTCAATAAGGTCCCTGGTGTTGATGGCATGTCGGCTCTTACACTAGAAATCTCACCGCCCCCGCCCTGTCCTTCTACTACTCGCAAGAATTTGTAACAGCAACTTTGTACTACAATGCTTTCCAAATTATTGGAAAACTGCAAGCATAATTGTAATCCAATAACCAAACTAAGACCCAAAAATAACAACTATCATCCTATATCTTTACTTTCCTCTATCTTAAAAATCTGTGAGAAAATCATTTTACACCACATTCAATCATTCATTGGAGAAAACGTCCAAAATAATGAGCAGTTTGGATTTTCAAAGGAGCATTCTACCTCTCACCAAACTGTATGAATCCTTGAATATGGTTATGAATGCTTCAACAATACAGAATTCATGCTTGATATATCAAAAGCATTTGATTCCATTTTGTATGACTGCTTGCTTTAAAAATTAGTTACACTAAACTCAAGTTGTCTACCCAAATTCCGTTTCAAACTTCCTTGACTTCCAGGTTTCCAGACCAAATCTTAATCGATTTCAAGTCGCTAATTACAGTAAACAACACACAATGCATTAAAACTTATGTAATCAAAATAAGTTTCAAGACCATAAAAAAATTCAAAAGCTGTATTAAAGAGTGTATTTTTTTACACTAAAAACTTGCATTAATTAAATATTTACAGCAACACTTTCATTCGGCCCTTTTTGAGTTCATTATAAAAGCATTTAACTATATAATCGCAAAGCTGATGCTTCATCTTCTATTCCATTTAAAGTGTGTATGACTATATACAAGGTGCCCCAAAAATTTTGCAACCATGAAATACCTTGAGAAATACACTTTGAATAGAAAAATAAAAAAAGACGTGTTCAATAATTTTTAAAAAAAAACATCCAATGATGGTAAACTTGACACCCTGCCCCCCCTTGTGGGGGGAGAGGCAATTTTGTAATCTTACATGGAAACCCCATTTTTTATTGCAGATGTGGATTCTCCAGAAAAAAAAATACATAACTTTGACCTACAATTTTTAATTTTTACTCTTAAAAATGGCACTACAATCAATAAAAATGGAAGAGTATGAAGGTTTGAAAATGAGAATGTCTTGAGAAATACATTTTGGATTGAAAAATAGAAGAATGATGTTCAATATTTTTAAAAAAGCTATCTAACAATACCAAGATTTTAGGGAAATAATACGTAATTTTTATTCTAAACATTGCTTTTTTACTTTCTAATAGATGGCGCTGTTATTCCAAAGAATGACAACTGTTTACTATACCCATAGGGTTAAGGTATGCAGGTCAATTTTGGCATCACTGGATAGCTTTTTTAAAAACATTGAGCGTGTATTTTTTATTTTTTGATCCAAAGTGTATTTCTCAAGATTCCCCATTTTTTATTTTTTGATCCAAAGTGTATTTCTCAAGATTCCCCATTTTCTAACTTTCATATCCCCTTTCCATTTTTATCAAATAAAGAAGAAGTAAAGATATAATCTATCGAAAATAAGGATAATAAAATAAAGAATAAAATAAGGGTAATAAAGTAAGGGTAATAGAATAAAGGCATAATAAAATAAGGATAATGAAATAAAGATATAATATATCAAATAGAGAAGAAGTAAAGTTTGTAAGAGTAAAAATTAAAAATCATAGGTCAAAATCATGTATTTTTTTCTGGAGAATCCAAATCTGCAATAAAAAATGGGGGGGGGTTCAAATTTAAAATTTCAAAGTTGCCCTTCCCTCACTCCCATGGGGAGGGGGTTCATTTTTGGTGTCATTGAATAGCTTTCTTAAAAATATTGAACACCGTTTTTTATTGTTGTTTTTTAATCCAAAGTGTATTTTTCAAGATATGTCGAGGTTGCCAGACTTTTGGGACACCCTGTATAAGGTAAAAGAGATGGTATAATCAAAATCTTTTACGGATTAGATAATTTAGCTAAACATACATTTTTTTAAGTTTTGTAACGTATTTGACAAATATTTTTTGCACATTTTTTTGTCACAAATTCCAAATAAAGCTCAGAAATGGCATAGTCTCTGGGACCAGCGAAATCAATGTTAAGCGTACAACTGGGGAGTACTCTTAGCACAAAATTATTCAGCCTTTACTTCTTCGATTTTCCATCCTCTGGTGACATTGACACTGCCCTTTATGCTGACGATGCTGCAATCTTTTCCACAAACGATGACTTACGCAACACCAGTAGCAACATACAACACTTCTTTAACAACTTGCAAAGTAGCTTCTCCAATAGAAAATCGATTTAAATACAGATAAAACACAATATTAAAAAAAAAAAAACATTAGCAGCAATTGTGAATCAAAAACTCCTAGGATACTGCTCCACCCTCTCCACCAAAAATAGTACCCTTCTATGCAAATCATAATTCATACCATAATCACATTTGCCTGCCCATCCTGTAGCCACACATCAAAAAATACAATCCTTATCCTTCAAAGATTCGAAAATCTCCAAATTTGTCACATTCTTAAAATCTTATGGTAAGTCTGCAACAAAGATATTTACAGACATCGAGTTAGACACAATCACTTAAACCATTCGCAAACACAATCCTAATTATTTCCAAAACTATGGCAGCCATCACAATCCACTAATATCAAGCCTTAGCGATCCCAGTCATTATCTTAACAATACATAACATGGTCCCCTTCAAGCTTTCATTTTATCGCCCCCTCCGTCTCATTTAATTCCTCTCTAAGCTCATTGTGCTGTTTCTTGGCAAAACTGAATCCTATCATCAATGGAAAAAATTTCTTCACGACAGAAATGAATACATTTTCATTCTGGGACCAAAACGTCAATCCTTGGAATTTGTCAAATGAAGATGCATTTGCTTTTTGAAAAATAATGTCCAACTTCGAAAGTGGGTGGAGTAAAGGATTTTCCCTCTGCCTGAATGCCACCTCCTAACCGCAGTTTGGTCAATAGAAGATTGCCTTTCTGGATTTATCATCTCACTACCAAACAAGTTTTTTCATTTCCAGAAGTGAATTTTGAATTCCCTAATCACTCTAATTCCAACCTAAACAACATCTCCAATCACCATTATCTCCACTACAAACCACACCCACTGGCCTCCTAATTAGCTTTCCTGGACAGAGTTTTCCCATTGGCTCTAAAACCATTTTTACATTACAGACTTCCACTTGAAGTATTTCTCCGAATAAGAATAACTTTTTGTAACTAAATAACTCACTCCTCCAGTGAACCCCTTGAAAAAATAAATATTCGAGAAATTTCTTTTCTTAAAATAGAAAAAAAAGGGGCTTTCCAACAAATGAAATTTTAACAATGATCTTTGTGAATTTCTGAACATTTTAAAATCTTTGATTTCAGTTCAAAACTTTCTCATAAAATAATTCCCTTGAATTTCCTTCAACTAAACTGAGTATACTCCCCTCCCCCCACTATCAATAGACACACAATATGCATGAAAGTATAGTGTACTCCATTAAATGCATATATAAAAAAAAGAATTTTCTGTGTAAAACTTCAGAATGCTCAATTTTGTTTTTTCAATGTACCTTAACTTGTTATAACAATAATTAACATGCAATTCCATTAAAAATGCATTTCAAGAGTAAACTAAAAATAGAAAAATATAGCATGATTTAGAGCCTTATTTTCAACATTTTCACTATGTAAAAGCAAGTGACAAAGTGGTGAAGAATGACGTTCCCGCTTTGTGTTTTCCGCCAACAATTCCCAAAGAAAAGAAAAAACATTTATTTCACTAAATACAGTGAACTCTCGATTTCACACACTCATGCAGACCCTAAAAAAATGTAAACGGGAAGAAACATTTCTTCTACACAACACTTTTCAGGACCAATGCAGTAATTAAAAAAAATGCTTCATTTGTCAATATGCTCATTCACTATATATAATTCTAACATGATGGTACAGCTGTGATTAAGCAGTGGGCATTCAGTTTTAAATTACTTAAAGCTTTCCACATTAAAGATTTGTATATATACGATTTCTTACTAATTTGGAAATATTTAAGAATTTTGGGAGGAGGATTTTGGGGTGAAGGGAACCATTACCCAATTAGGTTTCCTATCTTCAAATTGTTTTGGCTAGGGACACTGTAATTATTTTAATCTAATCAGGTATAATCATTTTTCTATATGTAGGTCTAACTTTTGTATCTACGATTTTTAAGTAAAGTCGTCATAATACTTGAAATCAATCTTTTGAATTCTATATACCCATCCATCTTAATACATATGTGCATTTGTGTGCAAGCAAAAGCAGAATTTTAATAAAAGCTCATTAAAAATACTTAATGTTCAAATTTATTCTACCAGCTTATTAACAAATGCTATATTTCTGCATTTTCTAAGCAATAAACAAATACTAATAAACTCGTACAGAATGATTCTAATTGTAGTAACTGAAACTCGAAGTAACAGTATCAATGATCATCTCTTTTAGTGTGAGCAAAAAGCTCAAAAATTTATTCAAAAAGGCATTTATTAATGATTCACTCATGCACAAATCATTCTTACATTCTTGTTACGATGTATACATTTATTGACCTTGCAAAACTAAAAACTACTCTTATGAATCTGTTATTACAAAATATTTAAAAGACACTACTTAAACATATACAAAGAAAATAAATACTTTTGAAAAAATTTGCTCCCTTTCCTCAATAGTCTTCTCAACAACGAACAATTCTTCTTCTAAGTTATCTTGAAAGATGCATTCTTTAAAAGCATTCGAAACAGATATCTAGAGAAACATAACAGTGTACAATACTCTTAGAAGATGACTATTTTGTATTTGATACCAATTGCACAAAAACATGAAAATACAAATTAATCTCATACATGAAAAAACACTCAACTCAAACGTGAAATTATAAATCAGAAATTTTGTACACTGAATCTACCATCAATTTTCTAAATATACAGAATGGAGATAGCTTATTACAGTACTTTCAAAGAAAAAAAAATTGTAGCATATGTGAAAACATATACATGCAGCATGTTTCAAAACTATTGGAACAAACCTTCAGAGATGATAGAACACACTGAAACAGACACTTTCCATAAAAGAAATGCATGGTCTCAGGTGAAGTACTGTGCTAGAAGGCACTTTTTATTTTTCCACATACACAGTCTTGTACAATGCAAAAACAGGATGAGCGTCCAAAAATGACAAGCATCCCTCAGGTTCTACCTCTAGGGTAAACTGAATATGGGGATTTAAGAATCGATAGTTTCTATCATAAAAAAATGCACTATCTTTTTTACCTTAAAATAAATTTTAAAAATAAAATATCTGAAAGTTTAATTAAACATAAAATATAAATATGATGAACATATGACACACATGCATATAGTGAAAGAAATGAATGTTGTGACTAACTTATTGAGTTATTTATTATTGTCATATCTAAGTTCTGAAAAGAAAAAAAAATGTGAGTCATTAATTCTGTACTTCCAGTCATTTAGAATTCAATTTCTGAACAATTTACCCAAAATGATTACCATATGCAATTGCATATTTTACCCTTTTTTTTGTGTCAGTCCATATAAATGCATAAAAACGATTAATTTGCAGAATAAATGCAGTTTGAGGATTTTTTTAATTTTAAGAATTTTATTATTCCTTTGTCGGAAAAATTTCCCCACAACATTAGAGCTAAACTTTTCTCTTACTCTTCATCTGAACAGAAAAGCAAAGGAATTTGTAAACATACACATTTAATTAGGTCCTAGGGCACCAAAAATGTAGTCATAGCTGAATTATAGCCACTATCCTTGTTAGAGAATCCAAAGATTTAGAATTATTGTGCTAAATTGGAAGTTGATCGAAGGCCAGATTAAAATAAACACTTACATAGAGTAAAATTCCACATCATTATCTATCAACGATAGACGCAGGGACAGGAGTTTTTTTTTTTTTTAATAGTAGTAAAAATAGGAGAAATTAGGAAAGATTTTCGAAAAAAATAAGAAAGATTAACGAAAAAAATAAGATAATTGAAGGGGGAAAAGTGCAATATAAGAAACAGATAAAGTTTGAAACTAAGTAAGCCATAATGCAAAATTTATAATGGAAGTTACAACAGTAACTATCATTTCTAATGAAACATAGTACAAAACATATATACAATTGAAGTAATAAATTTATATACAGTCGGCCCTACTTAATCAGGTCACAGATAAACGAATATCCTACTTGTAAAAATGAAATACATTACAACCAACATTATCCTCATAAAATCAGCGTTAAATTTCCACGCTTTAATGATTATTCCTTACGGCAATCCCTGGATAATCAAATCAAGACTGGATGATCATAGTATACAAATCAGTGCTAAAATGATGGAACAGATCATGAAAAAAAAATTCTGTATGAAAGTCACTCCCACTGTATTTCAAGGTTTTTCTTTTGAGAAGTATAATACAAAGACGTTGACAGAGTTTTTCAGAATAAATAATGCAGCATAGGCATGCAAGTCTAAAATTTTTCTTCCCTCAAAAAATACGTAGGTACATACTAGGCCGTGAACAAGGAGGGGCTTGTGGGGTTAACCCCCACCACACACACACAGTAGAAATGTTAGTTGTAAAATAATAGGTTGAACATGCTACTATGTCTGGTGCGACCAAGAAAAATGTTCTTTTAGAGAGATTTCGATGTTTTATCAATTTCAACACTATTACATACTTACTATGTACTATAAAGTTAATACTATATTTATTGTGCTAGGACATTTAAGTAGATATATAACTGTATATCCCCCCTAGATAATCAAATATTTGCTGGAACCAGAGAGATATCCAGATTGAAGCCAGGAGGACTGAGCCCCACCTTGAAAATATTGTAAGCCCCCAAAATTATTTTATTTTTTCTTAAAATAAATTGTAGTATAGTTAAACCTACTTAAGACGAATTACTTTTAATACAAATCATTTTCTGAAGTCCCGTCAGATTGTATAGCATACTATGCTTTCTGGAAAAGGCGAATTACTCTTAATGAAAACATATTTTCTGTTCCCCTTGGTGTTCGTCTTAACGAGGTTCGACTGCATTTTGTTTTTAATTTTTTGTAATTTTTAAAGCTAATTCTTATTAGGCATACTAAAATTATACATTTTAGCATGCCTCTACACAAATTTTCAATACAGCATTTAGATAAGAATTTTGTTAATTAATGTTAAATGGAGTAGTTTGATTTCATTCCTAAAAATGACTTGTTCACAAACTATTTTGAATATTATATGTTCCATATACATTGTTGCATGCCTTTTAGGTTTCCTAGAAGCATAGAGTACTAAGAAATAATTAACTAAGTTAAAATATTTTACGCATACAGGGTGATTATAATTAAAGTTCAACTTTCAAAAAGCTGTGAAAAAAGAACCACTGCTTAGAATGACCTGAAATTTGAACTGAATATACTCAAAGAAGGGGGGAAGTGGTATGGCATAAGAAAAAAAAAAGTTGCAAAATTTAGCAATAGATGGCACTTTAAGCATCGTAATATGCAAAATAAGATTTTCATACGCACGGCACATTGCATTTGTTATAAAAACATGGGGTACATGGCGTTTTCCTCATATAGCATCTGAGAAGCTTGTCATGACTCTCTCAATGAAGGATCACGCTCTGCTTGTGAAGCTCTTTTACAAGAACGGTGACTGTGCGCCAGTAGCTCTGAAGAAGTTTCGGATAGTAAAGGGATGAAAAAAGGTTGTGGTCTGATGTCTGCCACGGGTCTAGAGAAAATGATAAAGAAATTCGAAGAGACAAGTTCTTTTGACATGAAATCTGGCAGAGGGAGGAAACCAAATGCTTCAATGTCAGTAGAAGATGTGCTCACAGCATTCCAGGAAAAGACGAGCAGCGGTGTGCGAACGTGCAGTGCACGGGGAATTTCCCGAACTTTGGACATACCTGTGAACACGGTGCATAAAATTGTACGAAACATCCTGTATTGCTATTCATACAAAATTACCCATGTTCAGGATTTGCTTCCTGCTGACCCGCCAGTAAGACACACTTTTGCTCTAGAATTTCTTGCTCACATGGAATATGGGTATCAGAAAATCCATTCTCATCCGAACCAGTACCTCTTTATCCTGCAAAGGTAACTGTGTGGTGCGGGTTGACACCATCGTTTATCGTAGGGCCATTTTTTTTCGAGGAGATGGGTCGTGCGGGTCCTGTTACCTGTACCGTCAATGGTAAACGCTATGAGAGTCTTTTGCATGACCATGTCATTCCAACACTTCAACAGCATGCATGTGTGGGTAGCATTTTTATGCAAGATGGCATTCCTCCGCACATTGCAAAGCCAGTGAAGCAGCTGCTGAAGAGGCATTTTGAAAATGATAGAATTATCAGCCATCATTTTCCAACAGCCTGGGCATCAAGATCGCCTGATCTTAATCCTTGTGACTTCTGGATGTGGGGTTACCTAAAAAGTGTTGTGTTCAGTAGTCCGATTGAAAAATTAGCTGAATTGAAGGCACGCATTGCGCAACACATTCACAATGTGACCTCTGAGACAGTCCGATCTGTTGTGGAACATGCTGTTTATCGGTTTCAACTTGTGGGAGAAAACGGTGGACAGCATATTGAACATGTCTCGTGCAAGTCTGCCGATAATTAAAAACCGATTTCTTTGTTGCTTTTTATGCTGATTTTGGCCTCAGGAAAATTAAAAACAGATTTTTCCTATCCGATGTGGTACGACCCTGTCACGGTGGATGGGCTTTCCACTAACAGTGCCATACTTGTTGAATGACTTGGAAGTTTTTTTTTTCAGTGAAAAAAAAAGAAAACGATACAGTCATGCATGTTGAAAAGTACAGTTGGTTTAACATGTAACGCACGCCATAGCTATCGTATTGCGATTCAAATGTCACTTGTAGCTACACCCATTTACGTTATGACGCTTAAAGCGCCATCTATTGCTAAAATTTAGAACTATTTTTTTTCTAATTCCATACCATTTCCTCCTCCTTCGAGTATATTCAGTTCAAATTTCATGTAATTTTGAGCAGTGGTTCTTTTTTCTACAGCTTTTTGAATGTTGAACTTTAATTATAATCACCCTGTATATACTATCGGGCAAAGGCAGGATATCATTAAAGAATCGTAATGCAATGCTTCATTTGGCCCTGCACGGACTAGTGGTAACGCATTCACCTAGCGTAAGGCTCCTAGGAAAGGGAACCGGCGCATATCCGCCAATTTGTTGCCATTGTAGCAGGTGACCGTGGTTGCGAATTGGCGACATCTTAAAAGTTGCGCCAATGTTTACATTCGTCGGATAATGGCGGAGTGTTGATTATTTCTATGCCAAAATAGCGATCATTGCTCCAAAACTGAAAACCTTTATCGCCAAGGTAAATGAAACCGGAATTGTACAAGAAAATGGCGGCTTATGCGTCAACTTAGAATTCTAGGGGCTCTAACCCAGCTTGCCGTTAAATAGTGTATGACTGCCAACGGCGGAAAAAAAGAAAAAAAAAACTTACTGACCGACTAATTGCTCATTATAGTATGATGGTTGTTCCCTATGCCTTAAGAGGCTCCGATTCCTTGAGAAATGCAGGTCCACTGCCCCACGGTGGCATAGTGGTAACACATCCATCTATCGTACTACTAACCCGGGTTTGACCCCTAATGGTGCCATAGAACGCGTGCCGATTTTCTTCCTTCCGGGGTTTAGTTCCCTTGGAAGCAGAGGTTCGGCTTCCTCGGAAATGCTGAAGTCCTGACATAGCATGACCTTTCTGCCCGTGCGCTATATAAACGCCATCAAACGCAATACTTTGTTTTGCAGTATAATAAAATTATGTACTGTTCAGTGGCGTATTGATAACCCCTGCAAACCCGTAAGGCGGGGACCCCTCAGGAAAAAGAGGGACCCATTTGTCTTCGTTCATTTTCCATAAAATTTATAAGTAAAAATATTAAAAAATATTATATTCTTCAGTTAATAATGTATTTTTTTAATCTTTAGGTAAAATATAAAATAAGATGAATGTTTTTCAGCTGTGTGAACTATTTTTATATTTACTGTATCTATTTTTATTGCCTTTAAAAAAATATACATATATTTATTTATTTATTTTCATATACAAATTGATTTTCGTTTTTTTTTATCACGTAAAGTTTTCGAACTATCGCATTCCGTGTTTATTGCTATAATGTTATGTGAATTAAACTTTTGATCCCGCAATTCACGTAGGATCTGCTGATAAAAATCTGAAATAAAAGTACTAATACACTGCATGATCCTTACGTTAGGAAAATTGTATTAAGAATTGTGTTTTGTGGTTGATATATTTGAATTATGATCAGGCATTTTAACATTGGAGCAAATAATCATGCGTTTGTTGAACATAGCATCATGTCTGGCAGACGAAATTGTTTAAACAGTCCAGATTCGTTTAGCTATATGTCTGTTAGATAGTAATTGTTACATTTTTAAAACTTCTCTATCATACAATTCTAAATATACCATTTCTTTATCCCAAACCACGCATAAAAAAATCACTTTTTGTTCATTTTTGGACATTCAAAATACTTTAGAAAAAAAACTTGACATGATACATGAAAACTAATATGATTTTTGATTTCAGCACATCAAAATACCTTAAAATCAACTCTCAGCCATATGTCAGCAAAAACCGTGTCAGCCTGGTCAATATATTGTGGCAGAAACAATAAGAAAACTGTACTCTAGTATACGAGATATGATGTGAACAGGTATAATAAGGGCCATAATAAGGTATGCCCGTGGCCTGGGCACAAATATTAAGCCCCTTTACATGTGGTAGGCTTATATTTGAAAACAAGATCTATCCCTTGTTCGATGTCCTTTGGCACCTTCGTAAGCATGGTACCTGAGGAGGCTGCCATGTTAGCTAGTACTTTTCACAGGGACTAAGTACGTTATAGAGTCGAACCTCCTTAACACGAATTTCTTTTAACGGGAACAAGTTCCTGAATCTCCGTCAAATTTTAATAACCTAGTAATACTATCCTCTCCTGCCCGAAAGACGCAAACTCCTTTTAACACGAATATATTTTTAGTTCCTGTAAGCGTTCGTATTAACAAGATGCCACTGCATTAGAATAAGCTGCGTTGACTATGGTATTAATGTACAGAACATTCGGTACTGGGCATAAGGTTTCACCTTTGCGTTCTTGAAAAATCTGACTTCATATGCGAGGTGACCATATATGCGTTGTGAGAAGAATTTGACAAAAAATATCACAATTGAAGTGTTTTCGAATGTATTTTAACTAAATCTTAGATAATATTAGTAAAATAAAGTATAAGCAAGTAGAATAATGAGGAAATTAATTCCTCTGCTTAAAAATCTTTAAGTTAAAGAAATAGTTACAAAACCTATTTAAAATGGTAGAATACTCCGTTATACAGGATTGCTTTTCTTGGTTTAGTTTGTTGCACTACTTTTTTTTAGGGCACAAAGAGTTTTGAAATGTTTTTCCGCTAACTCAAAATTTGTGAAAAAGCATCTAACTACATTTAATGCTTTCAGGGCCTTTTCCTGAATAACGACGGACTTAGTTTCAAATCCACAGTCACTTTCATCGTCATCGCTGACGCCAGCATTTGAATGTAAGACTAAGACACGATTTCAAGTATGGAAGCTTTGGAGGTAGTAGCGACATTGTTGTCAATTGCTACATATGCTTCAATTGACACTTCATCAAGAATAGTACAGTCGCGATC
>QLNU02015360.1:202304142-202326492 GCA_006491805.2 Dysdera silvatica
AAGGGTAGTTTTTGAAAGAAGTTTAGTCAAAAGTAAAAGTTTTTAAAATTTTGCAGCATGCAATGTGGTACAAAAAGCACAGTTCAAGAAAATTATTTTAATAAGCTATTTATTATAACAATGAATTTCAAATTTCCCTGACTTTTCCAGGTTTTCTGTGTTTTCCAGATGCGCAGACATCCTATTTAAATTAAATGTCATAAAAAACAAACGAAATTCAGATTTTAAATTTAATTTTATATATTTATTATACAATAATTTTTGCCACCCACGTATTAATTACAGCTCAAACTAGAGCTTATTAATTTTGGAGAAAAAGAGACGCTTTCCCCATCCTGGATTCGAACCAGGGTCCCTCCGTTTATATTTATTCCCCACAGTGAACATTTATGACAGTACCCCATACAGCTATAAATCAGAAAAGGACACTTCTATTGACAGAGGATAACCAAACCAATTACCTAATAGGATCAGGAGTATCAAGGGTTGAATGGATAGCACAATCAACAGCAATAGCAGGGAGAACAACTGAAGTCGAATCAACAATAGGTAAACAAGGTTCTGGTACTGTATGTATGATAGCCACAGGTACAGCAAAGCCTAAATTAAACACAACACTCAGAAAGAAAAACACTACATGTGCATATGAAGCTTAAAGATGATAAAATTAATCCATTACATAAATTATTGCTAATATAAAACTATAGTATGTAATAAGTGACCTTATTTGAGAAAAAATATTAAACTAAAAATAAGCACATGCAGTTTAAATCATTATACACAATATTGGTGTAAAGTGATATCAGCTGGTGGGTAATCTCACTTTTTCACCTTCACGGGTTGTGATTCAATAAATAACCTTAAAGTAGGGCATGTGCAGTGAGACATCTTTATTTACAGGGGAATCTCAACTGCAATCAGATAGCTTGAGCACTTTGCTCTGAATTTCACGTGACAGAAATGTGTTATGAATATTTAAACATGTACCAAAGTTATGTGAGCTAATTATTTAAAAAAAGTTGTGAAAAATTGTTAGAAAGTAAAAAAAAAGGTCATGGTCCATTTGTGATTACCTAAGTCCTCTTAAATATATGTTACAGATACAATATGATAAACAGATACAAAATCCAGAATTCTGAAAATGTCAAACTACAAATAGCAGCCAATGCAACGACTTACAAACAGAAGAATTTTATGCATAAAAATAATAATCAATTGACCCTAATGTCAATGATTATTTTAACAGATGGAACAATGACTACAAGAAATTTAAGAATTCTAAACGTCGGCAAAAATTCTGATGTTTGCAGCAAGACAAAATCGATAGCCATCATTTTCAAATTGATTTGGATTTAGAAAATTTAAGCAATTCCATTTTTAAACGTATTCAGTCGTTAAAAAGACTACATCAAAAATAAAAATAATAATGCCTATAATGGATACAATAAGACTGAGAATTTTTTATGATAGCTTTACATCATCCATATAAGCTATGAGTAATGTTTCCAAGTTCTGTTCCTTTGTACATGCATGGTACTAAAGACATACACTTTAGTGCCATGTTTAGAACCCATCTTCAGTGTTCATGGCACTTTTACACACATTCAGTGTTATGTCCACTTTTAAATAAGCATTTATAGACCAATAGGATAACTTTAAACTGAACGTTTCCAATTCATGAAGCACAACCTTAGTTTTTATTGGTGCTCTATACTTAAAGAATACACATAGTTCTTAAATTGGTTCAGTTATCAGTTTCTTATAATCTAGGAGGCAGTAAAAAAAAAGGAAGGGGTGGGGACTTCTAACATACATGGATGCAGTGTACTGAACTTGGGGGAAAATTAGCATTATGGCAATACATCACGTAGGATTTACGGGAAATGCAAGAGCTGAAATTTCCCTGACTATGGAGTAATTTTAGAGGAATTCCCTGTGATATGTCCCTGATTTTTCCAGAACGGTATACATCCCTGGCAATTCTCAGATTTCCAAGTTGTTTTGCCACCCTGTTCGTTTTAAAACTACATGGATCATAAGAAACAAAACTGACAGTTTAACATAATTATTGACACATAACATGTTCACACATAATCAAATCTTAATAAGAATTGAACTCACAGTCCAGTGAACTCCAAGACTGTGATTATAGCAATTAAGACATTTGGTGAAGAGACAGTAATAATATATATTTTGTTCTTCTTTTGTACAGTCATCGTGTCATTTCTCAAGACTACAGCAAATTTAATACGATCACAATAATAATTAACAACATGAGTACAAAGAAAAGTCTCAAAATATTCAAGTGATATAACAAGCTTAGGATCTTACATTGATTAAATAAAATGAATAATAATTCACACAATTATTATATGTAACCATAATGCCATCTCAGCATATTTCTTCCCTACTCTCCCTTCCTATATTGCATTACGTAAGTTATTTCAATGATTATCACAGTATTATTTGTCACCATCAGTTTTTAATTATTTATATTTATTTTAATATTCCATTCTGGAGATTAAATATCCTGAATCTTTTTTAAATATATTCATATTATTCAATTTATTTTAGTTCTTCTGGTAAACGATTCCAGAATTTGGAACCTTTACAGGTAATATTACTTCTTCCAGTCTGTTCTTATTTTTGGCAGAATCAGTTCATTGTAATTATGACAAGTTTGTCCATCTTTTTTAATATTATTTTTATTACATAAAAATGTCTGTCTGCTTTCATCTTTCAAACATTTTGATCAAAATACAGTACCCATTAATTTTTTCGAATGGCAAGACATATTTCTTCTTCACATTTCTCCAGTCTTCTTTCAGTGTCTCTATTGATAAATTTTATAGCCCTTTTCTCTAAGTTGTTTACTACATCTCCATTCACCACTCCCACGTAAACCCATATACTATTACAACATAATATATGACTTTGGATTAATGAATAATAATAAAGTTCTATGCAATTTTTTTCTGTAAGAAAAGTAACTATTCTTCTTAATATTCCTATACTCTTATTTTTTTTAGTCACACTGCTTATTTGGCCATTTCAGTTTAATTTGTCAGTAAGTGAATGTTACTGTTAATTGATTACACAATAATGTTTGCCACCCATGTATATTTAGCTCAAACTAGAGCTTTTTTGTTTTTGGAGAAAAAGAGGCGCCGTCCACATCCTGGATTCGAACCAGGGTCCCCGCGTTGAGCCCGCGGTGTCTTGACCTACTAGACGAATGAGGACAAGAACAAACGCATTTTTCTCCGTATATGAGGATGTAAGATATTATTACCCTTCACAGGGATAACACAATTGCCAAATAATGGTCAACACAGAAAAGCCTCCGGGGCGAGATTTTTGTGAGTTTTTCGTGGGGGAATTTATTATACAATAATTTTTGCCACCCACGTATATATAGCTCAAATCCAGAGTTTTGTTTTGGAGAAAAGAGGCAACGGGCCCCAGTTCTGATGCAAACCAGGTCCCCGCATTGAGCCTGTGGTGTCTTGACCTACTAGACGAATGAGGACAAGAACAAATGCCTTTTTCTTCGTATATGAGCATGTAAGATATTATTACCCTTCACAGGGATAACACAATTGCCAAATAATTATTATAATAAATATCATTATATAATAAATTCCCCCATGAAAAACTCACAAAAATCTCGCCCCGGAGGCTTTTCTGTGTTGACCATTATTTGGCAATTGTGTTATCCCTGTGAAGGGTAATAATATCTTACAAACTTATATACGGAGAAAAATATGTTTGTTCTTGTCCTCGTTTGTTTAGTAGGTCAAGGCACCACAGACTCAACGCGGGGACCCTGGTTCGACTCTAGGATGAGGATGGCGCCTCTTTTTCTCCAACTATAAATAAAAAGCTCCAGTTTGAGCTACATAAACGTGGGTGGCAAAAATTATTGTATAATAAATTCCCCCACGAAAAACTCACAAAAACCTTGTCCTTGAGGCTTTTCTGTGTTGACCATTATTTGGCAATCGTGTTATCTCTGCGAAGGGTAATAATATCTTACACTGTTAATTGAATTCCCAAAAATTCAAATTTTATGAACAAATTCAATGTTTTTTATTTATTATAAATGATTCTGTATTCATATCAGCATTTACCTTTTTCTACACTTAATTTCATTTACTTAACATTGAATCATTTTTCATATTTCTTTATTTCATTAATATCCACTTCCATTAATCTCATTAGATGTTTGCTTAGTATTACATTTGTGTCATCTGAAAATAATGTAGGTCCCTTATCCGATTTAATATGTCATGTGCAGACATGGAATACAATGGTCCAAAGTTGGATCCCAGTGGCATTATCTAATAATTCCGATGTTACTCCCTCCCACACATACATCATTCCACAAATCCCACCCATATTTTTCACATATATCCTCTCTTATATATATATATTAAAAGGCGATTAAATTATATACAGCTAGTGTCATGCAAATTTGGCACTGTGGGCGGATCTGTAAACAGAAAATGAATGAATGTATGTATGCATGTGTGTATGTATATGTGTGTATGTGTGTGTGTTTGGATGGGTGGGACAGACGGGCGGAGGTTGATTGGTTGTATTTTTATGGTGCAAAGATAGCAAGGGTCATTCTGCACCAAGCAAGGTGGGGTGTGAGCTTGGTTTAGCAATGAGCCAATCAGGTTATAGTATGATTCACCTATTAATATTATGTACTGGAGAAAGAAAAATTCGTGGGAACTTAACTAAAGGTGGCATTTCTAAATTTTTGAAGAAGTATAAGGAGACTCAGTCATTACAAAACCAGACTGGTAAAGGCAGAAAAAGGTGCACAACAGCAAGTGATGATAGAAGAATTAAAAGACAGTGCCTAGGTGACAGGAAAAAATCATCTCTGTGTATACAAGGTGAAATGGCGCAATGCAATGTGAAGTTAAGTGCAAGGACTGTTCGGCGCAGACTGCATGAATGTGGTCTAAATGCAAGAATTCCACGAAAAAAGCCATTTTTGTCTGTCAAACAGAGGTTGAAAAGATTAAACTGGGCTAAAACCCATGTTAACTGGACAACGGAACAATGGGACAGTGTAATTTGGAGTGATGAGACCAAAATCTGCTTGCCTGATTGTGATGGCATGAAATAAGTGAGAAGATTTGCATTCTCCTTGCATCCCACTTACCATGGCATACCCAGTTAGTGCTATGATCTGGAGTTACATGACAGCAAAAGATGCAGGCAGAATTTGCATAATTAATGTAAACATAAATACCCAAAAACATGTAAATGAAATATTTCAGCCTGAATTGAAGCGTTCTGTGCATGATCTTTCCAAGATAATTAAATGTTTAGTTTTCAATGAGATTCAGCTCCATGTCATGTTGCTCGTGTGTGCAAAAAATGGTTTCAAGATCATCATATTCAACTGCTGGAATGGCCTGGAAATAGCCCAGACCTTAACCCCATCGAAAATCTATGGAGCCGGCTAAAGAAGCTTGTTAGTCGGAAGCAACCCAGCAATAAAACACAATTAACAGAAGCAATAATTCAATCTTGGTTTCATATTATAACAGCTGCAGAACTAAAGAACTTGGTTCACTCCATGGGAAAGCGTTGTAAGGCCGTAATTAGCATTAAAGGTTACCCAATTACATATTAATTGACATGCAGAGAAGTTTTGTGTATCTCATTTATTCTATGTGTTTCACTTTTCATGATTATGACACTGCTGTTGTAATACATTACCCTTCATAGAAGTTTTGCATTACGTTTTTGATTAAATTATTTTTCCATTGATACATACTTCTATGGTACACTCCAGAAAAAAAAGGGTATTACGTATCAAACCACAAAAGTACACCTTTTCCAAAAGGTTTCCACAATTTTGGCCACAGTGCAGAGTTTAAGCTAGCTCAAAAGATGCTGTCGCAAAAATGCAAAAATGGGGAAAAAATTTGTAGCGAAAATGCCAAAAAATATCAATTGCTTTCATTGCTCAAAAAATTGTATCAATAAAATCATTTACATCAATGCTTTGAAATATAAAGGACTGGTTATTTTAGACAATATTAACATATTTATGAAAAAAAAATATACAGTATGAGTTGAGACGTCATCAACATTATTCCAGTTTTTAAGTGTGCTGCCACAGCCAATCAGCATTCATTTCTGTGACAAAGAAATGACTAACAAATGGAGATTGAATGTAGTGTATGCACATAGGTATTTGTCACTGGGGATCCTAAAGTATATAGGAAGAAGAGGGGATACTCTAAAAAACATACTTTAAGGTTAAAGAAAATAACAATGAAACATAAATCAAAATTATTAAAGAAAAGAATTATAAGAAGATATAATTCTGATATAATATTAAACAACTGTCGCTATTTTACAATGGATGAAATATTTTTTCTTATATTTTACATTAATTTGCCACATTTTGTGAAAGAGCGACCGTAGCTTAACCCTTTAACACTATTACATATCCAAATACAAATACTTTTACACTTCCAAATACAAATGCCAGAGGTTCCACTTGGCCGGAAATTGCAATGGAATCGTCCGTTTTCCCCTCACGTGAGTCCCCTCTCACGCATAAATAAGCTGCTGGCTGTCCACACGGTAAGGAATAAATGGCAAACTTTTCGTAATGAGGCTTTCAATCTGTTTTAAACATTAATAAAAGAAAATGCTTTCTGCCTCCACTCCTACTTCGATCATTTCAAAGCTTGCTAACTATCTGATTTGGAAAGGGACAGACAGTATGTGTTTACTTTCTTTTATTTAACTTGTTTATCTACTACAAACTTCCTTGGATGCACACAATCTGTCTACACTCTCCACCTCTCTATTCCTAGGCTCCCATCTCTCCTATTCAGAAACAAAATCATTTATACACTCCAGGCCGCAATCCCACGCACATTGGGGGGCATCCCCTCCTGATTCTCACATACCAGACCCTGGCTGTATGGCCGCTTAAAAATGTGAAAGAATAGAAACGTTTCAGCCACTTAAAAATGTTAAAGAGTTAAACCAGTAATAAACCACAAGTGCCCTGAGCTATCTAGGAAATCTTGAAATGACCCTCCACAGAAGAATATCTTAAAATATTTTGACCCCTCTTTCAAAGAATTGTTCATTTCCTACTCAGACCATGCTTTTGAGTATATTTTAGTCCACATACTGGGAAGTTGGGGGGTGATGTGACATAAACAGCCGATAGCCATGGGTTGGCCAATGAAGAGGCAACCCCTCTTTCAAGGAGATAGGGTTGTTGAATGAAGACAACTGTGTGAGGGAGCATCTCTGTGTGCCTGGCATAGTCAATTTCCCCCCCAATTGCAGTTTCCCCTTGAGTAATAAGTAAGAGAATAGGGTGTTCAAATAGGTGCTGTTAAGAATTTTGAAGAGGAAACAAAAAGGAACAAGAAAAGATCGCTGAAGTGCATAACGGATCTTCTGGAATCGAGAAATCCTGTTTTCAGAGAATAAACTGTGGTTAAAAATGCCTGTCGCATTTTCGCGATGGGCAATAATTTTTTTTCGCATTTTCGAGCAACTGGTCGCATTTTGCGAAAAATGCGACTGCAGCTTAAACCCTGCACTATTGTACATATATATAAAGTAATTAAAATATATAAGTAAATTAATATAGTAAAATATTATTATATAAGGCAATACAATGGCTAAAATACAACATTATTAAAAAAGAAAAGAAGTGTATAAAACTTTTTTCGATGAAAATCCCAAATTTATTTAAATTAACACCTTGAAGTATGATTTAAATTGAAAAAAACTTGCCAAACTACACTATTTAATTTCCTTCAAATTTCGATACGTACATATTTCTACAATTCTCAAAAACAAAAACAACATGGCCGTATTCCTTAAAGAATTTCAATATAGAAAAGAGACATTCATATTTGCGACAAATCAGTACTTTTTGTGATAATTGCGAAAAATTTAGACTTTTAATTGGATTATTTTACTTTGAAAGCCAACATGCATAAGTAAAATTCTTAATTTCAGAGTATTGTAACCAACAATACTAGCTCGTCATCACCAAATGTAATTAAATTTATGACAAGAAGAGTATTTTTGAAGTAATTTAAAAAAAATTATTTTCTCATAACATTGTGTTTTTTTTAGCATGTAAAAGAATTTTTTTGCATGAACTCTTTATGTACTAGCAGGATATTGAAATCGTAGTAGATTTATTGACATGTTTACTGAAAATCACTTATCCTCCTTCTATTGATGATATTTAATGGACATTGTCCTATTGAGTTAGTATAATTCTTAACAAATTAGGTAATTCAAGAGTTGTATAAACTGTTTAGAGACTTTTTACAAATCAATAACTAGACAGCTAAATTACAAGTTGGTATGGTTTGGAGGTGTTCGCCATTATGGAGGATTAGAGGAAAGCAAGCATTAGAACTGAGAATTGGAAAAGTATAAGATAAATAGAAAGTTCCTCTAATCAAAGATGTCAGTTGAGATTTTACTGCATTACTTATGTTCGTGAAAAAAAGTGGATACCTGTTTAAGTACATACCGTAACACCCTGACCCCAAAATATCTTTGAGTATTAAATACATATTTTTAGAAAATCCATTTTAGAACACGATCATAGAATTAATTACATCAAAATATAATCTTATGAAAGTAGTAATATATTCTAAGTAATCCCATGTGACTTAGCTTCTAAGGTATTGATAATAAAATACAAATAAAAAACTTTATTATCACAGATTTTCCGAAAGTAAAATACATATTGCAGCATTAAATATGTATATACTTTTTCATATTAGTCTTATACAAAATACCTGTTTGTAAGTAGATATACTTCCCAAATTTAGATTCTGTCCTCTAAAACTTTAAAACGTACAAAAACAAATATTACTAATAAAAATTATATTTTTCGAAATGAATTTTTCAAAATGTTACCTGAAATTAACTAAAAGGATTACAGTAAGAAAAACTGCAGACTATGGCAGCCATTACTTAATCTACATAACAGAATGTAGTTTATGATGTCAGAGAATTCTCGTTTTCTTAGTAAATGTAGATTGTGCTTAAAATGAAATTATTTTATATCGAATAGAAAACCTGTGTGTCTACTGTATAGACAGGGCTTAATAATGCCTTGATTCATAAGGAGTAGATTCATAAGGAGTGGGTGTGAATGTCGCTGTATGCAGACGGAACAATAGCCTCAAAAATTGCATGATGGTTCTGGCTCATTATTGAACATTTTGGCATGGAAACTGCATGATAAGTCAGAGCCATCAAATGAGGTCAAGGGGTTGAATGTATATGCATGCAATTTTAAAACCTTCATCAGGAGCCTTCTCTAAAACCACATGCATAGCGCTTTTTCTGGAGGCATGTTGTCAAACATATAATCTGTAATAAACAAAGAATATATCCAACAGGATTCCCAAGGCTTAAAAGTGACAAAAATAAAATATTGGTAACATAAAATTATATTACCTGAATTTTTGTAAGATATTATTATCCTTCTCAAGGATAACGCAATTGCCAAATAATGGTCAACACACAAAGCCACCGGGGCATATTTTTGTAATTTTTCATAGGTAATTTTTATAAACGGAGTGTCCCTGAATTCATAGCCCACACGTTAGGGGTGTTGTAGGGGACATCTGATAAACCATATTGACCAAAATCTCTATGTCTGGAAAGAACCTGATATGGCTGTAGAGTTAAAGTATTATTAAACGATTTTTGCCACCCACGTTCATATAGCTCAAACTAGAGCTTTTTTATATTTGGAGAAAAAGTGGCGCCGTCCTCATTCCGGATTCGAACCAGGGTCCCCGCGTTTAGCAAGCGGTATCTTGACCAACTAGACAAATCAGGATAAGGACAAACGCATTTTTCTCCGTATATTAGGATGTAAGATATTATTACCCTCCGCAGGGATAACACAATTGCCAAATATGGTCAACACAAGAAAGCCTCCGGGGCGAGAATTTTGTGAGTTTTCGTGGGGGAAATTTATTATACTATAATTTTTGCCACCCACGTTTTTGGAGAAAAAGAGACGTTTTTCCCATTCTGGATTCGAACCAAAGTCTTTTTCTCCAAAAACAAAAAAAGCTCTAATTTGATCTATATATATATATATATGTGTGTGTGTGTGTGTGTGTGTGTGTGTGTGTGTGTGTGTGTGTGTGTGTGTGGAAGGCAAAATTCTGCATAATATATTACCCCACGAAAACTTCACAAAAATCTCACCCCAGAGGCTTTTCTGTGTTGACCATTATTTGGCAATTATGTTATCCCCTGTGAAGAATAATAATATCTTACATTTAAGTATTATTTACATCCACATTACATAGGCAATTACATGAACAGAAGAAATTTTTTTGACACATAATTTAAGTTATTGACCTAATAATGCAGCGACCCCTTTCCTGGTCCTGAGAAGTAGTGTTGCCATTTAGTCATCACAGGTATGGAAAATGATTCTTTTACCATACTACAATGTATGGTATGTAAGTATGTATTAACAATTCCAGAAGCATGTGTAATAGGTGAAGGGAGATCAAAGAAACAACTTTAGTCCAGTGAACCATTGTCCGAGAAGAGCCGTTTTGAACTACAGGATGTTGTTATTTGCATCCACATTAGTTAATCATGTAACAAAATTTGGATATTTTGTTATTCCAGCCTAGAAACATAAAGGAAAAATGTTCCACCATTATTATCAGGTCGGTGGGACCATTAGGTAAACTAGGTGGTCATCTTGGGTGGCAATATTTTATGGACTGACACTAAGATTTTTAAAGATGCTTAATGCAATGCGATAATTGAGATAAACGTAACAACAAATAAATAGAACTAAATAGATTACCACTTGTGTTGAGTGTCGCCGATGGTTATCTTACATATTGCAGGGGAGAAAAGAGCAGAAAAAAAATGCTTAATAAAGAGTTTGTAGGGGTCTGTCTCCCTAAGTTTTCACAAGACCCACGTTGTGTTTAATCCCTCCACCTTGTTAAAGTTTTGTGTATCTAAGCATCAAAGGTGTCATGTTAGAAGTTTTTGGGTAGTATATCTCAGCTGCATATAAATTTTCTCTCCTAAATGTTCTTCTTGGAATTTGCTTTCCTCTCCCAGAAACATGAGGGAGTAGAGTAATAAATGATACAATTTCAAATATTCAAAATCTCAGGCCTCTTTTGGGAATTTCAGAGATGGGAGGTGAATAGGATCACTTGAGTAGGATGAAAAGAGATTCATACAGTTCACCGTGACGTTACACATAACAGGACCCACACGACCAATCTCCTCTAAAAGAATAGTCCAAGCGATAAACGTTGCAGTAAACCCGCACTACACAAACCTTTGAGGAATGAAGAGACAAGGGTTGCTGTGCGAACAGATTCTCCATTGCCCATATTCTGCAATTTTGAGTATTAATAGACCTTGGAGATGGAAATCGTCCATGTCTGTCCACAAAATCTTCCATAGCCATGCATTGTTCACTTTTATGCGAGCAAGAAATTCTAGAACGCAAGTTTGTAGTATTGACAGGTTAGGAGGAAGCAACTCCTGAACGTATGTAATTTTGAATGGATAGCACTTCAGAATATTTCATAAAATTTTACGAACCGTGCCGACAGGCACGTCTAAGATCGGGCAATTCCCCTTGCACTGCACGTTCACATGGAACTGCTCGTCTCTTCCTGCAATGCTACAGCCACATCTTCCACTCGCGTCAAAGAAACTGCTTTCCTCCCTCTGCCAGATTCCACGTCAAATGAACTGGTCTCTTCGAATATATGAATCATCTTCTGCAGACCCTTGATAAACATCGGACCAGAGCCTTTCCTTATACCCATTCATGTCCAGAACTTCTTCATAGCAAGTGATGCACAGTCACCGTTCTTGTTAAAGAACTTCACAAGCAGAGCTCGACACTTCAACAGAATCATAACGAGCTTCTCAGACGCGGAATAACAAGAACTGCATGTATCTAGTGTTTTTATAACAAGTGTAATGTGTGGTGCGCATGTCACATCTTTTAATTTGCATATTGTGACGAGTACAGGGTCACTTATTGATAAAATTTTGAACTTTTTTTTAATTTCGCCAGACGAATTCCCATTCCTTCACGTATATTCAGGTGAAATTACAGATCATTCTGACTAGGAGTTTTTTGTTTTTTTTTACAACCTTTTGAAAGTGGAACTTTAGTTATAATCATCCTTTATATATATATATATATATATACAGTGAAAATCTGATATAATGACCTTCAAGGGACTGTGCAAATTCAGTCGTTATAAACGATATCTTTTTAAAATCATAGTAGCCTATAGTATAATACACTCTAAGAGTTTTATAAATTATTTTGATAGTAAAAAATTATTAAACTTTTTGGTTTCAAAATTAAATAAAAACATAATTATAATGAATTTAATTTCAGTTTATATTATGTTATAGCCACACTAAGTACATAGTACTTTCTTAGTTTTTTAAATTGAAAAAATTGTAGAAAATACTACTAAAGTATATAATGTAGAAAACAAATCTAATGAATAATATTTATTATATTATACTAATGACTTCAGAACAGTGCCGGTTTAAGAGTTTTGTGGGCTCTACACTGAAAAAATAGAATGGACTCCTAAAGAATATGACCCTCGTGATATTCAATTAATAAATCACTTTTTAAGTTCACTATCTTTAATATTCAGGTTTAGCAGTAATAAAAATTTCTCAGACATTTGTAAATAAACAAGATTAGAATAACACTTAAATTTTGATAACTAACACATGTGGTTCTTCTTTATGACTGTCAAGTCGAGTTGTTACATTTGATACAAATTTCTACATAGAATCTACACTCCTATATTTCTTATAATGAAGTGCAATAAATGTCACTCTGAAAACTTCTGCGTCTGTCCTTCATTTATGACTCCTCACTGCATTTCTACGCATGTAATTAATTTATGGATACATAGAATTGTTGGATTCTGTGTGTACTACCATCCAGGGCTCAAAATGTACCGGAACGTGAAAATTTCCATTTTGAGCCCTGCTAGCTCCCCTCGCATTTGGGCCATGAATTCCCGAATTGTATTAATTTGGCAACAAAAAGTTGTTTTGGACCATAGTAAGTGGTGGAATTATTTCCAATATGGTTCTAGGCCGGAACGGCAAATTTTCCAAATTTTGTTACATGATCGACTAATGTGGATGCAAATAATAGCATCCCTGTAGTTCCAGAAAGGCTCATTTTCGGGCATTGGTTCACTGGACCAAAGTTGTTTCTTTTGATCTCCTTCACCTATTACACATGCTTGACAATTCCCAATTGCCTGCAGTATGGTAAAACAATTGTTTTCCACACCTTTGATGACTAAACGGCAACACTACTCAGGACCAGGGATGAGAATTTCCGATTTTTTTTCTCTGCTGCATTATTAGGTCAATCACTTAAATTATGTGTCAAAAAATTAACTTTTTTTTGATTCATGTAATTGCCTTTGTAGCAATGATGTGGATGTAAATAATACTTTCACTCTACAGCCAAATCGGGTCCTTTGCGGACATGGGGATTTTAGCCAATACGGTTTATTTGATGTCCCTTCCAACCCCTTAACGTGTTAGCTATGAATTCAGGGACACCCTATATAGGCAATTATGTTAACTTTGCGAATAGTAATAATATCTTACAAAAACCTTATATACGGAGAAAGGGAGTATTATTCCTGTGACTTGGTGACCTAAAAGTTAAGGCAGTCCAGACTTAACAGAGAGGCCCTAGTTCGACTCTAAACCAAGGTGATATCTCTACTTCTCCTATATATTGAAAGCTCTAGTTTGAACTCAAGAGTGGATGTCGGAAAATTATCTATAAAAATTACCCACAAAAAACATGCCCCATTAGCATAGGCGTATGCAGGAAGTTCATAAGGGGGATTATAGGCTCAGTGGAGAGTTACAAAACTACAACTCGCATATTCCTATGTTAAATATACAAAATTTCATTGCAATGGGGGGTTACAACCCCCATCAACACATCAGCACCCCCTGCATACGCCAGTGCCTGTTAGCTTTGTGTATTGAACAAACGGCAATTGTATTAACCCTGAAGAGGCTAATAAATACCTTACAAGAACATATACGGAGAAGGGGAGCATCGTTCCTGTGCCATGGTGGCCTAGCAGTTTAGATGCTTCAGATCTTGAGGATAGACTCTAGTTCAACTCTAGGCCACAGCGATGTCTCATTTTCTCCTATGCATTGAAATCTCTAAATTGAGCTCGAGTGTGGCAAATGACTATATAAATTATCTGAAGTAATGATAAAACGGGAATATATATAAATAAACTAATTAATTTTTTCTAACCTATTTTCTTATTATTGCTAACAAGCTTGTTTGAACAACACATCGTTTCACAGCTCTAACCGATTTTAATTTAGCCCTAGCTGGGTATTTCGTTCAGTGAATTTGATGAATATAATATTAATTATTGCAGAATAATTCTCATCAATAATTATGCCAACCTATGTATATAAATCATATAAACATTATTATATAATTTTATCCACACCTTTGATGTAACTGGTTCTGGTCACTGTACGTTTTTCCATATTTTTTATGCATTTTACATACATATTTACTCTATTTAGTTAAATAATCTGTTAACCTGGGCAGTATAGGCTGTCAGACTGTCTTTACCGGTGGCTGCTCAGGCAGACATGATAAGATTGCATTGTTATGCTGTATATCAACTTTGTGATATTTATATATTGACTATAGTTATTAACTAATTTTTATTATTTTCCTTTTCTTTGTATAATGATACATGTACTTAAAAATAATTGTAATGTAGTGCAACTTATAACTGCCTAAAATAAAGATTAGAAGTTGTTTCACTGGTCTCTCGAAAATTATTTATAAATTAAAATGTTTACTCAAAAAAAAGAACAAAAAATTGAATTCCTTTGATGATTTCTATAAAACATCATTTGATTATAAAAATCGTAATACTTTCTAAAAGTCATAATTTTACATTTGAAGTTTAAGATATCCCCTTTACTAATATAAATATTGCTCAGCTACATAATAATGCTAAGCACTATGCATGTGACATTTGCACACATATGATACATTTTCAAAACGTTACATTTTGATATTACATTTTCAAAAAAATTCAAAAAACAATTATTAAACTGGAAAGTATTGCAGGTTTATTATTTGTCTATAAAAATTAGGTCCAGTTATTTCTATAAAGTTGTTAGAAAAATAATGTTTACAATGTATTTATCATGTTTATACAAGGTGTCTGTAAATAAGCATGAAAAGTAAACTCCTGAAAAGTGACACAAACATAGGATGTTTTCGTCAAAGATAAGTTAGACAAATTAAGTGTGTTGCTGAAACATGATTTTTTTCATGTTTCTCAGTCAAAATGAAATGATAGAAGTTACGTCATAAAACATAATTTGTCATTTTGTTTTAACTACAAAACATGAAAAAATCACATGTTAGTGACACATAAGCAAAATAATATTGTCGAATTTATCAATAATGAAAAAAATCCATGTTCATGGCACTTTTCAATTGCTATGATACCTGGTGTTTCCAGAAACGGACTAAAATTGAATTCAAACCAGAAGTTACATCATAAAACTTTCATCTCTAATATAAACAGAATAAGGTACTATTTTGAAAACTGCAAATGACTTTGGTATCACAATGACACAACCTAGTACCCATCAAACCTTGTAACACTTGTTCACAGACACCTTGTATATGCTCTATAATTCGATTTTAAAAAGCTAAAATATGAAGGAGATATAAATTTAATCATTAAACTTACTGGGAGAAGCTGCAGTATAGATAGTAGGAGCAAATGATGATGATAAAAGGGGATGAGTAACAGCACAAGTTGGACAAGTAAGCTCGCCTACTTGACACACAGCATTTACTTGAATTGGAGCAGGTCCACGAATCAAATTCTTTGAGCAACGAGAAATAGGGCCATATTTAGATACAAATGGGGGATCAAATGGTATGAATTCGTCTTTCTCTGATGGGCAAAATAAATTATTACAGGTACTTTCCCTATAAGAAAAGAAAAAATAACAAGCACTGCACGTTACTTAGAAATACTTATACATACGAGAGCTGTTCAAAAAGTATCAAACCTTTTTCATAAGCGAACAAGTAGAACCGTGGCATTGACCTGTAGTGGAAAGTTGCTGCGGACATTTGCACACATACACAGACCAGTGCCAGTGCTCAGTATTGATGTAGTCGCTAGCAAACAGCCTGTCAGTCTATCTGTTCACTACTCGCTCATCGCATTCTGATTTATCCAGAAATGACAGAACATTTTGAGCAGCGATATTACATTAAGTTTTGCCAAAAACTTGGTTATGGGTAATAAGGAGAACCCACGGTGAGTGAGTCGTCAATTTTTTTTTTTTAAATGAAAGTAGAGCCAAAATAAGGAAATACGTATCTCGATATTCGTGCCAATGCGGCTTATTTTCAGAGATATGAATTTTTAAAGATTTTGCATCCGATATATGAGCTTAAAATACAAAGCCCTCTGCAAGCCAATCGGTAGCTTGGGCGGTAAGTTGTCGGCTCTTCACGCCGTGCTTTTGTGTTCGATGCCCGGGGAAGATCATTTTTTTTTTTTAATGTATCCTTTTTACGTATTTATTTATGTATTTTTATTAGTAAAAATACTTCGCTTACAATCGGATTTTGTTCATAAACTTACTTTAATAAAATTCATATTTATGTAGTTATATGTTAATTGTATGCTTATTGGCAGTGATAATTTCTACTCGAATTTTAATTGTTGATTATCAAAAAGTTGAAAAGTAGAAAAAGTTTTGGTGTAGCCATCCAGCCTGTTATGTAGTTAAGTAGATCCAGCACACTTTAATAATGTTTTTACAAATGACGACGGCACCTCTTCTTCTACTGTTGAAGTAATTCCACCTCATTGTACCCCATACTGTCAACCTCGTGATGTGTACTTCTTCCGTCAAGTAAAAAATTTCATTAAAAGGTTACAAAATTGTGTTGAAATCTTACAAGAAAATAGTCATTTAAACACGCGAGCAGATAGATGCTTTGAAGACCCATTCACTTATTTATAATCAACTTTCGGCGCCGAATTTTAAGAATACATTACAGTACTCTTGGTTTGTTACAAATTAACCAAGAAACAAGTTAACCAAAGAAAGGAATGTTTTTGAAAATGTAGATGGTATTTGTTTTCCAGATGATATTAGACAAAGAAAATCAGTTGTTCGAATAATTCATTTATAAAATGCTCACGTTGTAGAATTTGTTTTTATGTTTTTATGATAATTATCATCCAAAACTGTGTACCAGTATACAATTCCGACACCTCCGATAGTGATACACAAAAAATATGTTCACATCAGTCAGTTTTAAAATAAAATTGATTGCATTTTATAAAATAAAATGTTTCTGTATAAATAAAATGCACATAAATGAGATACACATAAAATGTTTATATGTTATAAAATAAAATGATGTTTATATGTTATAAAATAAAATATTACATACTAAAAATGCGTTTGTCAATAGATAAATATATTTAAAAAAATATTAGGCATAACAGATGCTAATAGAGGATGACTGCAAAGGCTAATAATGACAAAATAAGACGAATTAACGCAGTTTTCTTTTTTATTTAATGGAATTGTTAAACGTTTTCAGAAAAAAATCTTTCAATCCTTAAATAAAACAAAACTGCGTTATTGGTGTAATTTCATCCCTTCACAGGTTGACAATGAGTACGCAAATTTTATAAAAGTTATATTCACATAAAAACTTACAGCTAACTCCTAAACTTTTTGTACCTTTACAACTCTTCAATTAAATGTTAAAATTCGTGTAAAAATTATAACTGCGAAAAATAGTATCACAGAATTAAATATGTAAATATGAATTTTATTAAAGTAAGTTTATGAAAAAAATCCGATTGTAAGCAAAGTATTTTTACTAATAAAAATACATAAGCAAACATGTAAAAAGGATGCATTAAAAAAAAGTGATCGATTTCCCCAGGCATTGAACACAAAAACACGCCGCGAAGAGCCGACAACTTACCGCCCAAGCTACCGATTGGCTTGCAGAGGGCGTTGTGTTTTAAGCTCATATATAATATGCAAAATCTTTAAAAATTCATATCTCCGAAAATAAGCTGCATTGGCATGAATGCCGAGACACGTATTTCCTTATTTTGGCTCTACTTTCATCAAAATCGGCGGATCACTCACTGTGGGGTTCCCCTTGTAAGTTGAAACTGTTCATAAGATTCAGCAGGCTTTTGGGAAATGATGTTATGAGCATTATGCGAATTACGGAGTGGTACGATCGTTTCAAAGATGGCCTTCAGTGGACAGCAATCCTAATTCTGGTAGGTCCTCAACAAGCTGTAAAGATAAAGTTGTTGACAAGTGTGATCTTTGGTGATAGAAGACCATTATATCACTGTTTGTAAGCTTTCGGAAAATCTTGGATCAGTACATTCTATTTTGATCAAAGATTTGTTTTTGAAAAGGGGGTGTGCTATTTTGGCAGCTTTACCATGACAATGCAAATTCTTTGGCCAAACAGAGCATTCCCCAGATAAGCAAGCTCCCTACTCTTTAAACTTGACTTCTTGCGATTTTTGGATATTTCCAAAACTGAAAATGCTACTAAAGAGGACCCACTTTGATATTGCAAAAGACATAATGCGAAATACGACAGCCGAGCTAAAGTTGGTTCTTAAAACAGACTTCTGGACATGCTTCCAAAAGTGAAAAGAATGGTGGAATAGGTACATGCAGTCCCAAGGGGACTATTTTGAAGGAGAACACTGTTTGAAACCTTAATGGAAATAATTTCATTTTCCTGAATAAAAATCTGATATTTCTTGAACAGTCCTGACACATATTGAAAAGCAGGGCTGTCCCTAAAGGGTACGCGCTGTGTGCGCCGCGTACTCTCAAGGTCTCACGGAAACTTTTGTATTTGCTGGTTTTTGGGGCAACTTTCAACGAACTTCAGTCTTTTTTTTTTTCCCCTAGTCATTTACAAACTTGAATGTAAACAAATGAGGAAAACTCCTGTGAATCCCCCAGGTCTCAAAATAATATCCTGCGTACGACCAAGGGAGGAATGAAAAACTGATGAAAGTGACAACTGCCATCTTGGACTTGGATAGACGATAGATGACCAGTCAAATGCCAGTCAACGCTGCGCAGTAACATCACCAAGTCCAGTAACCTACTGTATATTGACTGTATACTGTATTAATCTGTCAATTTAATATTTGTCAAAACCAATACTGCTTTCTTACATAGAATTCCACTGATCCGTCCTCTCTAGGAAAGTACCTCCCCTTTTTTAATTCCATCTTAATTTGAAATTCTGAAAAAGTCCATTAAATATATATAGCCATCTTTGTATCCACCTAAAAGTGGGGGGAAATTCATTGTCAAATAAGTCTGCTCATTAAAGACATTGTTATTTTGTGTTGTTATAATAATGCACATAAATACAGGGTTAGCCAAAGGTTCATAAAAACTTTAAAAATTAAAACTTACAAAAAAAAAATCATCACACTGAAGTGTGGTTTGCATGATAAGTATCACTACGATGGAGGGGAGGCACAGAAAAAAATTGGTCCAATAGTCCACCGGTAAGTGATGCTAACCCAAATAGATCTGTCAAAAGTATACAAATATAGCTATTGTAGAAAAAGCGAGTGCTCAGTGGATTGTTTTTTATTCTCTTCATTAATAAATTTTGTTTATAGAACAGGACTTTACAAAAAAGTTAACTTTGTCAGAGCAAGCCTTGTTAATAAAACTGTTTTAAGTAAATAGGGAGTCAGCATTAGACACTTTTTGAAAATTTCGACAGAAAAATGGAAGGACGCAAAAATGGTTCCAACGTATGTTTTAGGCCAGTAATCAGAATCTGTGGCTCGGGAGCCAAATTTGACTCTTTGACTACTGGAGTATGGCTCTTTCATGAATGACGTGTTCAAAATAACGTTTTATATTTTAATTTAATAGTATTAGATTACATTTTAAAGTAATTTTAACGACTAAAAGGAAGATTACGGTATAACCGCCATTTTGACGATTTGGAATTTTTTTATTTTCTGGCAACCATGCTTGTCCAATCCAGTTTTCATCAACCCTATTAGTTTCGGTTGGGATTTGGGCTTTTCGTTTCACCCAGTTAAGTTTAGTTCCTACTTCGATCAGAAGCACAGTTTAAAAATTCAAACCAGTTTCCAATATTTTTAATTTCTGCCAATTTGACATAGTTACAAAAAGGAAGAAAAAAATATATAAATCAAAAATCATGAATTTAAAGTTGAATGGACTAAGGCTTTCCTGTTTTTTCAAAATTTGAATGGCCTTCCAGCCTGTCTTATTTGTCAAGAAATATTGGCACACAAAAAGAAGTCAAATTTGGAGAAACACTTTACAACTAAACATGCATCATTTGGCAGTAAATATTCCTGCTGGTGATGCAAGGAAGAAAATAAAGAACTACAGAAGAGAAAAGAAAAATCGAGTTCTGTATTCAATAACTGGGTGCAATCTTCAAACCATGCTAATATTGCAAGTTTTATTGTTAGAAAAGAGATTGCTAAGAGAGGAAAACCATACACAGATGGCGAATACATAAAAAGTTGTTTTATTAATGCATCCAAAGAATTATTTCGGGATTTTGAGAACGAAGCTGATATTTTGAAAAAAATGAAAGATATACCATTTGTCTGCTAAAACAGTGAAAGAACATACAAAATATCTTCTAACTAACCAGCAAGTCGAAGATCTTAAATTAGTTTCCACTTTATTAATAACTGTTGACAAGTCTTTTGACATAAAAGACAACGCAAATTTTACTTTTTGTACAATTTATTTCGTTTACAGAACCTAAACAATAACTTTTAGGATTATTGCCACTCAAAGGTCAAACATGTGGAAAAGATGTTGCAAATGCTGTCACTGAATGCATACAGAAACATATTTCATTCGATAAAATTGTGTCAATTTCAACAGATGGGGCAAAAAGTATAACTGCCGTGAGAAAAGGTCTTATTTCTATTCTAAAGAAAAAAAAATTGCTCACGAAATACTTGTTTACCACTGCATTATTAATCAAGAAGCGCTTTGTACACAGACACTTGCAGAAGAAATTTATCAAGTTATGGAATTGGTGATTAAGATTATCAACACAATTGTAGTTAAATCTCTCAATCATCACCAATTTAAAGAATTTTAGTTGAAATGGAATGTGAATATGTAGGTCTACACCTTCATAACATGGTACGTTGGCTTTAAAAAGAAAACATTTTAAAACGTTTCACTTCCTTATGAATGGAAATCAAAACATTCCTTCCTGGAAAGGATGTTAACTATCCGGAACTAACAGATAATCAGTGGATTCATAAATTTTATTTTATGACAGACATTATATCTCATTTAAATCATCTTAGCAATAAACTGCAGTTGAAAGGAAACAATTTTTTCGATGATAGAAGTCATTTCATTCGAAAAAAATTATTACTTTTTGCTCAAGATTCTGAAAAAGAAACTTTGATTCATTTTACAAGCCTGCTAAAACATCGTCAAGTAAGTAATTCAGTAATTGATATTTGCTATTTCAAAACAACAATTTTAAATACGAGAGAAGCTTTTCTACAGAGGTTTCAGAATTTCAGAAAGAGCAAAGCAATGTTAACCTTTGTTAAAATCCTCTCAGTGCTACAGTAGCAGAATTAAATTTTTCTCCCTTTAATATCGACATTAGCACTTTTGAAATGCAATTGCTGGATTTAAAAATCAAAAATTTATGGAGCTCCAAATTTGAACGTGTTAGTGCTGATTGGAAAAAACTGAAGAAAACCAAATGTAATATGAGTTCGCAGCATAAATGGTCTACTTTGAAAAAATAGGGAATGAAGACGTGATGATTTTTTACACTTGGAATAGTATTCAGAACTCATATGATCAGTTAAAAAAACTAGTATTTGTTGTTCTTTGTCTATTTGGCTATACACATTCATGCAAACAATCTATTTCAAGCATGAACCTTATCAAAAGTAAACTGAAAAATTATCTTGTTGATAAGAATCTAGAATCGTACCTGAAATTAAAAACAACAACATACAAATCTGGCTTAGCCAAACTTTCCAAGGAAATGCAAGGAGATTCTTCCAATTAAACAAGACAATGTTTTAATTTTAATAATAAAAAATTATTTTTATCTATAAATAAGATTATGTTAAAGTATGATATCTAGTTTTATTC
>QLNU02015360.1:202326592-202343997 GCA_006491805.2 Dysdera silvatica
GATGTCTTTACTGGAAATTACGATACAGGCTGATGCTCTATCCTGTACAAATCTTGAGCATGTCGTATCGTCCTTACGAGAATGAAGTGTCATACCTAAGTAATATTTTTGCAGGATGAAGCATAGTCTCACATTGCAATTCCAGCAAAAACATCTGTAATCGTTACCTCTGGTGAAGACAACCTTATCTTCAAGCATGGCAGAAATCTAGAGCCCCCTCAGTCTCCAGATTTGACACCAGTTGGTTTCTGGTTATGGGGATATTTATAATTTCAAGTTTATTAATCAAGCCCTACAACATTTTTGGAACTAAAAATGCCATTCGGTGTGAGATGAGTTCCATCCTGATATGTTGCACTCTATAGTTATGGCTGTTACTCGCTTGAATAGCATTAAATTTTGTGGTGGAAGTTGTATTGAATACTTGTCGGTGTAATACATAAATTGAACACAGAATATTTATTTTCACTGTCTTTCAAATATCTAAAGTGCTATTCATCGTTGAATTTTAAACTACAGTTTTCTTTCCTATTAAAAATATACTTATCCTAGCAATACTTATGGTGCAAAGCCACACTTCTACGCAATGTTTTTTCCCTTTTTTTATGCATTTTTAAAGTTTCTACAGACTTTTGGCTGACCTGGTATATATATACCAGTATATACCAGGTGGCCTGCAAAAGGGTTGCTGGTATCTAACTGGAAGGAGACCCACACGCTGAACGTATGTGACGATGTGTGGAACCGGCCAGGCCAGTAACCTAGTGTCGATGATGATGTCCATGGACACGATATACTAGAAACACTGATTCCCAACTAAACATCAAAGCCAAGCAGCATGCAGTTTGATCCATTTTCAGGCAGGTGACACCACCTGTGACTGGCTTTGCATTGTGTAATACCGTGCATCCCGTAAGTATATGGAAACATGTAAAAAAATCATTTTTTCAATATTTAAAATTTACTCCATTAATACACTATTAATATCACTTTTAATTATTTATTATTATCACTATTAATATCACTTTAGATATTTGAAAGATAATGAAAATAAATATCGTTCTCCCGCAGGATATATCAAGAAATTCTTTGACGTTCTCGAATCACTTTTTAAATTTTTTACAACAAATCATATCAACCTAATTTGTATTGGTAATTTTAAAATTGACTGGTTTTCTGCCTCCTCAAATCTCTTTCAACTTAAAACCTTGAATAATACATGTTTCATAATATCATTGACTTCCCTACCCGAATCACTGCATACTCTTAAACTATGATCCACCTTTGTCTATTGAATTTTAAGCTGGATTCTGCTCATCAGCCTATACCTCTATTGAATGCTATTAGTGATCATCATCCCATATGGCTCACTCTTCTTCCTTCATTGAACACGTGTCTTCTGGATCTCCTACTTATTTATTATATCGGACATTTTCTAAGTCTTCACTTGAGAAATTTTTCTTCGAGCTTCAATTAACTAACTTTTCCAGTCCCTTTGTTGATAATGATCCTGAATCATCTTACAATAATTTCTGCTCTTCATAATTCTCTCTTTATTACAAAATTTTTCCCAAGCGAGTCCGCCCTCAACATAAACAAAAATAAAAACTGTTTGATGACAATTGCTATTCGCAGAAAAATAAAGACCAAAAGTCGACGGTACGCAAAATTCATTTCTTCAAGAAATTTAATTGACTTACATATCTTTCGTAGATTCAGAAACAAACTTAACAGAGAAATTCTGAAGGCCAGGCGATCATTCTATTTCAACATCTGTTCTTCCAACAATTCTAAAAAAATGTGGAATTACCTTGGATTTCTTACTGGTAGAAAACCCAGGCAACACTTAAATGTTATCGAACTTAAGTTCAACGATACTTTGGTTAATGCCCCACTGGACATTTACAACTTGTTAGATCACTCCTTTATACAAACTCCAAGTGGCGTTTATTCTTTTTTTTCAGTCTCTTTGACTGTTGTAGATATTTATCAAATTCTTCATTTTTTTTTATCCCCATTTTCTGAGCAGGAGATACTGTCCTCATTCAAGCGTATTAAGGTTAACAGTTCCCTTAGTAGCGACAATTTACATCCTAGAGCCATGGTATTCATTGCCAGTTTACTCTTTATGGCATTATCGCACTTAATTTATATTTATTTAAATCACAAGTTCCGGGACAACATGCCTGTACGAAAAGTAAGTCAACTAGAAAACGTAAAAATATCGAAAAGTAGTGTTCACAGAGTGGTGAAATAGATACCACATGTAATATATGCAAATTTTTTAAAGAAACCACCTTAAACTGCAAATACGAACGATTACCGTGGGCTGGAAACCATATGTCATAGAAGAATGAGTGGCTGCAAGTACCATTTAGTAATAAGAAAGCATTCAATCTGGATGAACCAAACGGTACCACGCATTACTGGAATAATTTGAAACGCAACAAATGACAAATAATCAGCCGTTAAAATGGAGGCTCCATTATGATATCAGCGGTTTTTGGCTTTAATTGTCAAGGTCATATCTGTGTTTTATACAGACGTCAAAATGCACTAACATATAAAAAACTTTTGAAAGACAGTCTGTTTCCTGCTGTGGAGAAAATAGGCAGTCCTGGCTGGATTTCTCAGCAGAACAACACGTCTATTCATAAAGTAAAGTCTACAATGATGTAGTTGAGATCCAAAAATGTGAAACTATTATTGTGACCAGCCTGTAACTCAAATCTCAATCACACTGAGAAGTTGTGGGGTGTTTTAGTTCATGGTGTCTGCACTCATCATAAGCACTTCGTTACCATCAAGGAACTCAAAATACAAATAATAAAATGTTGGTATAATATTGACTGTATGGTAATGCATTGTTTAATTAGCAGTATGAGAGAAAGTGTATTTCATGTTATTAAATGTGCAAGAGGCTTAATTACTTATTAATTAGGCTTGAAATCTATGTAATTTTTTATGTTTCCACATAATTATGGGACAGTTCCTTAGGACTGGATATGTAAAGACATCACACTATTTCATTTATATATGTTATCAACAGTTCTTGATGATGTATGATATTCAGCTTCTTAGAAAGTGCATCATCAATATGAATATTTCCTTCATTAAACTCTTGTTTTTGCAGAAAATTACATTTCCATATAATTATGGGACACAATGTAAAGGCTCCATTTCCGTGTTAAAACTGTAGGTCCAGCTTGCCAACCCATCTGGCCATTACAGTAAGCTTAGGCCACCTTAAGCATTTTCATCACTCTGGGTGCATGTGATAGCTCTTTCGAGATCTTCTCCTGCAGTAGGTAATATATCATCAGCAATTACCTGATTACCTGTCCACTATGGGATAGAGGTCCATGTAATCGCCATCATACGCCTAAATGTGGTATGATGAAAGCACCATACAGAAAATGGGTCTTAAGCTTACTACACTGCCCAAGTATGTTAGTAACATGGTCCTACAATTTAAAAATTGATCTAAACAAAAGGCAAAACTATTCCTGTCTCTCTCATATACATATGACATGAAGTAAAATAAAAAATCATTATTAAGTATAACACTACACATGTTTTAAAGGAATGATACACATTATGTCATATGTTAAAGATTCGAAATAAGCACAATGCAGCTTAATAAGACAATATTTATAAACAAACGTATAAGTACAATTAATATAGCCTACAATTAACCAGTGGCGTAGGCAGAAAGTTCATAAGGGAGAGGTATAGGCTTAATGGGAGGGATTACAGAGCTACAACTCATATATTCCTATGTTAAATATACAAAATTTCATTGCGATAGTGGTTACAACCCCCAAAACTCCCCCCCGGCTACGCCTCTGCAATGAACATAATGCAAAGTATGTGCAAATTTGTGCAAAATATATAATTTAAGTTTTAATAAAATATGGTAATAAACATATATATGTAATTTTAGAACCATCGTCAGGGGCATTTTCTAAAACTACATACCTGGCTTTTTATCAGGAGGTATGCTATCAAATATATATTGTCATTAACAATGCATACATTCAACATTTTCCAGCAAGATTGTGCAACCATCTATACATCAACTTCAACGAAATCATGGTTCAAGCAGAACTACATTGCAGTTTTAAATTCACCAGTGAACAATCCGGATCCAAACCCTGTTGAGAACACATGGGGGATCTTCAGTTAGTTATGCTGTTGGTAAGCAGTATTTCTCCATAAAGGAGCTAAAGGGATCCATAGAGAAGACATGGTATCCAATCAGCCCAGCAATTCTGTAAAATCTAATTTCTTCCATGGTAGACACACTACCAAGTCATAAGCAACAATAGTAATACCTCATAAACTTAAAGTATATCCTTGATTTTTAAAGGGGCAACAAAAAAAATCAAACTGTGCCTATACTTTTAAGGCAAGATTCTATATAAATTTCATTGTAAATAAGGCATTAAGCAAATATCAGCAGTTGTGAATTTATGTATGTAAACAGCATGTAGTACATAATAAAATGGATTTAATATTTTGCTTGTATTATAATTTCTCTTTAAAAAGCTAACTCTCTTCTGTGATGAAACCTTTAAGATGCACTGTATGTGTATACACACATATACAGGGACCAACGAACTATGACAAACTGTACTCGCCAGATAAAAATGGTACTCACCTGCTTCCAAAAGAAAACTTTGAAACATAGTTGAAAAAGATTATTTCCTACTCATCAAATGCAAAAATCTAGTCACCAGTAGTGACCGGGCAGTCAGATTCATCAAAAACTCTTTGAAGAAAAAAAAATTACAGCGCCAAGAAGAAATTGTAATAGAACTGATAGCAATAAATTTCATTTTATATATATATCGCACATAGCGAGAAATAGGAGTTATTAAACTTTCAGAACAATTCAATCACTTGTTTGTGAAGAAGAGCTACACAAAGTTGGCAAAGCAATATGTAGTTGATCCACCTCTGGTATATGCATAAACTGTTATTCAGCATGGCATAGATGCACAAAGTTGACAGATGGTGTCTTGAATAATTTATTATCAAATGGTGGGTTATTTCATCCACATTTTGAAATAGATGAAAGTAATGCTCATCAGGGTTCAAATGTGCCCAATAGAAGAGAGATCAAGGGATATGGTTGGCCAAGGAAATGTGTCCCAAGTATGAAGGCAGTCACTAGAGAGGCTTGCTGCATATGGCAGGGCATTAATGTGCTGGAAAATAAGCCCAGGATGCTGTGAAAAGAACAGCAACATAAAGTCATAGAATTTCATTGACTGTGTGGAAAGGGTACCATGGAAAACTGCAGAACAGATCTAGTTATCAAACAAAGTGTCCCACAACCTGACGCCCTGTTGTCATGTCGTGTGGCATTCACCACTAAACGAGGAATTTGTGTGGCTGCCAGACCATATTCAGACATGTTTACGCTAGTCGTTGCAACTCAATACAAAATGGGACTCATCACTGATGACAATTTGACTCCACTAAGCACAGTTTCACATTGAGAAGGCCAAGTGACACTATAATTGCTGTTGACAATCGGAAGAGTCAGAGGTGCCTAGCATAATGGGTGTAGTCCAGCAATGGGTCCAGGCTGTCATTTCAGTACACAATAAATGAATGATTGAGACACATCAAGTACTGTTACAGCTCCTCTCACAATTGTTCTATCTTCTCTTTCTCTGTCGTCACCTTAGGCCATTTGCCATCTGCTTGTGAATGAAATTTGATGTTTTTGACCCATTCCTGTCAATATCGTCCAATTATTGCATTGCTCCAATCCAAATACTTTCCAATATGGCAATTTTTTGTTCATCCTCCCTTTTTTAGTCCAATTATATGTTGTTCATCCTCTTTCAAACTTCCTCATTTGTTTGTAGCATATGCAAATTTGTCAGTGAGGCAGGATCACAGTCAATAAAGACAAATGCAATCAAAATCCACTGGAAGTCCTGTCCATAAAAGTGAGCATCATTCTTAATATACACAATCATAATGTGCAGTTCCAATGTACTGTAGCTACCACTCTTTCATTTACATGCTACCACGCACGGTATGTTCGACTTTAAGATATTTGTATATGATGTTCAATTATAATAGATTATTCCTTCTGCGCTGTAATGGTTTTGTTGTTGTTTCTTCAAATAGCATATAAACATGTTGGGAAAATAAAAATATGGTCGAAATATCAATAAATATGATGATTTTTTCAGATAAACCCAAACCAACGAGTTATTAAATAAGAAACTTGATACAGAAGGAGCTTAATGATGACTTCTAACCCATAACATGATTCCTACCTCACATTGAAGAAAAAAAATCTCCCATGGTTTTCCTTGACTTTACGCATAAATATAACAATCTCAAGCAACTTTCAACTAAACTTACAGCAGAAAGTGATTCTTATTCTGGTATTGAAGTTATTCAAAAACAGAAGTTAAGGCTGCCCCTCGACTTGCAGTAGGTTTGACCAAAAAATCTAATTTTCCTAATCTTTTTAGGGGTTTATCAAATTCCCTGACAATTCCAGGTGCTCCAAGCACATGGGAACCCTGATCATAGCTTCTCAAGCATCAATATAATTTTCAAATCCATACCACTAGTTTAAAATACATGCAAATGCTAGCCACAAAAATTAATAATAAATCACATTCATGCTGTGATTGGAATCCAGATATATTTTATAATATGAAAAGAAATGACTGGCTTTAAGTAATACCTAGAATGAAAACAAACTAATATTTTCTAAATTTAAAACACCACAAATAAACATATTATAGAGATAAGCAATAACTGAATTTTCATAAGAAATTTATTGACCCAACAATAAAAGAAAATATAAAATACAATTATTTGAAAAGTAGTCACAGCTCCTTGATTGATATTAATTTTTTATTCTACATGGCAAATTTTATGAAGTTTTCTTTTGCATGGTTTGAATAAATTTTAGAACTAAGTAAAGCATTATTTGAATAAATTTTAGAACTAAGTAAAGCATTATTTGAATACATTTTAAAACTAAGCATTATTTGAATGTCTCTCTCTCTCTCTCCTAAAAGGGAAGGAGTACACTCTAACTATAGTGACTTTGGTTATAACAACTCATTATGTCAAAATTATGCAAGCCCCACAGAAATACTTGAGATATTTCATCCTGATTATAACCTTAAAATAGTGGTAGGAAATCTTAGTCACAAATAGCATGAACTTTTTAGAATGAAAACTGATCATGCCATCCCAAATGAAATCCTTTGATATCCATATACCATATGAATCTTTTTCTCCTTAGACTAAAGCAGTATTTTAAAATATGAAATATACCAACTTTCACCATCTGATTTTCCTTTTTCCAATAGGTAACCTGCAAGAAATTTTGCAATTTGTCGCTTTTACTTGTTGCAACTGAGCAAAGAATAATCTGTTTTCCTGCCTTTGTTGAAGTTCAGCAAGACTTTGACAAGCTGTAGGTTCTGAAAACAAACACTTCGATGCACACAAAAAGATATTGAAAAAATGCATTAATATTTAGTGAAACATTATAGCAATATCCATGAAGGTTACATAAACTTATCAAATATACGCTTGAGTGATCACTGAATTATAACCATCTACGTAGCATTTTGTAGTGCTTCCTTTAAACTTCTTCTTAGTATAGAAGTCATTCAACAACACTGTAATTCAACAATACATATAAGAGTATGGATATATGTCCAACCAAGCTCTTGCAATGCAGCTTTAGGAGTGATTGGCGATCCTGAAACCTTGTATGCCTTTCCAAAATGTCTCATGCTAAATGGCATTGAAATTGAGACTTAAAGGCCATTGGATACAATAGAAGTCAGACTGATGTTCCGGTGAACCATTCCTGCATACAAACTGCCGGATGACAACACACATTATCATATTGGAAGACACATACACCACCACCATTCATAATATAAATAATTGATAAAAATACAACATATCAGCGTGTACACAGTCAGACAGCAGTTCACGTTGTGGGACTCAGTGATATATTATTCTACATCGACAAGAAGGTGCAACTTTTTTCAAATTAAAAATACCCAATACAATACAACCACCTGTACTGACCACCACTTTTTATGCCATACATGATGGAACGATCCATAACCTCATGTTGTTGATGGCAAGTACAGACATGACTATCCATGAAGTACAGTAAAACACATCTCTCAGACCAACACACGTACTTCCAGTCATCAACTTTTCCACTAACATGTTCTTTTCACCAGGCTAGATGATCATATTTTTATGGCACAAGGACAGCAAGGGTCATTCTGCACCAAACAAGGTGAGGCTGTACATATGGTTTTAAAATAAAAACAAATTAAAACTGCAATGATAAAAAATGTATTAAAAGTACATTGAAATCAAAATGAAAAAAAAATCAGATGAGACTGAAAAACCAATCTCAAATAAAAAGTTAAAAATGATTTCATAATTAAAAGAATCGCATAAGACTAGTTTTTAACACCAATGAACCTTGGTTAGAAGATGATGTCGCGCTGTCCATCTGGTAATGTAACCTGCATGTGTGTGAGCATGCAGTACATACCAGATACTGTTCTTGGTTGGCTACTAGTGGTGTAGAATGACTTCAAAATTGGGCTATGTACAATTGTTCACTGTGCTGCCCTTGAATACAAAAGTTACAATTCATACATACATCATCATCATCATAGTGATATACATATGAAATGTGACTCATTCGAGAGGAGGCATGATGAACAGTTAAAGATGGCCCCCTTTTGGAGCCACGTTATGGCACTGTGGGCTACTATTATATTAATTAGCAACTATTGAACAGTAATGTGTTTATTGGCTTGTACAAGTCATCATACACAGCCATCTTACTACTTCGAACATCAATCTTCACTGCCCTTGAGAATTGTGCCACTGGTATATTGTTTTGCTATTTTGGAACCAAACTTGGTGTATTTTAACCATGGGGCTCTCAAATACCCACACAAATTCAGATCTTTTTTTAAATCAAAGTACCAGTTCTTCACACTCCTGTAATCTGCCCTTTTTCTAAGTTCGATACATCCTCATTTTACACATCACGTACAGACTTTTACTGTGTACTAGCGATGAAAACAAAAACACCAAACTGTGTGAAAAACTGCTTTTAAGTAAGAAACAAACTGTTCTTTCAAATAGGCTAAAACGGTTGCCAAATCCAGTGTCAAATTAAGGCTTTTATGGACTCTCAGGGTTCCTACTCACATTGGAGAAAAAATTCCCTTTCTTTGCCAACAAATTTCCATGACCAATCGCAAGTTACTTACAGCTGAACTTCAGTTGTGAGGAAAATGGCTACATATTCGTGGAAGATTTAGCAACTCAAAAAAGAAGTCAAGGTTTTCCCCGACTTTTCCAGGTTTGACCAAAAAATCTTGCTTTTTCCCGACATTTAGAGATGATTTCAAATTCCCCAACAATTCCAGGTTCTCCAGGTTGCATGAGAATACCGAACTCTAGACTAGAAGGATAGAACAGTCTCCTGAAAGACACGGCCTTCATTATGTATTCAGTCAATAAGTTATAAGTTTTTCTTGGAAGTCGGAGCAGTAGCTTGAAGCTCTTTACAGAGGGCTTGGGAAGTTACAAGGGGGCCTTAAAATCATTAATGTTTTGATGTATTTAATATTTTTAAAGAATATAATCAGGGTTCGTACACTTCAGGAAGAAAAAAATTCAAGGCTTTTCAAGGCCCTGCGGTCCAAAGTTGAAAAAAAAAAATTAGGAAGAGTTGTACACAACTATAAGCATTTCAATGTTACAATATACGAGGGCGAATCAGAAAGTCTTTGCCCCTATTTTTTATTAGCCAAAATAAGGTACATACAGGTAATTACAAATATACGTACTATTCTACGTACCTTACACTATTTTTCCACATAGTCCCCACACCGGTTCAGACATTTGTCCCATCGCAGCACTAAATTTGAGATGCCCCTGTGGTAGAATTCGTCCGGCTGACTGTGGAACCACCGTCGGACTGCTGTCTTGGCTTCATCGTTGCACGTGAATCGCTGTCCTGCCAGGAACTTCTTCAGCCGATCGAAAACGTGGAAATCACTAGGGACGAGGGCCGGACTGTATGGCGGGTGGTCCAGACTCTCCCAGTGAAATGACCGGAGCTTGTCGGCGGTTCTGATTGCATGTGGCCTTGAGGATAACGTTGTCCACATCGAGAATCTCTCGGCACTTCTCGCCTGATGGCAGCCCGCAACATGACAGTGCCATCAATGCCAGTTATGGTTCCACACTGTCACGTCTACGGGCTGCCATCAGGCGAAAGCCGAGAGATTCTCGATGTGGACCCACGTGGTTATCCTCCACAACAATGCGAGGCCACATGTGGCAATCAGAACCGTCGACAAGCTCCGGTCATTTCACTGGGAGAGTCTGGACCACCCACCATACAGTCCGGACCTCGCCCCTAGTGATTTCCACGTTTTCGGTCCGCTGAAGAAGTTCCTGGCAGGACAGCGATTCACGTGCAACGTTGAAGCCAAGACAGCAGTCCGACGGTGGTTCCACAGTCAGCCGGACGAATTCTACCACAGGGGCATCTTAAATTTAATGTTCTTATGGGGCAAATGTCTGAACCAGTGTGGGGACTATGTGGAAAAATAGTGTAAGGTACGTAGAATAGTACTATATTTACAATTACCTGTATGTACCTTATTTTGGCTAATAAAGAATAGGGGCAAAAACTTTATGATTAACCCTCATAATTTGCAAGGCTCCTTTGGGTAAGCAGCTATTAACATTGAAGATGTTTTTACAGAGGTCAATTAGAAAAAAACAGTACTTTATATTTCGTCACATTTTTTCAGTACACCTTAATAAAGGTAGGAGGCTGTTGTTGCCACTTTATTGTAGTTGTATCAATAATATATTTGTATTGCATCAACAATATATTCGTATTGCATCAATAATATATTCGTGTTGCATGTTGGTAAGTTCATAGGTTACTTTTGCAGTATTGTACTAAAAAGCGCCCTCTAGCAGACGGGTTTGTTTTTGTTTTTTGTTTTTTTTCCAGATTCCTTTTCCACATCCTTTGAATAATCTATATACCAATTTTGGTATATAGATTATTCCACTGAACGGTTCAAGCTCCAGTGTGCACTAAGTAGGCCAAGTTCAATTATAACCACCCTATATATATATATACAGTAGAGTCTCCATATAACGAACTTCCATATAACAAAGTTTTCTATTTAATGAAATTTTCGGCGGAACCTTGACTTTGAATGGCACTAACATGTAAATTTGTCTCCATATTACGAAAAACAATTTCTATATAACGAAGTTCTTTTTATAAAGAATTTGATTTTTTTTTTAATTTACCTTTTACAATTTTTCAGCGGGCCTGTTAGATAGAAGGGATAGACAAGGATTTTAAGCAAGAAAGACGGAGGTGAAGTAGCCTCCTGTATTGTGGACATACGGCCCGTTGAATTTTCTTGTTCTAAACTGGGAACATAGAGGCAGAAGGGGGTGTAGTAAAAGTGTTATTACTGTGCAGGTCTAGCTAAGCCACGAAATTTGCTTCTCGCACATACGTGTTGCATTTTTTTAAAATGGGTTTGAACTCAATGGGGAAGGGGTAGGGAGCATGCAAGGAACATCTGGAATAAGTTTTTAAGAATTATTTCTCTGTTTCAAATATATAGTATGAGGATTATACAGGTGCAAGGTAAGCCTGGTCTTTGCTTTTTGTTATTAATATTTACGTATTTGTATACAAAAAATATTTAAACTCGTAAGAAAAGAAGAGTCTACTAAACTTAGTTTTTACTGTCCAAATTCAACCTTTTTCATTTTATCGAAATTAAGTTTCAACATTTATGTTAATTTCTATTTAACGAATTTTCCTTATAACGAAGTTTTTCAGAGGAACGATGGCACTTCGTTAAATAGAGATTCAACTGTGTGTATATATATATATATATATCATCATATTCAACCATTATCTATCCACTGCTGGATGAAGGTCTCTCCAAATGCTTTCCACACAAGTCTATCCTGGGCCATTCGTTTCCACGTCACCCCAACCTGTTTTCTTATTTCATCCACCCATCTAGTTTGAGGACGTTTTCTAGGTCTTCGGTGGTCTCTTGGAATCCAGTTCAGAATTTCTGTTGTCCATCGTTGATCAGTTCTTCTTGCAATATGCCCAGCCCATCGCCATTTCAGCCCTTTTACTTTAACAATGATGTCCTCTACTCTAGTTTGCTCTCTCACCCAAGTGTTTCTTTTTCGATCTCTCCTAGTTATTCCAAGCATGCACCTCTCCATGCTCCTTTGCGTTGTCTGTAACTTTCGTATTGCTCCAACTGTTAGACTCCATGTCTCTGATCCATAAGAGAGGACTGGCAATACACACTGGTTGAAGACCTTTCTTTTTAGACACAAAGGCAATTTCCCCTTCAGGATAAAACTGTTTCTTCCAAATGCACTCCAGCCAAGTTTAATACGTCTGTTGAGTTCTTTCATAATGTTGCCATCCATTGAAATCAGCTGGCCAAGGTAAATATATGAATCAGCAATTTCTAGCTCAATGTTGTCAACTTGTATTTTTGTTTCCTCTACAAAATTATTGAACATGATCTTAGTTTTTTGTAGGTTCATCTTGAGTCCAACTTCTTTACTTCTAGTTGAGAGCTCCTGTACCATGTCTTGGAGTTCTGATGGGTTCGTTGAAAAAATAACAATGTCATCAGCAAACCGCAAATGATTTAAATATTCACCATTTATTTTTATTCCCTTGTTATTCCAATTTATCAGCTGAAAAATCATCTGTAAAGCTGAAGTAAAAAGTTTTGGAGAAATGGTATCTCCCTGCCTCACCCCTTTGCCAAGTTTGATAGTTTTGGTATCTTTATGTAACCGAAATTTTGCACTTGCATTTTTATACACACGTTTCACCATGTCAATGTACACATCCTCAATGTCTGTTGATCTTAAAGAGTTGATGACTGCTGATGTTTTAATAGAGTCAAAGGCCTTCTCATAGTCAATAAATGCAACACACAATGGAAGTTCATATTCATGTGTTCTTTCAATTAATTCTCTTAATACTTGAATATGGTCCACTGTACTGAATCCACTTCGAAATCCAGCTTGTTCTCTTGGTTGAGCTGCATCTAATTTTTTCTGCAGGCGATGTGTTAGCACTTTTGTGAAGATTTTATAAATAGCAGGTAACAAGCTAATTGGTCGGTAATTTTTCAATATATATATGTATACACATACTCAGTGGATTATAAATGGTTATTGATGATGATATACATATATATGAAAGCTATTTGGAAGATAACCCCCGTTTCCCTACAGCACAAATAGAGATTGATGTCATTTTTGCACTCCAGTGTAGGATGATTCAGTCAGGGCTCAGCTGTGCAACTGAGAGTTTATGTCTGCTGCTTGATGGTCTTGGCCGCTTTGAAATGAGCATTACAAAAGAAAATCCCATCAAATATGAGATACGTTTGGTAATACGTTTTTTACTTGCAAAAAAGATTGTAGCTGCAGACACTCACAGTGTTTATGAAAAAAAGTAATAAATGAAGGTATTAAGTGTGAGCAGGGCCGACAAGAGGCGGGGAGCTGGGGCAAATTACCAGGGCCCGGGCGGGCCTGGAATTTTTTTTTTAAAGTCATTATCCAATTTTATTATTTTTGGTTTTGTCGCATAACATTTCACCTTCTTATCGGTAATAGCAATACTGGAAAGGAAAGTATTTTTAGGCCCATGGCCTTCAACCGAATGTTAAAAAAACATTTAACTTTAGTTTACATTCCACCACATAGATAGCTGCACCAACACCAGAAGGAGTTATTGATGTAATGTGTGTTTATGTTTTATTTTCCTGTAGTCTTTGTACTGAAGTCAGTTGAGAAAATTAAAGCACGATTATCGTTTCTTCTTAAATTCATGTATAGCCACCTTTTTCAGGTACAAGGAAAAGGTAGGAGCAGTTCATGCTATTTTCATTAATCAGAAACGAAAACAATTCATAGTTTTAATTTATTTGATTTGACAGCACACTTTGTTTATAAATTTTAGCTGTTATCAGTAGCTGGTTATGAATTAGGGGCCCGAGACGCAAACAAACTTTGGGGGCCCCACTTACTAGTAAGGGGTTCCCCAACTTTTTTTTTTTTTTGCATGAAAGAAAGGTTCAAAATTGTAAAATGTCTTCCCCTGAGGGAAGATGCGAGAGGGAGGAGAATCCCTTCCCTGCATTTGGCATAACATGGTGCATTTTGAGGGCCCCACATGGCATGGGGACTTCAATCTTTCTATCTGATTTTTGTATTTTTCTCAAAAATAAGCTTTGAAATATGCGATATTATAACTATTACTGAAACAATATTTTTTAAACCTTAGGTTGTGTTTATTCTTGTTCATTATGAATTACCATCATAAATCCAGCGCACAAAAAAGAAGAGAACGAGATGCAAAAGAGAAAGAATCTGTTAAAGGTTGAATAATTCTTAAAAGTTTAGGGGTCACCATCTCTCCTCGCTTTCCTGAAAATCAAACCAGAAATATCTCAATTGAAGAAGACAGCAATAATAATGGAAGTGGTTCTTGTGGATCAAGTACATTTGACTATATAATTGAATACACTGCTGAATCTAAATCATCAAAACCAAGCTCATCTGTAGCTACAAGAGGACATAAATCTGATGCAACTGAACTGTGTTCTGCTTCTTGCTTAACGGGAATAACATCGTCAACGTCCGAAAATGAACAAAATAATGAGAACTTAAATTTTGATATTAGTTTTCTAAAATCATACTTCACTACCGACGAAATAGAAGACGTTGTTCCACAAGGGCAAGAACCATACCCAGCGATTTTTCCTCCCGACCATGACGGAATGAAATTTCCCATTTATATGCTGAATTGTCGTTTAAGAAACAATGAAGTAGTTCTTCGGGACTGGTTAGTTCGGAGTGAAACCAAACAAGCTTTATTTTGCTTTCCATGTTGTCTATTTTGCAAATTATTTGAACTGCAGCGATATATTTTTGCTGCAGAAATTAGCTCGGGACATTCCAAAGGTTATAAAAAGCTATATAACAGAATACCTGAGCATGAAAGCAGCAACAATCACAAAGCGTGTTACGTACAATGGCGAAATTTACAGAGCAATTTAAACAAAAACACGACAGTGAATTGCTTGTTATTGCACAAAATAAAAAATGAAATGCAAGTATGAAAAGATTTACTATGGCGATTTCTGGACGTAATTCTGTTTCTTTCTGAATGTGGATTAGCTTTCAGGGGGAGCAACAACTTGATTGGCGATCGGAGAAATGGAAATTTCTTAGGGATGCTGGAAATCATAAGTCATTATGACCTTCTCCTTGATAGGCACTTGAAAAAAGTGAAGGAATCACAAATTTGAGGCAAAAGAATGCAGGTTCATTATTTGTCAGCCAAAATTCAAAATGAATTTATTTCATGCTGTACTGAAAAAGTTCTTAACTTCATTTTAAAGGAAAGAGAAGTTGCAAAACACTTTTCTATCATTGTAGATGCAACGCCAGATTCCGCGAATGTGGAGCAAACGACATTCATTTTGCGTTATGTTCTTACAAATAGAGAAACGAATGAATATGAAATATTTAAAAGATTCATAGAATTTGTAGATTGCAATAAGAAAACAGGAGATGTTATTGCAAGTTTGATTCTTGTACAAATTCGGGAAAATACAAGAAAACTACAAAACAAATATAAAGATGATGTCAGGGAAAAGCTCTCTGAAGGATTGATACATCTGAAATCGATATATGATGCAAACATACAGGAAAAAAAATCTTTTACCTATACGGTTGCTCAACAAAATAAACCATCTGAATCTTAAACCACTATTTCCTAACATAGTTATTGCTTTGAAGTAGTTTTGTACAATTCCCGTGAGTGTAGTTCAAGCAGAACGATCTTTTAGTTTCCTATCAAGGATAGAAAGTGTGTTACGGTCAACTATGGGTCAAAACCGAATTTCGTCTTTAGGCTTATTATCAATTGAGGCTGAGCTAGCTAAACATTGTGATTTTTCCCAAATAATAGATACATTCGCAAGTCGTAAGAATCGCAAAGCGCTTTTCTGAATTAACTTAAATCCGAGACTCTTTAAATTCTGCTGTCGTCCTTTCTTGTTAAACAACTCTTATTTTCTATTTACCAAATAGTGCATCGTTCTAATTCAATTTTCTCATTATATTGCAGGAAAAGTGAAAAACTATTTCCATCGATACGTACGTGTTTGCTTTTTCATGGGGCCCGGAATTATTGTTGTCCCGGGGCCCAGGCCAGCTCTCGGCAGCCCTGGGTGTGAGTGGTACAGAAAGTTTAAAAATAGACAAATAAACATTCATAATGAAAAAAGGACTAACTGTCATACTGTTGTCAGTAATGAACTTGCTCAAAAAATTGACCGAACAGTTTGTGAAAACCGTCGGTTCACGATAGCTGAACTTCCTGAAAAACTTCTTGTACTGTTTTGTACGAGGTTGATCCTGAAAAGTTAGGCTATGAAAAAAATTGTGCTCATTGGATTCCGAAAGTACTTACAGACCATTCAACTGCAAATTAGTGTTGAAGAAAGGTTGAAGTCACAGGCTGCAGTTTTCTATAAACAGGGAATTTCAAAGCTTGTTCACAGGTATAGTAGATGTGTCAATTTGACGGGTAACTATGTTGAAAAATAGTCTGAGGTTGTAGTTTTCAAATGCATGTAATGGAAATTATACATATGTATTTGCATATTTTTTATAACCAAACGGAAATTACTTCCCGAATAGCCTTTGTATATGCTTTTCTCCCTTCTAATAACTACTTCTGTCTCCTTCACAACTTTATGTGATATAAAAAGCACATTTTAATTATCTTTTATCTATTTTATAGCTGATGTGTTTGCATGCCACATGTAGATAAATATATCACCCTACTTTCTAATTTCTACTGAACTTATTTCTTTTTAGAAGTATTGCTATTTCCTTAATTTTCTCTTTATCAAGCTCTTTACTCTATAATGCTTTACAAATTTTTTATGCATTTCATTAAATTATCTTCTTGTATAATCTTAAAAAGTTCACCTAAACTTAATCTACCTTAATAATTATATAGAGTGTCCAAAAAGTCCCGAAACAGTGGAATATTTCAAGAAATCCATTTCGGATTAAAAAGTAAAAAAATATTTGTTCAATATTTTTAAAAAAATACTATCCGGTGATGCCAAAATTGACCCTCCCCTCTCTCCCTTGAGGGTGGATGGAGGGCAATTTTGAAATCTTAAATGAGAAGCCCCATTTTTTTTTATTGCAGATTTAGATTCTCCAGAAAAAAATACATA
>QLNU02015360.1:202344097-202354195 GCA_006491805.2 Dysdera silvatica
GCTGTTAATTATTAAAACTTAATTATTTCCATAAAAATAATGCATGAAACATGTGTACATCATTTTTAAAATTATAGCTACTTACAGGAAAAAATAAACTTACTTCCTTTAATAGACTGTCTCTCAAAACAACTTTTAGTTTCATTTGAGGCAAAAACGTTTTCTGATTCCACTAAACTGTAAAATGTTTTAACTCATTTAATAATGTTAAATTAATATAAAAATACAGGGTTTTGTCACAAACAGATGAAGTAATCCATTACAAAATTCTGTAAAAATTATTTTGAAAATTTATTTTCTAAGTCTAGCTTTAAATGTCGAAGAGGAAGTTTACCTCCATTATTAAGAATTTTCTGGACACTGAATATTAATAACGAGTTTAGAAACACCCAAAATTCACAGATTAAATACAAACCTTTTAATTTAAGCTAATCAGAAAAAAAAATTCCTCAGGCTGGACTCTGAACTAATAATGTTCTGGTTGTCACACGAACTGATATACTAGCCATGAAACTAACAGGCCAAGGATGCACAATTTTTTCGAACATAGCTTTGATACAAATATAAAACTATCGAGCGATTTCTGGCCTCAGTAATTTGGTGCAGGCAGCTATTGTATTAATTCTATAAATTGAAGATCGCTGGTTAAGTTCAACCTGAAAATTTTTTTATTTTTCGACTTCAGATAGTAAAATTATAGCATTGAAAACATTATGGCAGCTTTAATGAAATATATATTCATTGACAAAAAAAAATAGTGCATCACGGTAGCATTGTTGGATTTCTGCAAAACTTAGCATGCATGAAGTTCTGAGGCAGATGTAAATTATTAGAATTGTGGCATGATTGAACATTTGATTTTGCACTAAAGATCACAATAGTGCTATCTTCGTTCTCGTATGAAAAGGTTCTTGGGGGCTAGGTTTGTGTAGTCCACTTCTTTTTTTAGTTGTTGATCATTGGTTAAGAAATCACTGACTACTAAAAGTGCCTCTATAAGAAAGTCAAAGACAGTTTGGCCAGTTAACAAGTTAACAGACTTTGAAAGGGGATGCATCATTGGATTGAGAAAAGTAGAATGGACATTGCGAAGAATTGCCTGCAACATAAGCTGTTCTGACCTAGCTGTTAGGAAGTATTGGAAGCAGTATTAAATGAAGGCATATACGCACTGGCGAACATGTTCAGGATGGCTCAGACAAACCATCAGTAGACAGGATTGTCTGATCTGCCAAATAACATAAGCAACTCCAACAATTTTGTTGTCCATCATCCAGAGATAGGTAGGACCTTCATTACAAATTCCTGCATGCTCAAGCCATTTCCGGGCACTTAACAGGATGTTTGGTGTCACAGCACCCATTACATGTTCTAGCATTGATAGACAGTCACCGTCGCCTTCGTTTGCAGTAGTGTCGTGAATGAGAAACCTGGACTTTTACAGACTGGAACTATATCATCTTTAGCAACAATTTCAGGTTCTCTTTGAGATCCAATGATGATCATGTTCAAGTGTGGAAAGCATGTAATAAAAACTTCAATCCTAACTTTGCTTTGGAATAACACACTACCCTGATTGCTGGAATGATGATTTGAAGAGCAATCATATATAACAGCCAGTCGTCTCTAGTAATGGTATAAAGGACACTAACAGCTCAGCGATAGGTGCAGGACATTCTGTTGCTACATTTGTTACTACTCATAAAAGACCTTCCAATAGGCAGTTTTGAATAGAATAATGCTCGTCCTCACATAGCAAGGGTTTCACAGGAACGCCTCAGCCAAATCGACACAATTCCTTGGCTTGCTCGGTGACCAGATTTATCACCGATCAAACATTTATGGGCCAACTTCGACAGCCTATAAGTGTGCAGGATTTAGAGACCCAGTTATAACATGTGTGGACAAATGAGCCACAAAATACCAGATCGAACCTGTATATCTCCATGCCCAACCATGTCTTATTTTGTACCTTAACTAGAGACGGCCCAACAAGGTACTGAAGTCACCTTTAAATTGTACAGTTTTCTCCAATAAACTTATTGTTTTGCTCTAATGTTTGAATCACTGACATATCAAAGTTATCTTCATACCTACAAGATTTAATTCAATTTCAATAATTCCTTCTTAGTGTTTGTGTGTGTGTGTGAATGAGTGTACATCAAACACTCGAAACATTATAACGGATTATCTGATGCTAGTTCCCCATATAACCAGTGAGACAGCTCAGAATCCGGAATAGAACGAATGCTACAAGGCTTCTAAAATTGTTGTGTGACATTTCGCACAAGTTTTGTTGTTGTTTTGTTTGATATTTTGCAAACACGTCTCTAACTTGTGTGCATTACCAGGTGAAGTAACTATGGATCAGACTTGGATCTATGGATCTATACAAGTGATGGATCAGACAGATTATAGAACAGAAACCACAAATACTTAATGAGATTGAGGTGTGGAAATTTGGAGGCTAATTCAATTCAACACCTGAAACTGGTAGTCTTGTTCTGAAAACTAAATTTAAATAATCAATGCAGCATTATCCTGGTGAATCACATTTTCATTAGAGAATATCATTGCCACAGGCAGATAGATGTACCTAGTCTGCAATGATGTTCAATTAAGTGGAAGATGTGATAGTCAATTGATTCTCAAGATCTAGAGTTCTACAAAAAACAGGAAATATAATTCATGACGCCAGGCATTTCTCATAGTTCGAGTTCTAACACTCACATACCCACTGTAAGCATCCTCAGCAATTAACTGGAGTTAGCAAAGGCACTCAACATAACCTAGAGCTATGCAGCCCAATATTCAGCAGGTTTCGATGCACAATGGATCATAATGTATCACTCCTGTCATTAGCAAATTATCAGTGGCTTACATCACAGTAGCCCTCTTATGTTTTTCTAGATGAGATTTTCCCATTTTAAAGTAGCATAAGGCTTATTAACAGAGATTGCCAGCAGGTGTTACTCATGAGCTTGACATACCATTATTTGCTTGCGATTTGTGTAACAGCAAGATGGTCATTGTGTTAAGCTCCTCAATGCATATGTTGCTGTGAATGTGGAAAACCAGTTATTCATATTATGCAATGACTAGTCAAAGTAAAGAAACCTTGGACCCCTTAGTGGAAGTGGGAAATAAGTTTAAAACGAGAGATAGAATTCACTTTTAGCGAGAAAGCTACTTTTTGGGGTAGAATTTTAAAATTTTTATACTAGAGACTGTATGTATATATGTATTTGAGAGCTATTTCTTTTTGGTCATCCATAGTTACAATTATTTTCACATATTTATGTTATATATTTACAAGCAGATATTTATATGTCAAAGGACAATTTTAAACTAGCATTATAATAGAAATTATAATATAACTAATATAAAAATTTTAATATATTAATTATTACACAATCAAATAAAGAAATTAATATGTTATACGACAACTATTATTATACTAAACAACAAATTAACCATACAGATACTTATAGTGGACGTAAAGATTATATCATTGTCGGCTATTCAAATTGCAGAGGAGTTAAATATGCAAAATTTTGAACACTGAGATAACGGACAAAAACATTGAGGAAGCTCACAGACTGCAAATCAATAAAACAGGAAAAGGTACAAATTTTAATAAGGCTCAATGTCATTAATAAAAGAAATGAAATTTGGAAGAAACGAAAAGATACAAAATTAACAAGTGGAATAGAATAAATGAACTTACGGGACAGTATTTATATAAACAAACATCTAACCAAATAAATATTAATATATTTAGAGAAACTTTACGTTTCACAAAAGAAAATAACTACAAATTCGCAAGGACTAAAAAAGTAAAGATTTATGTAAGAAAAAATAATGAAACAGAAAAAATAGAAATTCAAGATATAAATGACTATCATAAAGCCAAATCAACTAAATTTAATATTAAGAAGGAAGGAAAGATCACTAAAACAACAAAAAGTCCTCAAAAAACAGGGTCCATACTCTTTTTTCAAATTTAATATTAAGCACCTTTAAGCACCCACAGGCGATGAACAAATAAGCTAGGGGGGGGATATAATTTGAATTTCCTAATGTAACCAGATACAAATACTAATTTTAATAAAGCAGAGTTAGAAAAACATAATTAGACATACGGATCAAAAAATACTGTATACACTTTTTTTTTTTTTTTCAAATTACCAAGAAATTTTCTGATAAAACAGTCAAAAAATTACAAAATTACGAATGCACCAAATATTAATTTTTAATTTTTGATCAAGCTGTCAAGGCCATCAAGATCGGGGGGAGGGGCAAATGTCTTCATGAGAAGCTAATTTGAATTGTCGTAAGCCTTACAGGAAAACGCATGAAAACCTGAAAAAATTAGCCCGATAAAAAAATTGTAAGATTAATGAATCCAGGACTCAAGCCCCAACACCATTTCTCTATAGTTGAGTTCATTGAATTTTTCATTAATTTTACATTTCAATTTCATTAGTTTTCTCTTTAGTTTTTTTTTTTTTTTTAACTTTGCCTTACAGCAGTGTACAATATCTCTTGTTGTTTCCGCTTTCTCTGAGAGTTCATCTGCTGATTTGATTAGTTCAAACACTTCTTTTTCCAAGCATTGTTTTTTCATTTTCCAGCTTTTAAGTTCTTCACATTCTCTCTTCCTTTTCAGCATTTTTTTCCTCTTCTTTTTCACTCGTCAAGACAGGCCAGGTAATTTTGTCTGGCAAAAGAAGCAGAAAACGAAAACTCAGCCGTGCTTTTCACATTCAAAACTCGCCTACAGAAATTTATGTGTGCGCAATGCCACGTAAGATTTCTCCTGCAGATTTTTTATTTCCATGTTTTTATACAATAATTTCTGCCACCCACGTATTAATTACAGCTCAAACTAGAGCTTTATTCGTTTTGGAGAAAAAGAGACGCTTTCCCCATCCTGGATTCGAACCAGGGTCCCTCCGTTTAGCCCGGAGTGTCTTGGACCGCTAGACGAATGAGGACAGGAAACAACGCTCTCTTTCTCCGAAACGAATAAAGCTCTAGTTTGAGCTATAATCAATACGTGGGTGGCAGAAACTATTGTATAATAAATTCCATGTTTTTGTTGAAGGAAAACTCTTTCAATAGTTGCCTGACCATGGGACAAAATCAAAGGCAATTTTCTGTCCCACACCTTCAAATACCCCTTTTTAAACCTGTATTCATGCAAGAGGGTATCAAGCCTATCTTTGGTTATGCCAAAAGGAGAAAAAATGGCAAGAGGTATGTTCTCCAAAAATTCTTCATAATCAAACAAAAACTCATCACAACTTTCCTTGTTTACATGACTGCAATCAACTAAACAGGATAAAGGGTTTTTAATTTCCTTGAGGCATAGATCTTTGTGCAAAGACACTGCAATTTGATCTAAACATGTTACATTCCTAATAAATGAATAATTTGAAGGACTTCTTTCCCTAATTTTTCCACTACTGCATAAATAAAGCACTGGGCTTTGTGTATAAGTGTTAGAATTTCTTTTTCTGCGACACATTTATCTACGATCAAATCTTTCAGCACTTTGTCTCCTATGAAACGTTGACTAACTTTACTTATTTCATTAATAATGAAAAAATCTGTGACCTCATCTATAGTAGGAAAATATTTGAAAAGGTGATTAGGTCTGGTATGAATAAAAATTTGTACGACAGATGAATTACGCTTGTTTTTAACATCTAGAAAGGATAGAAACCGATCTCGTTCTTTTTTCCCCTTTAAATTTACTACCAATCTAAAAATTAGGCACATTTAATGAGCAAAGCCTAAATTAAATAAAAATTAAGCACCTTTAAGGGACCTTAAAAACAATGGGTGAAGTTAAGCACCCATAGAAACCCTGAAAAAAGTCATCAAAATCAATGAAGATACTACATTTGAATGCCTGAAAAATAAAATGGATTTACTACATGACATTATCCAAAAACTAAAAGACCAAGAAATAATTAGTATAGTGGAAACATGAGAAAACCAAGACTGATAACTCCACAAATACTTATGACTAGAGACAGGAAGCTTAGGTACTAAAAATGGCACAAAAAGGCACTTAAAAGGGTTAAAATAGGCATTTAAAAAAACGCTTAAAATTATGGAAAAAGACATTTAAATCAATGAAAAGGGGCAATTAAATAAATTTAAAATCTACAGACTAGCGATAGAAACATAATGCACATATTCCCTTCTACTGTCTTAAAAATAGAATAAAAGTAGGCGTTATTGGAAAAAAATTAGCATCACACACATATTTTAATATTTGTAATGGAAAACTTTTATTTACACAAGACTATTTTAGATGGGTTTATTCGAACAACCTATCTCCTCTTATTGCACATTACTACGACATGCTTTTTTAAATTCCCAAATGTGAAATTTTGATGTCTATTAGTAACATTTTATATCACGAAAAAGATCTCAACTTCAACATGGGTTATGGGAACATATTTAAAGCAGAACGTCATGATAGGAGACATGGAGGAGACATTGTAGAATTACCATTTAGAATTTTTCCTATATTCTTAATGGATTCAAAATCTTGACTGGTAGAAATCACGTTTTTGCATTTCTTCTTGATTACTTCACCAATTTTAACAAGGACAGACAAAAGGTCTTGTAAAATATAGCACACAACTTCTAATGACTCTAACAAAGGGATATTTCTTTTTTCTAAGTACTTGATAGATTATGAAAGTTATCGAAAATGTGTCAAAGTAAATGTCAATTAATTTTTCTCTTTGGAACTGCAAAATAAAAATTTGCCTTATGTACGGGGGGGATTTTTATCTGACCATAAAAATGGGATACCCTTATCTTAGGGTGTCCGTGAAAAGAAATTTTAATATATGTGTGTGTGTGTGTCTAAAATGTATATAAAAATGCAAAGCAAACAAACTCGAAACACAAATACAAACCAAAATAGGCAGTTACGGCAAAAATATTCAAAACAACACATTTTACTAAAAAAAATTAAAAATAGGCAAAATAAGTAATTTATGGCATTTTAGCTGAACTTCATGGCTCTAGTTACAACGAATTTGATTATTCATAGAAAATGCTAATGGAGGTGGAATATCAATATCTTCAAAAAAGAACTTCAAACTGAGCTAATAGAATTAGATTAATTTATTGAAAGAGACGCTGAACTATTACCAATAAATACAAAAATATTTACATTACTAGCATTTTATATATATAGACCATCATCAATGAATATAGATAATTTTTAAATAATTATAAAATAAACTAAAAATTCATTCATAATGAACTACTAATATTAGGAAATTTTAATATTGATAAGAAAAACCCTAGTTCAACAAAAATGTTAAACTGAAATAAATGGTCTTATAAGCATAGTAAATAAACAAACTAGAATTACTAAAAATAGTGCAAGTACAATTAACCTTGTATTTACCAATATCATAAATACTGAAACAAGGCTTCCAGGTTCACACATGAATAATCATAGATTGATACTTATTGATATAAGTAAAAAAACTCAATATAAAGAAAAAGAAAAACATGAAACTTGAAAATTAAAAATATAAATAATTTTCTTAATAAATTACTAAAAATAAACTAGCATGATTTACTAATAAAAAATAATTTACCAAAATTGGAAACTAAATGCGGTTTATGAATAAATTGAAAGAAATATATAATGAAACTTTTTCCAATGAAAATAATAGAAAAAATAAAACGATTAATCCAGGACGGTATACAAATGAAATAAAAAAGATAAAAACAAAAAATAAACTATATAAAATAATCATACAAACAAGATAAAAAGAACATCGAAGTGAATTTACAATAAAATAAGAAATTTATCAAATGAAACTATAAATATAACAAAAGCACTATCAAATATATATTACCAAAAAATGAAATAAAACAGAAATGGAAAACAATCAATTACTAGGAAGAAAAAAATTAAACAAAAAACAAATACAAAAATACTTAATGACAATGAAACAACTAACGATCCAATAAGAATAGCTAACAAATTTTATAATTATTATACTAATATATCAAAAAATTTAAATTTATAAAATTCACTAAACAGTAATTTTAAAAAATATCTTCAACCTAGTTTAATAAATAGTATTTTTTTTTTTTTTATATCAGGTACCTGAAATTGAAACTGAAAAAAAAAAATTACATAAAATAAATCCAAATGAAGAACCAGGAATAGACGACTTAGCACCAAGCATAATAAAACAAATTACTCAATATTTAAAAGAACCATTAACAATAGTTATAAACGATGTCTTTGAAACGATTATAATTCCTGAAGAAATAAAGTCTGCTATAACTAAACTGATTTTTAAAAAAGGAAAAAAGACACTTATTGAAAATCACAGACAACAATAGCCAACAACCAACAGCAATAATGAGTGTTTTCAGAAATACTTGAAAAAGTAATTCATAAGAGATTAATTGAATTTTTAAATAATCATACAACTAATAAAAATTAACCAATATGGATTCCAAAAAAATAAATCAACAGAGGACTTATTACTAAAACTAATATAATAATAAATATACAATTAAAAATTGAAACTAGAGAAACAACGTGTGTTTTTTTCCTTGATCTTAGTAAAGCCTTTGATTTACTAAATAGATACATTAAAAGAAAAACTATTTAACCTTACAGTAAATTATCTTAAAGATCATTACCAAATTGTTAAAACTAATGACAGGTCATCTGAAAAAATTATTAATTTAAGAAGTGTTCCACAAGGAACAATACTTGGACCGTTATTTTTTTATTTTACTAGCAATAAATGATTTAATGTATTTAGATAATATATTATTATTTGCTGACGATATAAATTGGTCATTGAGTGTGTCAAATATTAAATTACTTACAACTATAATAAAAGCAAAATTAAATTTATTTCAACAATGGTTTAATGACAACGATCTTACAGTTAATGACGAAAAAAACTAAATATATATTATTTCATACAAATAATAAGAAAATAAACAATACTGAAAATCAATCAAAATGTAACGGAAAAACACTAAAAAGAGTTAAATCAATGAAATTTCTATGTATTAAATTACACGAAAAACTTTTATGGAATGAACAAATAGATGATATAAATAAAAAAAAATAAGAAGAATAAATGAACTATTAGCCAGATTAAATAATAAACTAACTTTAAATGCAAAAATTGATATTTATTATTCAATAATTTATAGTACATTATTATAAGGAAATTGAACATGGGAAAAATTAACTAAGGCAAATGACTTATTAAATAACACAATAAAGTAAGACCATCATATCAATCAATTGTTCAATTTAGAGAAGAATATCAACTACTTAATATAGAAAATATACACAAATTAAAAATATCTCAATATATATACGAAAGAACATACGAGGGGAAAACATTTAGACATAATAGAAATAATAAAAGAAGACCACAAATAAAATACTCGTCATAAAAAGAAATTAAAACAAAAAAAAATCTAACCAATTATAACAAAAATATAAATAATGGATTAAATATTTAGAACAATATACCAAACAAAATAACGAATATTACACAAATTTAAAAGACACTTAAAACTTATTTTTTAACTTATAAATAGCCAAAGTTATAAGGTTGCATGTGTATTAACCTATAGTTTTAGCATGTAATCCATCATGCATGTATGTATAAATTGTACATGCATGTATTAAAATAAACTTTGTATTGTATATTAACATAATTATTAATATTAATAACAAGTTTAATAAAACTACCTATTAGTATAATGAGTAATATGAATTAACATATTAATTAACGTATGTGTTTAACAGAAAGGCTAAAGACTTTTGCTGATTCTAAAAGCATCAATTCAATTGTAAAAATTACATTACCTTCTCTATATTACTACTATCCATAGTATATAGTATAGACACAATTCTCATTACAATAATGCCCATGGGAATTATTCCAATAAGAATGGCAGACTTTAGCAACAATGTTTTGTGAACGGTTTAGTCTAATTAAAATGTCCCATTGTAAATTAGTAGATTTAAAAAGAAATGAAGTACGCTGCTTTAAATGTTGTGTAAAT
>QLNU02015360.1:202354295-202418888 GCA_006491805.2 Dysdera silvatica
TTTTTTTTTTTTTTTTTCCACCACTGGGAGTCAAACCTGTTACCACTGCACCACGACAGCGCCATTTATTTTTAGAGTATCAGGTAATATAATAGTTTACTTCACTGAATTTCTCTGATGAGGAAAAAACATATTTTAATGGGTTTTTTTTTTACGAAACAAAAATTTCAAGATCTTCGAGCTTTTTATGTAATCTATATTTAAATTTCATATATTTACACCACCTTGGAATTTGCAAAAGCAAATGAGAATGAAGAACTTAGTCCAACTGAGTAGACATTTTTTAACTTAACAAATTTGTGTTAAAGTTTTCATGCTCTCACACCACCCATAAACATTGATGAAGTGTTGAATATAAATATTATAAATGCATGTGTATCACATCATATTTAGTTGCTTCTAGAAGATAATTTGATCATGTACTTTTATTTCACTGACCATGTTATGATTGTCTGCATATTTATTGGATGGTTAGGACTAGTCAGGATAATGCGTTTCTGCTTTATTCCGGACTACAGAGTTGGTACACATTTCCTTACATGAAATTTTAGGGCCTTCAAGGAATAGAAATAAAAAAAATAAGGATCTATCTGCAAACAAAGAATCAAATGTATCAGAGATAATGTATGCAATAGACTTCATACTTATAATACTATTTTAATAATAAAATAAAAGTTAGGGTGTGTTATATAATTAAACATAATCTCAGAATTAATAATTATGACACAAGAAGAATTGAGAATGAAAAGCAATTCCCTAAAAGTGATCATGTAGTTACATTGAAACAATATTACATAAATCAAGTAAGGTCATTAAAGTTATTGAGTTTCAGACTTATAATAAATTTATACATAAACATTTACAATTAAAATTTCCTACAATTGACAGAAATTAACATAACAAACAACACAATCCCAGCTGAAGAATTTGAGGTAGACTGGTTTTTAAAAAAGTTTAGCAAAAATCCATAAAGGGGTACTGTGTACTCTTTTTCTATTTTTCCCACTTGAGATATGACAGTCAGTCAAAAATATGGCATCTTCGTCAGGGAACCACGTAAAAACAAAAAAATACCAAAAAATGCCATTAAAGACAGCACCGTCATCAATTTGAATTATTCTCAATCAGCAAAACAAGTTGTTGCCACAAACTGTGTGACCAAAGTTCCAGAATTTAAGGAAATAGGCTGATTTAAAAAAAAAAAAGATGAAATGCTAACAGGAGGGCGTTATCTCTTTTTCCTTCATACTTTTTTAGAGCTCTGCTTTCGTTCTATAACAGACTATCATATTAATCGTTGACTAATGCTTGCTTGTGAGTTTTATGACACAAGGACAGCAAGAGTCATGCTGCACTGGAATCTACAGTTTTCCAATGATTCCGAACTTCTTAAGGCTTAGGGAACCAACCCCCCCGACTACAATGAGAAGTTCGATAGTATGCTTTTTTTTAGAGAGGGGGAAGGGGTAACATTAACACTACATTTTTACTCTGCTTAAGCAGTATCATTAAATATATTAATAAAACACATCAAAACATCAATGAATTCTAAACATGCTGCAACTTTCAGAGCGCCCTGGAAAAAGCATACAGCTACAGCCCCGAGATGAATTGGATATCGCCACCATCTTTGCTAGAAGTAAGGTCATCCGGATTTATTTATCCAGGCACCAAATTTTTGGTGGTGCAAAGTTTTAAAAGGTGACTTTTTTTTTTAACTTACAATCTGCACTGTAAAATTTCATTGATCTGCTCTCCTTGAGAAAGCACCCAAATCCAATTTACCATAACTTAAAAGTATTTAAAATTCTGTGAAACACATCCACCTTCCCCCAACAGCAAACAAAAAAAAAGTCATCAGCAAATAAAATGCATTCAAGAAAACAATGTTATTTTATATTACAAATAAATTTGACACCCACGTATTAGTAGCTCAAACTAGAGCTATTTTTGTTTTAGAAGAAAAGGAGCCACCGTCTTCATCCTGGATTATTTATTAGTTATTTTATAACAATGCATATAACATAGGTGCCAACTTCTAGAAGTGAAAAATCTGTAGTCAATTGCACATGTGGGCAGGCCACCATTTTTTAATTAAACAAAATCATACATAATTTATGAAAAAAGGGCACAATGAGGAAATTAAGTATTTATTAAATTAATAATAATAGAGGATTAAACTGTATTAAACGCAATATTAATTCTTAGAATTTACAAATGCTGTAGTGCAAGATTTTGCATTTGAGAAATTTTTTGTCAAATACATTCTCGTAACATTTCACATGTTGTCTGCATTTAACTATTAGTAAATTTTCTAATGTGTCATCAGACATGGTTGACCTGAAGTCAGTTCTAATTTTCTTCACTTGACTGAAGACTCTCTCGCATGCTGCATTACTGTGAGGGATCGTAAGTATTGACAGCATAACCTGAGAAAGTCGTTTAAATTTTAATTCACAAGTATCATTTTTTATTTTACCTATGGCTGCCCATTGTGCATCAATGCTACCTTCATTACTCACAGTTTGTGGAACTTCGAAAGCCTGGAACTCACTGAATTCTGTTTGTAAAGCATCAACAGCTTCATCTTCTGTATTATTGAACAAAAGAACAGGAAATTTTTCTGTAAAATATTTTAAGCTGGAAAATGATGCATTTTCAAAATTCGATATTTGTGTAACCTCTGCATGATGTAACACTTCTAACTCAAAAGGAAATTTATTGTGCATGTAGTCACATGCTGCTATGAAATAGCTTCTGACGTTTTCATAAAATTCATTTTTATCATGGATGTTAAAATCTTGGATTACTTTCAGTGTTCCATTTCCAATTAAGATATCAACATCATCTTTTTGATTACTCCTCTCATGATAGTGGACTTTCAAAATATCACTACATAATTTTGTGATGCTTGGTTTTACAAATTTCACTAGCATTTCTCTGTACAATTTTAAGAGAACAGATTTTAGCATATGAATATGCGGTTCCGCAGACTGAAGTTGAGCATTTGCTTTTTCAAATACAGGCACAGTATAAGATAAAAATAAACAGAAAGCCTTATTGATATCTTCCGACAGAAAATAAAACAACCTTTCTTCACGAGACATGGAGTTTTCAGTTTTTTGTTTCTTAGAAATATCCACATAATTTTGAGCTTTCCTTTTTAATTTCTGCGATGCTTTTTTGCTGTTACGTTCTTTCACTTTATCTGCATTTTCAACCGAAACTTTGATAGAGGGAATAGTAAAGAAAGAAAGTGGGGTGATTTGATTCCTTTTCATGGCCTCTTCCTTAAAAAAACTGATCAAAGGTTGCCACTGCTGGATTATACGCTCTAAGCACTTTCCAACAGACAACCAACGAGTGCTAACGTGTTTTAGTACCTTTTTTATATCAGTCTCATGAAATTCTTGAAGAATTTTCAACCTATCTTTTCTTTTCGAACTCTTTTGTAAGTAATAGTAAATGTCTACCAAAATTTCATCGATTTTAAATGGCAAACATGCAGCACTCTTTTCAGCTGCTAAGTTAATAAGGTGGCAGGAACAGCCCATAATTTCAATATTTTGGTGATGATTCTTTAACACCGCTGCTACACCTGCTTTTTTTCCTATCATAACAGGTGCATTATCACAGCTAAAGGCAACACAATTAGAAATCGCAAGGTTTTTAGATTGTAAAGCACTTACCAGAAGATTTCCAATATTTAACCCAGTAGCATCTTCTTTCAAAGATGGCATAGATAAAAGACAATTCACAATTTTTTCACATAAAGGATCGAAGAAAGTTACCACTATTGGATACAGCTTTGAATCAACATCGTTGCTTCCATCAGTTGCAATTGAAAATGGATAGCACCTTAAATTTTCAACAAGTGATGAGGATTCCTTTGCGGACATTTCTTTCATAATTGCAGAAGTTTTGGTCTTTGCAGATCCATATTGTTTTGCAATACTGCTGTCAGGAAACGTTTTCCGAAAGAGCATCCCCGCGTGATCGCTGCAATTCATTGGCAAATTATGTTCGATCAAAAACGATGTAAATAAACATTCAGCGTTAATCATGGAGGTATCGTTAAATGCAAAAAATGAAGGCTTGATACTATGATTAGACTCTACAGCCTTGAACGTCTCCTTATGTTTAACAGTCTCAGAATGCAAAGTAATATCGCGTTTACCACCGTGAGTAATGCTTATGTCTTTACGGCAACACGTGCAGAAAGCATATTTTGGCCCCAGTCTTGATTTTTGAATAAAATTAAACATCTTCATATATTTGGCTTTAAACGTTTGGTAGTACCTTTTATTAACAGTCGACATCGTTAACGTTGTTTTCAAAAACACCTAAAAACAAAACTTTCTTTCCAGAGCAAAGAAATACCAGATACGTCTTAATACATGGCTTCCCTAAAGGAAGTCACATGCTTGACCAAAACCTTATCGATATAACGCATTCTTTCTTTCCTCCCACCAACAACTACAAATCCAGATGCGCGATTTCGTTGTGCAGGGGCATCACTCTACGTCATAGCTGGAGCTAAAATTCCACGTCACGCCACGCATGCGCCGTCAATGGCAGGCAAATTTTTTCGACTTTTTTACCGATATTTGAGTTTATTTATGCATATTTATTATTAAATATGCACATATGCATAAAAATTTAAATAAACATGCATCAAGAAAAATAGGTATCCAAATTTTTTTTAAAAAAATCAGCATTTTAAAAAACACTGGGGATTTTAGATGAAATCTCCGAAAATTGGACGAAATCGTTTTCCGACCAGAAGAGCAAAAGACTGATAAAAAATCGAAAGCCTTCCAGGTAAATTAGAAGGATTGGAAGGTAATCAATAAATGCCCCCTGCTCCCTTTCCTAGCAATTTTCCATCACAAAATATTTTCTCAGGTGGCCGGCTTAACTTGGACCAGGTAGGATGGTCCACTGTTTTCTAAAAATGTCTGGCGTGAACACAGTAGACACACAAGCAGTACAGAGTAAAACTTCTGATAATAAATATCTAATTACGAAATATATGATGTGCCGAGGAGGGCCAGAAGATCACTGTACCTAAGTTACCTTACACTTTACATCTGGGCCTGGGAGTGGTGTACAATGACCTGGTCATTCTTGTTCTAAAAAAAATGCTTCGGAAAGTTTCTGGCGGAGTTCTCATGACAGGTTCCCATTTTTCGCAAAAGGAATATTACAACCCGCATAGTGTGATTTTCATGTTCACTACGTTGAAAGAAGCGAGTCAAAATTTATTAAATATAATTAATTATTTATTAAATAGTGTGATTTTCATGTTCTTTAAGTTAAAAGTAGTGAGTCAAAATTTATTATTGCCATTCTTCTGTGAGAAGAATGGCAATAATAAATTTTGAAACTATAACTTACTTCGGAGAAACATCGAGGAAAAGGAGAACAAAATTAAGGGCTTTTAAAGACTTTTGTAGATTTTGGACAAAATTAAGCACCTTAAAGAACCAAAAATCATTTTCTAAAAAATTGAAATTGGTTGATTGATTTGTTGTATTTTTATGGCACAAGGACAACAAGGGTAATTCTGTGCCAAACAAGGTAAAAAATTAGAGACTTTTAAGGACTGTATGAACTGTGGACTACCTATCAAGCCACTTAAATTATTTTATGGCACTCTATTGCATAAATTCAATATCTTGATGAGTAAGTAAGTCTAATGCTAATACTATACACAAAAAATATTCTTATATCTAAAAAAATTAGACATGACTAAATTATATTAAGTGGTTTTAAATTCTGTTTAATTTCATGAGATGCCTATAATTAGTTATTAGATATAATGCTGTGCATTAGCATCGTTATTTATAGCTTTTGACCAATAAAGAACAATACTTTCTTGATAGGATGCCACAATTAGTGTAATCGCTAATATCTTTTTCTAATTCTGCCCAACTTTATTTCTGAATTTGTTCTTTGGGTTCTCAAGGAAGTGTGTGGATGATGAATCTGCATTAAACTCACCTTTTATATCAAAATTTGCAACAAAAAAAATTAAACCGTATTTTATATAATAGTTGAAATTGAAAAATATTGAAAGACAAGATAGAAACTAGCCATATTTCAGATATTTGGAAGGAATGAAATTATGACACATACTTAAAATGTTAGTGTTAACTGAGCTGTTTCCAAGCCGAACAGTGCCTTTGGAGCAATAAAATCCCATTTTATAGCAGTTTGGAACAGAAAGATTATCATTTAGTATCAGTTTGAGAAGAAAAATGCCATTTTGTAGCAGTTTGGAGCAGAAAAATGCCATTTTGTAAGTTTGAAGCAGAGATTTTTTAATTTTGGAGCAATTTCAGCAGAAAGCATTCAAATTCTTTCTAGTAGAATTTAACTCCAAAGAAATCGAGTTTTATAATAAACTTTAAAGTAAGTAATAAAATAAAATTATTGACGAACATCTATGGTTTGCATTAATGGAGAGTTGAATGGAATAAAAACCCAATAGACATCATGCCGTTTTGGGGTATTGAGCTTGAAACTTTTCAGAAACATTAAGAATTTGTAGATTATGCTTAACACTCAGCATTAACTGAACTACATGAAATATCAAAATAATCTGTAGCATAGGAACAAAGACAAGGAAAATTAAAAGTAAAACAAAAATAAACATTGAATGCAATAAGGCCGTAACTTCCCTCCCTTGGGCCCATGTTACAATCAACTTATTTCTGAATTGAATGTTAATTTCAATTTTTTCTTTTTTTGTTCATTTGATAATTGTAACTGCTGTTCTTTATTTTTTCCATGTCTTTTAAAGTCTTGGGGATTTTGTCCAGGAGCAGATAGACCTTCATCTTGTGGGAGGGGAGGTCAAGAACTTGGAATAACACCCTTCATTTATCATGAAAGTTGGAATTTTTTACAGTGAAAAAATATATTTTGGGGTCATGACCCCTGTGACCCCCCTCCTGTATTCGCAATTGATTTTGTCCTTAACACCTTCCAGCAGAATTTAGCCATTTTCAGTTTCTATTTTTTTTATTTTTTTTTTATTTTTGCCTGCATCTATGTTTTTTTCAGCTAAGCTTACCATTGCAGACAACTGATTTTTAAACTTTTTCTCTTCTCCTAATACTTCTTTAGTATAATCGAGAGTAATAGGGCTAGAATACTTTCTATTTTCCTGGAATTTTTCTGCTTCAATTATGTTATGGTATGTCTATCTTGAGCTCTGGACAGCCTTCAAAAGTGCACAAGTCATATGAATTTTATTTATATCCCCATTCAGTCTTTTCAAATGAGATTTTATCTGCCTCAAACTATTAATGCTCGGAATGTTTAAATTTGTCCTGTTATCGAGCAGACAGCAGACATTTGTTGTTGATGCTGAAACCCCTCTCACATTCAGAATTAGCATGGGATCAACTTAGTAAATCTTTTACAAGAGTTGTTACTAGTTTATACTTTGGTGCACCAAAATTATTTTTTAATGCAAAAATCTTTTGTGAAAAACGATCTAAACACTGAAATAGGCACTTGCATCTATTTTCTAAAGTTTATTTTCAGAACTGCTTTGTTCACTATCTTAAACTTGTCTTACGCTCTAAAAAATAGATAAGTTTTGAAATGAAGTATTTAAATGATTAAAATGTAATATTTGAGCTACTTCAGAACGATCCCCCCTCCCCACCTGTTCTACGGACAAATTTTTTCTATCCGGTGAGTGTCCCCGCTAATTAGGAATTTCACTGTATTAGTGAACTTACTACATTTATTATAAATAGAGCTTTAAATGACACGGCTTTATCAGTCAATACTTCCCAATAAGTATCAATCAATACTTCTGAAATTCCATTTAGTCCTGTAGATCTAACATTTAAATCATGTTTTGTTTTGGAAAAATCTTTCAAAACTACAAATTGTTCAACAAATCCATCTACACTATTATGCGAAGTCAAACACCTGTTTTCTACATGTCGCAGAAAAATGCGTTCTACAAGACCACATTTTATTTGAAGTTGCTTTAAATCTTCACTTTGTACAGTCGATTGTTTAAAAAAAAATAATATAGATCTATAGTGATAGTTTCAACCTCACTACAAAACTTAAGATTGGTAAATTTTAAATCTATAATTTCAGTAAACAAGACTAACTCTTGTTAGTGCTGTTTGTTAAAATCATTAATAAAAAAAATGGTAAATCACGGTAATATTCTTCAAAAGGAGGGAGAAAACTGTCAAATCTAGTGTAAAATCCCTAAATTTAGTGGATTTCAATTAGTTTTAGCAATTTTCCTTGCTAAATCTGTTAAATCTGGCAGGGAAAATTGGCAACACCATCCGGTGACAAGATCGCATGAATGGAATTGTGCATGTCCCAAAATCGGGATATTTGGGCAACTTGAATTTCCCTGACTTTTATAAGAAATAAGCAAGTGTGTAATGATTATTTATGTCGTATTTATAGACACAGATTGCCACCAGACACCCATGAAACATGGCTGAGGATCGTTCATAAACTAAAGTACGAAAATATTCACAAATTGCATCATTTTGGACATTTTCATCAATTTTAAAATGCGATTGTCAATAATGGTATAATGAGAGCTGAAATCCATAATGACTGGCATCTCTGTTATATTTATCAAAACTAAGATTGGAGTTGCGATGTATTATTTACAGGGTGTCTACCCAAATTCTATTTCAAACTTCCCTGACTTTTCCAGTTTCCAGCTTAATCGATTTCCAGTCGCTAATTACAGTAAACAACACACAACGCATTAAAATTTGTGTAAACAAAATAAGTTTCAAGACCATAAAATCCATTAATGCAAACCCCAAAGCCATTTATAACTCAATTATAGTGAATTTACAAATTCAAAAGCTGTATTAAAAAGTGTATTTCTTTACACTAAAAACTTGCATTAATTAAATATTTACAGCAACATTTCCATTTGGCCCTTTTCAAGTTCATTATAAAAGAGTTTAACTATATAATCGCAAAGCTGACGCTGCATCTTCTATTTCATTTAAAATGTGTATGACTATAAGGCAAAGGAGATTGGTATGACCAAAATCTCTTACAGATTAGAAAATTTAGCTAAAAACACTTTTTGTTTTTCAAGTTTTAGTTATATATTTGGCAAACATTTTCTCCTGAGAAATATATAGGCTTAATAATTTTATATAAATTATATTAGTTTTGGTGCAAAATGGTAACTTTTGGAAGAAGTTTAGTCAAAAGTACAAGTTTTTCAAATTTTTCAGTAGGTAATGTGGTATGAAAAGCACAGTTCAGGAAAATTATTTTAATAAGTTATTTATTATAACAATGAATTTCAAATTTCCCTGACTTTGGCCTTTGTATTTCAAATTTCCCTGACTTTTCCAGGTATTCCAGATGAGTAGACATACTGTATTTAATACGCTTTCATTTATTTGATTTGAAGAATTTTTCTTTTTTTTTCATTGCATCTTTCATCCACATAATGGATACTTTACGGTGTGGCTAACCAAAACAAAGAGGAAGAAAGTTTCTGGAAGCAGGCCGTAAAATTAAATATGAATTTCAAGCATATTTCCTGACATTCCCAAGGCACTAAAAATTTAAATACATTTCCGGATGGCTGGACATCCTCCATTAACAACATGTGATGTAATGTACTATTTAAGAATAATTAAAACTACTAGAAATTAAAATTGACAGATGAGCCTATTGCCCTTTGCTAACAATGGCTGTAATAAATATTCCAATTCAGTTTCAAAAACATTTAAACAGATTAATCACTCCACTTGGGAAAAATTTCCCCGCAATCTTCTGTTGGTGATCTCCCTCAGTTCTGCCAAATTTAAAATCCTAAATCTAGCTTGAAATCCGCTAAGATTGGCAACACTACTGCCAGTTTATGTGAGCAAAAACCCCTGTAGGCTGCGCATCGGTAGCCGATTCCTTGCTAGATGTAACGTTTTTTTCTCTACAAGTGGGTAACACTGGCAGTGGGCTCTTCGCAATTATTTTAGCCAGTAGAACATCCTTTCCTTGTGGATACTGTAAGTAACGCCATTTTATGAGCTAAGTAAAAATTCCAATGATGCGAATTTCGCTACATTTAGCAATTTTGATATGAGTAAAAAAATTGGCACAGAGATGGTGCAATCTTGCAAAAAATATATGTTTTGGCACTAAATAATGTAGGACTATTGGTCTGGCAGAATTGGAACAGCTGTAGAAACCCTGTGAGCTTATGATACACTACTTTATATAAATTCAGCATCTGTTTTTTTATTAGTATATTTTAAAAGGAAAAACACTTATTTGAGTAAAATATAAGGGACCTACCAATGAAAAGAAGCGATTTTCAAATTCAAAGACAGCAATCTTAGCCACAGAGTATAAAACTTAATTTAAATTATATAAACCTTAAATGTCTAATTGTAAAATATCAATTTAAATTCAATATACCTAAGTTTGAACTCTTGAGAATGACAAAGCTTAATCACATTAAATAATCTCACTACACTCTCCTTCCGTTACTTTTTAAGAGGAATTCCTCCTTTGGTTAATAATTTCAGTTAACACCTTTTAGTATTCATTTAATAATACATTTTTTGGCTAATAAAAAATTTATAAATTTCAATATTTAAAATCCGATGCTGCTGAAAAAAAAGTATTTAAAAAAAATTAACTTAAAAGTATTTAAGTACCAAACAAGTTCAGATTGTATGTATGGTTAAATAATTAAGAATATCTTGACTAACACATATTCAGGAAAAACATATAAAAATTATATATATATCAGTGCAGCTGTGAACTTTAAGTATAGGTGCAAGGAACAGAAAAAAGTAATACGAGGAACTCAATAGAATAGTGACAATCAATTTATTTCTAATTAATTCAATTATTTATACTTTAGTTATTTTAATTAATTTGATTAATTTTTAATTTTACTTCTTTAAATATACAGTGATACCTCGAGATATGAGTTTAATTCGTTCCGTAACCTTGCTCGTATCTCAAAGCAATTTTCCCCATTGAAATTAATTGAAATGCCATTAATCCGTTCCAGCCCCAAAAATGCTACCCCCAATTGTTTTTGTTACGTGTTTTTGAATAAGAAAAATGTATTTATAAATGACAAATATAGTATAAAAATATAATAAAAGAGAATGTAAAGCAAAACAAAATGGTTTTATAAAGTGTACATACATATTTGTATTTTGGTCACTTAAATGCAACTTACACACAACTTAAATGCTACTGTATGCTTAATTTTAGTCACTGCTTTTCTCTTCACTGGTCTTTGCCTTTTTCGCCGGATTAAAAAAAAAATTGTCCAAGGAGGTTTGTTTCTTCCTCCCTTTCAGAATGCTGCGGAAATGAGTTAGGCAAGTGTCATTAAATAGCTCCGATGCACGACCCGTTGCAACTTTTTCGGGGTGTTTCTTTTCCACGAACTGTGAAACTCTCTCCCACATTCCCAAGATCTCTTTTATCTCACTTGTAGAGATAACCTCCTCCACCTCTGGCTCTTCCTCAAAACCAATTTCTTGCAGAACCCCGAATGCTGCTGCGACTGTAACTCTTGTAATTCCTCGGTCGTCAGTTCCTGAGAGTGCTCCCCGACGAGCTCGTTCACGTCTCTCTCATCCATCACCAGACCCATGGATTTTCCCAAAGACACAATCTCCTCCTCCACTGGCACTTCGGGTTCGAATCCTTCGAAGGTCCTTTCAGCTACAGACTCAGGCCACAGCTTCTTCCATTCAGAGTTAAGGTCCTTGTTGTAACACTCAGCCAGGCCTGATCAATAATTCTGAGGCATATCACGATGTTAAAGTGGTCCTTCCAGTACTCTCGAAGGGTGAGGTTTGTGTTCTCTGTCACCTCAAAGCAGCGCCGGAACAGGTGCTTAGTGTACAGTTTTTTAAAATTAGAAATCACCTGCTGATCCATGGGCTGCAGGATAGGAGTGGTGTTAGGTGGTAGATAGAGAACCTTTATAAACTTGAACTCTTCGAGGATGTCATCTTCGAGGTTCGGTGGGTGAGCAGGAGCATTGTCGAGGACGAGAAGGGCTTGCATGGGTAGGTTGTTTTCCTGTAGATATTTCTTAACAGAAGGGCCAAAAACCAGGTTTACCCACTGCTCAAAGAACTTCCTAGTGACCCATGCCTTCGGGTTTGCCCTCCACATAACTTGCAGTTTTTCTTTTAAAATCTTATGTGACTTAAAGGCTCTGGGGTTTTCCGAATGGTATACAAGCAGAGGCTTTATCTTGCAGTCGCCACTCGCATTGGCGCACAGTGCGAGAGTTAGTCTATCCTTCATGGGTTTGTGGCCTGGCATTATCTTCTCCTCTGCCGTTATGTAAGTCCTATTCGGCATCTTCTTCCAGAAAAGCCCTGTTTCGTCACAGTTGAAGACTTGCTGGGGGATGTATCCATTGGCTTCTATCAGTTCGGAAAAAGTTTTGAGATAATCCTCAGCTGCCTTCACATCCGAACTTGCTGCCTCACCATGCCTGACAACGGAGTGCATGCCGGTCCTTTTCCTAAAGTTGTCAAACCAGCCTCGACTGGCTTTAAACGAGTCTTCCGATGCCTCGTCCGTGGAAGTGCGCGGGGTCTGATTCAGCAAATCACCGTAAATCGCTCGTGCCTTCTCGCATATGATGCCCTGTGTTAAGGTATCGCCTTTAAGCTGCTTCTCCGTCACCCAAACCATCAGCAGTTTCTCCATCTTTTCATGGAGAGAGCTCCGGAGCTTAGAAATTATTGTAACGCCCTTAGCTGGCGTTATACCCTTTATCGACTCCTTCTGTTTAAGCACAGTGCATATCGTTGAAGTACTACGCCCGTACTGCCTCGCCAAGTCAGCTACTCGCACACCTTGCTCATTTTTTTCTATGATTTCACGCTTTAATTCAATAGACATCATCTTCTTCTGAGCACTGACCTTTCCACTCACTTTCTTCGGACCCATGGTTATAAAAAGAAATGTGATAAAGTATGTAAATGCACAAAAAGCGCAAAGCCCTAGAAAAACTTAGCAAAGATGCTTCGACAGCGAGGTAAACAAGCACACTGGGGGAATACGTGGGATAATGCACGAGGCGCAGGCGCAGTAAACTGGTGGGCCGTGTGCAGCGTCGCAGCTGGCCGTTCCTCGTATCTCAAATGTCGCTCGTATTTCAAAACAAAACTTCGCTCGCTCGACAGCTCGTATCTCAAATAACTCGTATGTTAGGGCACTCATATCTCGAGGTACCACTGTAATTGCATAACAAAATGCAAATAATCTAATTTTACCTTTAAGAAATAAATATATAAATTCACCCAACACAATCGTTGTAATACATTGCATATTACACTGAAGTGCCAGAAAAACTGGTACAGGCGTGCGTATGCAAATAACGGAGCTTTGCAACCAATCAGCGTAACGCGATGCGGTCGGCAGCGCCTATATAAGACAAGAGATGTCTGGCAAAGCTGTTAGATCGGTTCTTGCCGCTACAATGGCAGGTTATCAAGATTTAAGTGATTTTGAACGTGGCGTTATAGTCGGCACAAGAGAGATGGGACATAGCATCTCCGAGATAGCGACAAAATTTGGATTTTCGCGTACGACCATTTCACGGGTATACCGTGAATATCAGGAATCCGGTAAAACATCAAATCTCCGACAGCGGTGCGGCCGGAAAAAGACCTTGAAAGAACGGGACCTTCGACGACTGACGAGAATCGTTAAACGAGATAGACGTGCAACACTTCCTCAAATTGCCGCGGATTTCAATGCTGGGGCATCAACAAGTGTCAGCGTGCGAACTGTTCAACGAACCATCATTGATATGGGCTTTCGGAGCCGAAGGTCCACTCGTGTACCATTGTTGACTGCACGGCACAAAGCTTTACATCTTGTCTGAGCCCACCAACACCACCATTGGACTGTTGATGACTGGAAACACGTTGCCTGGTCTGACGAGTCTCGTTTCCAATTGCATCAGGCGGATGGACGTGTACGGGTATGGAGACAACCTCATGAATCCATGGACCCTACATGTCAACAGGGGACTGTTCAAGCTGGTGGAGCTTCTGTGATGGTATGGGGCGTGTGCAGTTGGCGTGATATGGGACCCCTGATACGTCTAGAGACAACTCTGACAGGTACGTAAGCATCATGTCCGATCACCTACACCCATTCATGTCCATTGTGCATTCCGACGGACTTGGACAATTTCAGCATGATAATGCGACACCCCACACATCGAGAGTTGCTACCGAGTGGCTCCAGGAACACTCTTCTGACTTTAGACACTTCCATTGGCCACCTAAATCGCCAGACATGAACATTATCGAGCATATCTGGGATGCCTTGCAACGTGCTGTTCAGAAGAGATCTCCACCACCTCGCACCCCTACGGATTTGTGGACTGCCCTGCAGGATTCCTGGTGTGAATTGTCTCCAGGATACCTTCAGACATTAGTCGAGTCCATGCCACATCGTGTTGCGACACTTCTGCGTGCGTGGGGGCTACACAAGTTTGCAAGTAGCGACGATATCAAGCAGCGGAGCAGTAGCTCGCCATTGTGGTTGCCATATTCAAGAAAGACCACGATTTTGGTGCAGATCTTGCTCCTCTTCCAGCACTTCGACAGAGGTATTAAACATTTGCTTTATTTATTAGGATACAAATAAATGTATTTCATTGAAATTCAGAAAATTTATGAAACTTTTACTTTGAAAAATTATATATTTTTATTTTATATTTCTTTAATAGCAATGGCGAATTTGTATAGTTTGGAATTATTTAAAAGGCGTGCTGCACACAACTAGCACATATTGAGTATATGCCCCAGATATATATATATATGTAATGTAGCTAGAAAGCTGCAATGCAATAGAGAAATTGCTAAAAAAATATATTTCAACATATACACAAAAAAATAAAAATTCTGTATGTAAAATAAATTTTAATATTACCCGTCAATATCACAAGAAACTTCATTCAAAGAAACATCTTTATCTTTAGCTATAGGACTACAAGCCGAACTTCTGGAACAGGAACCAACACTTCGATTTATTGCATTACGTTTGTTCTTTGCACGATATCTAGAAATAAAAAATCAGCTTCAAGAGATTTTTTTTCACTCACACATTCGTATTCACAAAATGTAATTAGTTTAGATTTTGAAGTTTACCTAATTGTAATGAAATTTCAGAGAAGTGAAATGACAGATAATAAACAATAACTTGCCAATAACACACAGATTATAATCTTTCAAATCAATAGGTAATACAATTAAAATACTACAACTCTGCTACAACTTACTGGTCGTGACTATTTGTAGCTTAAATTTTTGTTAACAACTTTGATGAATAAACAGACAATGCAACTACCAGCGTAGTAAATTTGACTTTGTAACAAAAGTTGGCATAGTGGTAGCTGGAGGTGTCAGATGAGAGGTTGTGATAGTGTGAACCCATAGTTTGGTGATTTAAGGGAACTAAGATCATGTAAACTTTTGCATCCAGCTTTTATAAAAAGTGCTAAAGGATCCAAGAAAAAACATTTAAATTCATTTTTTTATTTAATTTTTGTTTTCAAGAAACATAACATATTCGCATATTTTCGTTTTTTTTTATATATGACCACTGATCAGCCGAAATTGACTCCGATTTGTATTCCACTCATTTTGGAATAGACGATATTCCCAAGTGAATGACCTTGCATATCCCTTCAAAATGCAAAGGAACGTACCAGCCGTTGGACATGCATTTATACAGACAACTGAAAGTTGTGGCCAAAACTGTATACAATCATTCATTGGTTCATGGAAGGAAACAACATGATTGTGTATTAACAAGGTGAAATGGAATCCTCAAACTTCAATCTCTAATACATTACATCTTAACAGCACTTGTCTTTGCCCTAATAATCTGTCACTTCTGGTATACATCTGGACTTTTGAAAGATTTTGAACATTTTCAAAATGTGCAACAAGTTTGCTGCTCTTTTGCAGAAAAAATGGGTGCTGTTTTACAATACACTAGCCACTTCCATTTTGGCAAGTGTTTCCTTTTTACGTTAAAAAAAGAAAAAGTTGATTTTAAATTTGGAAAAAAAAAATGAAGTCGTATTTAAATTAAGGAAAAAAACGAAGTTGTATTTAAATTAAGGAGAAAAAAAACAAAGTTGTATTTAAATTAAGGAAAAAAACCTTATGATATTGAAAAAAGGAGAAAACCGGAATCAAAGGATTCAGGACGCCGCTAGGAGTTTCGCGGTCCGTCAATGAGGAGAGGCCGTCGCTGGAGCTCGGTGTTAGATTTTTAATTAACATTGCTGAATTAGAGAAAAACAATGATAAAGTAAGAGAAAACCAGAATTAAAGGACATACATGGACGCTATGAGTTTCGTGGTCCGTCAATGAGAAGGGGCCCTCTCCAGAGCTCAGGAGCTCTGTGGTTATTTCTTTTAGTCAAAACTATGAAATTAGACAAAATAATATTCAAAAAAAGTAGGAGAAAACAAGAATCAAAGTAAAAAAAAATGCATGTAAACGAAAAATCGCAAAAACAGAAGCGATTACTGTACTGTACAAGAGCGCCAAAAACTGTCAGAAACAAAATTGTTCATTTGTCTTTTATCAAATGTTCGCATTGTGACTCTATCATTTGTTTTTATGGTTTTTACTATGCTTATTACATGATGTGCTGTGTCAAACGTCCATACCTATAAAAATAATTTCCCGTGTGAATATTTTACGCTTCTTGAAAACAAAAATTAAATAAAAAAAATTAATTTGAAGGTTTTTTCTTGGATCTTTTAGCACTTTTTATGAAAGCTGGATGCAAAAATTTACATGATCCTAACTCCCTTAAATCACCAAACTAGGGTTTCACACTAATGTGACTTCCCATCTGACACCTTCAGCTACCACCATGCCATGTTACATTTCGCAGATAAATATTTTCCCCAAAAAAACTCTTGCATAGCAGAATTTTCCTGCACAGCAGGTTTTTACATGGTTTAAAATGTGCTGAAGTAATTGAAGTAACTTTCTGTGGAAATTGGAGTTGGTTTTGAATGCTAACCCTTATGACACAGTGAGATTGAACAGCAGAAAAATATAGGAATCTTTAGTCATCTAACAAGATTTATATCAAGAAATATTTACTTTAAAGATTAACATAATTATGAAATGTTAAAGATGAAAAACAATTTCCTAAAAGTGATCAAGTATATAACATTGAGCAGGATAGTATTAACATAAGGTATCATATAATATTGATAATTAAAGTTAGCTGGTTTCAATTTTATGGAAACAAACCCTGAATTACAGTGGTACCACTTTAATCTAACACAGATTAACATGATAGACAAAAGTTAATACTACCCAGGTCAGTATACCAGCAATGTGGGGACAACATGTTGCTCTACAGTGAAGGTAGGATTGAAGTTTGTGTTTATATGGCACAAAGATACCAAAGGTTATGTATGTTGCATCAGAATGTACAGCTTCTCAGGGAATCAAAACTTCTGCTGCCAAGGGAACCAAACTCAAACCACATTAGGCAGAAAGGTGGCATATATTCTATGGTACTATTAATACAATATAATACAATAAGGAATCAAATTTGGGTTAATGGCACAATAGACAACTGCATTACTACTACGCTACCAAAAGGCAAGTGGACCAACATCTTTCCAAGTAATCCAAACCAGATGGTTTTTACAGGTGGTTTAAGTTTTTACCTTCTTCATTTATATTTTGTATGTTCTGACCAGTGTCAAAATTTTACTAGTTATAATCAAACCACTTAAAGCCTACCTCTTCTTTTTTGGGACAACATTGGAAGTTGAACTCAGATTAATGGCATGCTAAGTGAATGCACCACCCTGCAGGACCATTAATGCTTTCATCAGTGATCCATCTAGACTAACACAATAGTCATTCATTCACAAAGAGAAGTAGGATTTATCATAAAAGATCCCTTGCCAATCCATACCAGGCCATGTTTCTGTCAAGATACTACTGTAAATGAAGCTATCAGTGTTCAGATTTCATTGACAAAAATCTCAAAGGCACTGTGAATGCAAATTTACCTTGGCTAATTGATTAGCAATTGTATGGAAAGTAGCAGAGTTCTCTTGCAAAGCTTCAATATGTCTTTGGATGGAGAACGAAGACATCATTGCAGCTATTCACGTTGTCCGATGATCACAGAGTCCTCTCTACTGATAGTCTGTATATGCTGTGCAGAGTTTTCCCACCATATACATATGCCAACTTCCAGAAGTGAAAAATCTGTACTCAATCTCCACAAATGTGTAGTCAACGGAAAATGAATTTTTTTTCACTTGTTTAGAGTTAGTATTTATGATTGTTGAAATACGCATATATGCACAAAAAGTTAAATGAATATGCATCCAAAAAATCGATATTTAAAAAACAAAAATTTGTAAAAAACAAGTTTTAAAATTGACTAAGCTAAACATTTAAAGTCAGCGGGTTTCAAACTCAGTTATATGTAAGCATATCTAAGTGGGTCCCCTGTATTCCTTGTGTACAGAATCGCCTGGAGATATATGTATGCAAGATATGCAAATGTAATGCATGTATATGTACATATGAACATACATTGTCACATTTACAAGCATGTACACATATAATTCATATATAGATGCAGGTATGCATGTGAACATGATGTGATGCATATATGTGTACATGTAAAATGATATAATGTATGTATGTAAAGCGTGTAATATGCATTATTAAAACACATATGATTCTAAAGATGCACATAATAAACAAATTAGTATATAATGCAATACGTACTTATATATTTTTGGGCTTATCGGAAAAGAGAGTCAAAAACATACTTGGAATGATTGCAATCATTTTATATTATTACGCTTACTCAAAGTGAGATCAGGATTACCCAAGTTTCAAAATTTAGATTTCGATTATGTAAGTATCAAATTTCAGATTATGATCATATAATTATTCAAATTTATATTACGATTTTGATTATGGGTCCATGCCCCACAACACGGTCCAGACATGCGACATTTCAAGTGCCTCACATGTACACTCTGAATACGGAATATTGTAGCCATAGCAGTCTAGAAAAGGATGGGGGCTCCTGGGCCTCATGATACGGTCCTGACATGCAACATTACAAGTGCCTTATGTACACTCTCTGAATATGGAAAATTGTAATCGTAGCTGCAATAGCAGTCCAGAAAAATTACGGAGGGTCTAGGCCTCCCGATACGGCTCTGATATGCGACATTTCAAGTGCCCTCACATACACTCTGAATATAGAATATCATAGTCATAGCTCCAATAGCAGTTCAGAAAAGGGATGGGGGCTACAGTCCCTCCGATATGACCATGACATGAGACATTTCAAGTGCCCTTATGTACACTCCCTGAATATGGAATAACATAGTCGTAGCTCCAACAGCAACCTACAAAGATGATGAGGGGCTCTGGGCAACCTGATATGGCCCTGATATGTGATATTTCAAGTGCTCTCCCGTACACTCCCTGAATACGGAATACGGTGAATGGTCCCCAATACTTAATTAAATATGATCAGAGCCTAGTACATAATTCAATATGTGAACAGCATGCAGTACATCATTAGCACAGAATGGCACTCATCCTTCAGCTATAAAAATTCAACCAATCTAATAAATAAGTCAATACCTACACAGTTCTTAATGCGTAATGTAATATGTACCTGATCCCTAATATACAATTCTAAACATATGAGTTCCCCATAGCAATACAATGGCTATCGCTGTTATATTTATGGAAAACCTTTACCTTACCCTTTTTATTTTCAACAGACAGATAGAAAAATCAAAAACAATAGTGGGTTCAATATTTATTGAAACCCACTAAAAATAAAAAACAGTATTTCAAAAAACAGTGGGTATTTTAGACAAAAAAAATCGGAAGAAATTGTTTTCCGACAGAAAGATAATAAAAAATCGGAAGCCTTCCATGCAAATTGGAAGGATTGGCACCTATGAGTATGCCCTTACATTATTACACACTGAAGTTTTAGTCTAAGGGTTTTATAATCCTGAGAACTTTTCTGTAAAAACTTATTTTACAAAGAATTTTACACTGCAAGATTATACTTAATACAAGAAAGGACCAATAATTTAATTTCACTGACAAAACGCAACCACTCTTCCAAGGAAATTAAATAAGGGATCAAAGATTGAGGGGGAGTGGATGCAAGAACAACAATGTTACGACACTAATTCAATGTGAAAAAATACAAACCATAAGCCTAAATTATGATTTTAAACATAACAAAATTGTCTTTGTATATGAGCAGATTTTAAAATATTTTCAGAACATGCAGAAAAACTATCAATTAGCAATACATCTTTAAAGTACAAATGGTAACTTTTAAAATGCATGCAACCACAAAATATGTAAAAGCATTTAAATTACAAAATAAAAGGTCCTGTCGGTGGTGCAATGGTAATGCGTTGTCTAGCATGCAGATACCATACATTTGACTCTCAACTGTGCCAAAGAAGAAAAAGAATGCTTACCGATTAAATGCTCTCCGCAATCTGGAGGTTAGTTCCTTAGGCCTTCAGCGGTTTCAATTGCTTAGAAAACTATGTCAGGGTACAACATGATCCTTACTGCCCTTGTGCCATAAAACTCGCACAAAGATTACAAAATAGAGACCTTTAAAGATCCTTTAAAATGTAAAATAAAACATACCAATTCTGTGCTTGTAATATTGGAACATTTTAGCTTATTTTTACGTTGTCTTAAGTTTCTTTTCAGCATATCAAAAAGGAGATATTTTAAACTATTTATCACACCACAAGTAGCACATTACTCAAAGACGTGCACTACGCCCCACTTTTTATCTTTTTTCTTTCTTTTTTGTGTATATTATAGTTCATGATGTCTAACCCATGTTGTTTCAACCCCCAACTTTTCCAGGTTTCCAGACCAAATCTTAATCGATTTCCAGTCGCTAATTACAGTAAACAACACACAATGCATTAAAATTTGCATAATTAAAACAAGTTTCAAGACCATAAAATCCATTAATACAAACCCACTGATAACTCAATTACAGTAAATTTACAAATTCAAAAGCTGTATTAAAAAGTGTATTTCTTTACACTAAAAACTTCTATTAATTAAACATTTACAACATTTTCATTCAGCTCTTTTTGTGTTCATTATTAAAGAGTTCAATCATAAAATTGCCAAGCTGATGCTTCATCTATTATTCGTTGTAAAAAGTGTGTGTATGGATATAAGGGAAAGAAGATTGATATGATCAAAGTCCCTTAGAATTTAGATAATTTAGCAAAAACCACTATTTTGTTCATGTTTTTTTCTATGGGGAATCATTCATTTTGTAATGTTGAGACACTTGTCTGAATAAAAACACTTTCTCCTGAGAAATATATGGGCTTAATAATTTTATATAAATTAGTTTTGGTGCAAAAGGGTAATTTTTGGAAGAAGTTTAGTCAAAAGCATAAGTTTTTCAAAATTTTCAGTATGCAATGTGGTCCAAAAGGTATTGCAGGAAAATTATTTTAATAAGCTATTTATTATAACAATGAATTTCAAATTTCCCTAACTCAGGCTTTCACACTTCAAATTTCCCTGACTTTTCCAGTCAGAAGAAACATCCTTGACTTTTTCAGGTTTTCCATATTTTCCAAATCAGTAGACACCCTAATATACTCACTTCTAAAAGTTAATCACCAGAGGAAAATGTGAATTTCCAGAAGCCAATCTGAATTAGAGAAGCTGTAATTTGCTGCAGAGCTACATGGAAGTATGCAAATATGTTAGGTAACAGCCAATCACGGTTTCGTGTCGAGAAATATGCAAAAAAGGCAGTTGTATAAGAAGCCAGCATTGTGAAGGATTACAGGAGTTGCACGTAAGTGCTGATAAAAGGTGTTTAGAACTTTCGTATGATTTGTTTTCACGACAGATGTGTTTCCATGGCTTCCAGAAGACGAATGGAAGATTCTGAAAACCCGGAGTGCTGCCAGACACATTGAAGCAGGACAGTCAATCATAGGTGTTGCTGTTTTCTTCGACGTTCATTTCATCATGTCACAATTATGGGAACAATTCCAAACCAGCCAAACAGTTGTCAGACGACCTGTGGCCGGTCACCCAAGGGTTACGTCCCCCAAGAAAGATCTGTGATTGCTGTTATAGGCAAGCGGAATCGAAAAGCGACCTCCACACATGTAACATCTATGGTTGCAGCGGCCATTGGTAAGACGATATCTGCCACTACTGTGCACATTACCGAACATCACACATTCCAGGGTGGAAGCATCATGGTCTGTACAGGGATTTTGTTGGGATATCAAACCGACCTCCACATCTACAGACAGGGTTCTGTGATGGCTGTACGGTATCGGGATGAATTCTAGATCCCCCACTGTGAGCTTATATGCTGCAGCAATTGGTCCTACTTTCATTTTCAGGGACGATAATGCACGTCCCCATAGAACTGCTATCATTGACGAGTACCTGGAGAGTGAGGGAATTGCGTGTATGGAGTGGCAGGCATACTCGCCCAACCTTAGTACCATCGAAAATCTGTGGGATGCTCTTGGCCGTGCTGTGTGTATACGTTTCCTACCCCCAGCCTCTCTCACAGATTTGGAAACTGCTCAACAGGAGGAATGGTGATTACTTGACTCTGCGGTGGTTGATCATCTCATCAAAAGCATGGTCACACGCTGTAAACTTTGTATGCAGATGAGGGGTGCTCAAATACCCTATTAATGTCGGTTTTTGTTGTTTGTTTTGACTTTAAACCTCATTACGTTAATGACTACAATACGTCATCTTATAATTTATGAAAATTCAATATTGTTTTCATCTCTGTATGTAATTCTTTGTTTTGTTTCATGAATAAACATTTATGCTACTTTCCTGCTACATGTCTTATCAATCAAAGCAGTACTTGTCCATTTTTTCGCATTTCACGCTCCATGCTCAACTTTTGGAAGTGAGTCTAGTTAGAATGTGGAATTTAAAAGCAAACTAGAATGAGATTTAAATTCATACGCTTTTCTATTGAAGAATGCTGTACATCATTCAGTGGAAAATTTATATATGCTCAGACTTTTAATACATTTTTGTGCATTGAAATTCACCCAGTTATGTTACATCAGAGTTGCATTTTTGTAAAAGGAAAGTACTTACTTCTCTAACTCCTCTTGGGAATGAGCAAACGTACAATTGATACCACGAGGACAAATTCCTCGTTGTGTCAAATCACGGCACATGCTTGTTTTATATTTGGCATTTAAATTTTGTCTATCTTCTTGCTGCTTGCGACTTCCAAAATTCTGAACGAATTCAACTAATCCCTTTACAACAACTTTGGCTGCTTCTTGTGCACCTTTTAAATCATTCCATGCAGGAGGCGGTGCATCTGTTATATTCAAAACAAATTGAGTTAATATACATTAATTAAAATAAAACAAAACAAAAAAAATAGAATTTGTAACAAAACAACCTGGGCTTGGATCAATGCTTGCTAGTAATTCTAAATGAGGTCTTAAAACAGACAAATTTCCAGGATCACCAGTTCGCTGCAAAGCAATTACTAATTCTTGAACACTTTGAGCAAATGACTGAGGAGTTTGCAACTATACAAAAAGAAAAAACGCATTTTACAAAACGTTTAAGGAAGTATCATGAATGACGAAGCAAACAATTTAAAAAAAAACATAAAACATTTTAAATTCAGCTTCTGGATACTTAATAATATAACATATATATAAGACCCCCTACTCATGATCAAAAATGCTTCATTTCCAAATGATATTTTTCATTCATTCAATATAATTTAACAGTTAATTGCACCTATCTTGGAAACTATCATGTGAATACTATAATAATTCTTTTTTTTTTCCTAAATTCATAATAATGACTGTATTTATGTACCCCAAAACAAATTTAGAAGTGTGTGTGTGTGTGTGTGTGTGTGTATAGAAAATTACTCCTAAAAACTTAAAAATCGGTGGTTACTTTCACCTTTTTAGTCCCAGCTCAAAAGTCACTCTATTAAGGATGCATTTTTTAATGATATAGTAAAACCCTCTCATATTAGTGGACACTCATAAGATAAAATAAATTTTTACAAGAGAGATAACTGTAAAACTGAGAAGGCCATATCTGAGTAGTGTCTGTTTAGAAGGATGCCGTGTTAGAAGAAATGCTTAAAACGCTTCACAGATTAGAAAAATAATAAAGATGCACGACACACTGCACATAAATATTATAAAAAATAAAAACATATAATCACAGTTTGAATTAAGATATTTATAGCTATTTCGGAAGCGCGTTTAGGCTTCCTTCTTCAGAACCCTAGTTACACTAATGTAGTCCACATGTTAAAAGGTCTATCGATGCCAACATGCTAGTCGTAAATAATTTCGGGCAACACGAGTTCCCACTCACACTGAAAGAAAAAAATTGTCTAACTTTCCCAGGTTTCTCCCCCTAACTTTTCAGGAAAATTACCCAACTTCTCCAGCAAAATTCCATGATCAATCATAAAGCTTTCAATTAAATTTTGGTTGTGGGGAGAATGGTTTCATGGGAGATTTAGCTATTCAAAATAGAAGTTAAGTTTTCCACAGACTTCTCCAGGTTTTGACCAAAAAATTTTATTTTTCCTCGACTTTTAAGGATGAATTCAAATTTCTTGACAATTGCAGATTTCCAGCTTCTCCAGCGTGGGAACTCTGGGTTAGTCAGCTTTGAGTACGTAGCTGTGTCTCTTGCTATGGTACAGATGAAGTGTCTCCAAATGGAGGACATAGAATTAATAAAGCTGATCATTAATAGTGAAAGCGGAATTTAAAAGTTAAAAGAATATGGAAGGCTTCAAAGAAATTGAGGTCGGCTGGTGAAGAAACTTTCTCTATTAGATGGGCTTTGTCGAAAGAAAATTTATGGCCAGCTTCCCAGGCGTGTTTGGCCAAAGCAGATTTTTCCAGTTGTTGTTTGTATATGTAGGCTTCACGTTCTTTGAGACGAAACTTAAGAATACTGAAATATAAACCTGATTACACTAGCATAGGATGGAGTAAATTCCCCAATAGTTACAATCCAGAATATTGTGTTTGAATTTGGAATAACCGAGTTTATTGATTGGAGTAAAAGTGACCTTGAAATTAAATTTACGGAGGATGGAAGCAATTTGGGAAGAAATGTATGCAATGAAAGGAATGATGATAGGTTTAGGAGGAGAGGGATCTATAGAGAAAGAGAGCTGGACAGCTTAGGTCTAGTGAGTTTCTTCAAATCATCGTTAGCAATGATGAAATTGTAACCCTGATCTCGAGTGATGTCATAAAATATGGTTGAGTTCAATCTTGAGAAATTCGTTAGATGATGAAAATTCCACAGCATGTAAAACCAACCAGTAGAACGAGCCGATCTTCTTTGTGAATAGATGGAAGCAGCAGGAGGCTAACAGCAAAATCTTTCCGATAAACACTAGTTTGAATGCCGCATGGTGATCTGTGTACCAAAACGTGCAGGAAAGGTAGTGAGCCAGTGTTTTCCTCTTCAAAAGTGAATTGAATGTGAGGGTTGACCGAATTCTGCTGATGGATTATGCTTTCCACATGCTCTTGTGATATTATGAACCAGTTGTTCTTGGAAAATGGGATGTGCTGTGACGTGATTGCGATTTAAACATCGGCCAAGACCAATTTATGAATCAGCAATAGTCGGAAAGCATGACTTACAAGGTTTTAGAAATTTTTTTTTCTTTCATCCTATTCATGAATGTATGGAAGATATGGTGCAGCAACTCGCAGAAAGAAAAGGAATTTTTAGAAACCTCGTGGTGGTTAATGCTTCTCAGTTATAGCGTATGCACCCAAATTTTGTTTCAAACTTCCCTGACTTTTCCAGGTTTTCCAGACCAGTAACAAAAAATTCCCAAGTGTAGTGCTTTCCAAACTTAGATACATAGAACTTTTTTAATCAAGAAAGTCGCTGAACTACAATAAATAAGAATCAAATTTAAGCTATTTTTTTTTTATACTTTTTAAATTTGAGTCATAGTAGTGATGTTCTCTATCTACCCTGCATATTTTAACATTTCATGCCCCACTTTAATGGTTCAGCCATCATTAGAAGCCCAATAAAAAGAATAATAAAAAATAAAAACTATATAAACATAAAAATCATGAAATATCGCTGCAGTTGGTTGGGTAAAGATAAGTTAATAATAATAATAAAAGTGTTCACATCTCTCTGCAGGAGTCTGTCAAAACTACTTCAAAGCAAGACAGCTACCATGCACTTTTATATGAGTTTCCCGATATTACCAACCCTTCGCTTAGGTGTAAATCAGCCCCACATGACACAGTCCATCACATAGTAACCAAGGGACCTCCCGTACATTGTAAGCCACAACGCCTCCAACTGGATATCCTGCAAGCAGCAAAAACAGAGTTTGAATTTATGTTTAGCCATAATATTGTTCAGCCTTCGAGATCCAACTGATCATCACTGCTGCATATAGTAGAAAAGAAAGGTGAATTTATACCCATGGGTGACTACCATATGCTTTTCGTAAAAACCGTCTTTGACTCGTACCTCATTCAATATTTACATGATTTTTTGCATGAGTTACACGGTAGCAGAATTTTCAGCAAAATGGACATATTAAAAGCGTATTTTCAGATACCAGACATATCCAAAATGGCAATTACTACCATTTGGGGCCTATTCGAATTTACTAAGCTCAACTATGATATATCTTAGGTATCACAAACGTGGGTTCGATTCATTCACGAAGTTTTAAGAGGCCTAAATTTCTGCTATGCTTATGTAGATGACATTTCATGTTTTTCCAAAACAGAAAGAGAACATAAGAAACACCTAAAAATAATTTTCCAAAGGCTCAATAAATATGGAATCAAATATCACTAAATGTGAATTTGGAGTTCCAGAAATAGAATTGTTGGGCAACATTGTTTCCCAACATGGAATAAAGCCGTTCCCTCAAAAGGTTGAAGCAATTCAAAACTTTTCCAAACCACAAACTGCATCAAAATTTCGAAACCGAACTTGAATCGTATGCCGAAAATCGAAAATTCAATGCCACATCAAGTTTCCTCAGTAGATGTTTTCTGACCTTTCTCAATGTTTTGAGCATGTCCATATTGATCTCATCGGACCATTGCCATCATCTGAAGGCAAAAACTATTGCTTGACGGCAATAGATAGATCTTCTCGATAACCTGAAGTGCAGCCCATACAGGATATAACGGCCAAAACGGTATTAAAGGCTTTCTTCGAAAGCTGGATCTCAAGATATGGTACATCACTAACTACCACCAAAGACTGCAGAAACCCATTCAAAGCATCCCTCTTCAGCACACTCGCTAGATAGATGGAGGTGAAGAGGATTCCAACCACAGCCTACCACCTAGAGAGCAATGGTTTAATTGAGAAATTCCATAGAGCATTAAAAGCCACTATCAAATGCCATCAATCAAACAAATGGATGAACTCTCTGTCCATCGTCATGCTTGGATTACGGACAGCCCTCAAAGAAGATCTGAAGTGCTTGGCAGCTAAACTCATTTACGGGACTCAACTACGGTTACCCTCAGAGTTTTTCGAAGCCACCGAACTGGAAACTGACCCACTGTCATTCGTGGAACAGCTACAGAATCATTTCCTTCAACTTCAGCCCAAGCCAACATCATGCCACGGACCACGGACAACTTTCGTGCACTCATATCTATCTATAGCCACTCATGGGTTTTTGGTGAGAAAATCACTTCTAGCGCCATACAATGGACCGTTTGAAGTTATCAGCCACAACAATAAAGTATACAAGATCAAGGTATAAGGTAAACATTAGTCGGTATGAATTGACTGCCAAAAACCAGCCTTCCTAATCAACCGTGCAACCGAACACCCTTCACAACGTTAACAGTGGAAAACGAACGTCCTTCATCGTCGATAGTAGTGCAATGTGAACAGCCTTCCCCTACAGCAACAGGGCAAGTGCAACAACCCTCTTGATCGCCAACGACAACATGTTCAGGAAGACGCGTTCGATTCCCGGACTATTTCGTGGCATCGTTCTGAACCTCTATTACGATCACTAGAAGGGTGTGTTGAAGCGATCCTCGTTCATGCTCAGATCGCCCTTAATTATTTTGCAAAGAAGTTTAACTACCAGAAGGGGCATCTGGACCATCCAAACCCCAAGCAACACAGGCTCCCCATGCTTATTGTTTCCTTTTTCCCAAATGAAACTCCAATAACTTAAGAGTGTTAAGTGACATGGTGACAACTTGACAAGTTTATGTGTTTAGGTGCCTGGCTGCAGACAGATGTCTGGGCATCACATTCCGTCCAACCAGAGACTAGAACTGCCCACGTGACAAACAAACTGTCTAATCAAATTATGTAGGCGCTTACGAAATTCAATTCAATTTTGAACTTTCGAACTGGTCAGACAAATTTTCTGGCTCCAGAAATCGATTAATGAGCATGCCAGAACGTGCTCTGATAATTTTCCCATGTGTTATAGATATGGTGTGTAATAAAGTCCTGTGATAAAGTAAAGTGTCTCTTTACAGCTGTAATGTAAAGTACCTTTTGTGATTTAAGTCTGGCTTTGCCGCCTCTCAATACTTCTTACTGTGTACGACTATAACCGCAGCAATACTTCTATTCATCCATACACATATGTATAAACAACCACATCTCTACGTGACACATAATAGTACCTACTTACTATATACGAAGAATTCAAATATATACACCTTTTGCTATACATTTAGCATTAACAGTTTAGAAAAAAACAAAATTCAGTTCACTGAACCAATGAGTTTGACTTCTTTTATTTGTACAGAACAATGTGATTCCAGCATTGTCTTAAACCCATGTGGTTCTGATGAATGGCTGTCAAGTTATGTTTCTATATCCAATATGGTACTTAGAACGAAATCGCCATCGTTATTACGGGTTTTAACATTATAACCAATCTATTGAGTAAAGGATAGAATAGGAAACAAAGCTTCTTGCAAAAAATTTTATCATTATAAATGATTTTCATTGTGTGTGTGTGTGTGTGTATTAGTGTTTCACCTAAAGTGAAATCGAAGGGTGCAATCCCTGCCGAACCTATAAGCGCCCTGTCCTTCGACTTATCTGCTCTTGTGCACAAACGTTCCTCCCAGCCCTTGGAAAATAACACATCTTTCCCGGATGATAATTCAAACTAGAATCCAAAACGCGTGACGAAATTTGTTGATTTATAAAAATTTTGTACTTCATTATTTCATTTTCGTAATAACACTGATGGTTTTGGCAAAACGAGATTGCTGACGAATATTTGTAAACAAAGCACTGTTGCCAGGTTTGCAGACTTTCAACCACGGACTACTGCGATAAACGTTAGCGGTTCCACGTATTTTTCAGATCAAATTTTTTTATGAAGCTTACTTGTCAAGTAGTATAGGATGTTGTTTAAGTAAATTATAATTATACAGGGTGTCTACTGAAAATAAGAAACCCAATTCCTTGACCTTTTCTTGACTATTTTTATACATTTCTTGACCTTAAAAGAAGTTCTGAACTTTTTTTTATGATTGATAAAATAGCTACATAAAAAATAACTAAAAATTATTAAAAATTCCCAAGTTGTGACAAAAAATAGCTAAAAATAACAACCAGTAAAAAATCGTATGAAAATTACAATCCAACGCAAGCGTAAAACTGAAAAAAATCGGTGTAACCATGACCTACACCATCGATTTAATAACCTTTTCTTGACTTCCGTGACCTTTTACTCATTTCTTGACCCTTCCCTGACTTCTGTGACTTTTATGACCTGGTAGACACCCTGTTATATTAATTTAATTATTATTTTGTATGAAGTTGGGATTTTTTAATCTTGCCATCTGGCAACACTGCCGTTAGATCGCAATCACAAACACTTTCCCCTCGACTTTGCCATACACTTGACTTGGAACAGAAAAAAATTAAAAAGTGCTTATCTGCAAACGAAAACTAAAAAATTTAAAGAAAGCAGCAATAAGAACTAAATCAAGATATTGTTTAAAGGGGTTAGTAGTGGTAAAGCTGATGTAACCATGGATGTTCATCATGAGTATCCATGTATTTAGAGCGGTGCAAAAAAATAGCCTTTTATCAGGCCATGCACCCTGCCCTAATTTTTTTCTAGATGAAACACTATATATATATATATATCATCATATTCAACCATTATCTATCCACTGCTGGATGAAGGTCTCTCCAAATGCTTTCCACACAAGTCTATCCTGAGCAATTCGCTTCCACCTTGCGTTCACCATAATCTCTCTTCCTATTTCATCCACCCATCTAGTTTGAGGACGTTTTCTAGGTCTTCGGTGGTCTCTTGGAATCCAGTTGAGAATTTGCGTTGTCCATCGTTGATCAGTTCTTCTTGCGATATGCCAAGACCATCGCCATTTCAGTCTTTTTACTTTAACAATAATATCCTCTACTCTAGTTTGCTCTCTCACCCAAGTGTTTCTTTTTCGATCTCTGCTAGTTATTCCAAGCATACACCTCTCCATGCTCCTTTGGGTTGTCTGTAACTTCCGTATTGCTGCAATTGTTAGACTCCATGTCTCTGAGCTGTAAGAGAGGACTGGCAATACACACTGGTTGAAGACTTTTCTTTTTAGACACAATGGCAATTTTCTGTTCAGGATAAAACTGTTTGGTCCGAATACACTCCAGCCAAGTTTAATATGTCTGTTGAGTTCTTTCATAATGTTGACTTCCATTGAAATCAGTTGGCCAAGGTAAATATATGAATCAGCAATTTCTAGCTCAATGTTGTCAACTTGTATTTTTGTTTTCTCTACGAAATTATTGAACATGATTTTAGTTTTTTGTAGGTTCATCTTGAGTCCAACTTCTTTACTTCTAGTTGAGAGCTCCTGTACCATGTCTTGGAGTTCTGATGGGTTCGTTGAAAAAATAACAATGTCATCAGCAAACCGCAGATGATTTAAATATTCACCATTTATTTTTATTCCCTTGTTATTCCAATTTATCAGCTGAAAAATCATCTGTAAAGCTGAAGTAAAAAGTTTTGGAGAAATGGTATCTCCCTGCCTCACACCTTTACCAATTTTGATAGTTTTGGTATCTTTATGTAACCGAAATTTTGCACTTGCATTTTTATACACACATTTCACCATGTCAATGTACACATCCTCGATGTCTGTTGATCTTAAAGAGTTGATGACTGCTGATGTTTTAATAGAGTCAAAGGCCTTCTCATAGTCAATAAATGCCACACACAATGGAAGTTCATATTCATGTGTTCTTTCAATTAATTCTCTTAATACTTGAATATGGTCCACTGTACTGAATCCACTTCGAAATCCAGCTTGTTCTCTTGGTTGAGCTGCATCTAATTTTTTCTGCAGGCGATGTGTTAGCACTTTTGTGAAGATTTTATAAATAGCAGGTAACAAGCTAATTGGTCGGTAATTTTTTAAATCCTCTTTATCACCTTTTTTATGCAAAAGAATTACTGTTGCAGAATCCCATTGGTTTGGTATGTTACCACTGTTGAGGCATTTGGTAAAGAATTTTGCGAGTATGTCTTCTACATGTTCTCCAGCTTCTTTTAAGATATCTAATGTAATGCCATCATCGCCAGGGGATCTTCCTTTCTTCATACTTTTTATTGCAAATGCTACTTCTTCTTTTAAGATTTTAGGAGCTGTTCCTTCGACTATCTCAGAGTCTTCGTTTAATCCACTGTTTCCCTCATACAGCTTTCTGTAGAATTCTTCAACTCTTCTAAGTATTTCTTCCCTATTTCTTGTTACAGTGCCATCCTCTCCTTTTAATGCAATGATGTGTTTCTTCCCAATAGACAAACTCCCTTTAACAACCCTAAGGCTCTTGTTGCTTTCAATGGCCTTCCTTACTAACTCACTAGCTATTATATATATATATATATCAGTGGTGGCTCTTGGCAAGATTTTAAGGTGTGCACATGAAGATAATTCACCAAAACCTGAAGTTCCCGTAAATTTCTTTCCTATTTACTGCATGAGGTAAAAACCTCAAAACCCCCCCAAACGGTTTCTTAACGAGTGTAGGCCGCAAATTGATGTGTTTTGGTGAATTAGCCTTCATGCGCACACCCTAAAATCTCGCCACGAGCTGCCACTGATATATATATATATATATATATATATATAGCAGTGGTGGCTCATGGCGAGATTTTAGGGTGTGCGCATGAAGGCTTATTCACCAAAACACATCGATTTACGGCCTATACTTGTCAAGAAACTGGTTATTAACTCATTCAGTAAATAAGAAAGAAATTTATGGTAACTTTGGGTTTTGGTGAATTGGCTTCAAGCGCACATCCTAAATCTCGCCACGAGCAGCCACCGATATATAGTATGGTCCTGAATGTTACGAACTAAATTACTGTATATACATATTTTAGTGCAGTGGCCTATATTTATTTTGTATAATATATAGATGTGCTTTAGTAGTTAATGGCATTCCATATATTTGTGCTTACTTATAATTTTTCATTTACTTACTTTAACTTTCAAGTATATTTTCACTTTTTTCTTTTTTTAATACTTACATATTATTGATCATACTGATTGCTGCTGTCCCATGCATGCTCTTTTTTGATAATTTTATTCAGTGTTTTTTTTGGTTTTTTTTAAATACGTCCCTTCCCCTCTGCATTAAATGTATCATAGGCATTTTACATAATTTTTTCATACATATTTTTATTGATTCCAACACTTTACTTCATGCATGCATGCATACACACACACACATACATACATACCATACACATACACACATACATACATCACACACACACATACACACGACGGCTCATAGCAAGATTTTAGGGTATGTGCATGAAGCCAATTCACCAAAACCCAAAGTTACCTTAAATTTCTTTCTTACTTACCTAATGAGCTAAAAACCAGTTTCTTGACCAATATAAGCCATAAATTTATGTGATTTGGTGAATTAGCCTTCATGCACACACCCTAAAATCTTGACATGAGCAGCCACTGATACATACATACATATACATGTCCCACAGCCATCCACTGCCAAAAATACCAGCACTTGTCAGAGCGCCACTCTGAAGCAACCCCGATAGCGATCACTCTGTAGGAGGGTGACAATACGATTCCCACCTTAGCACATGGTTTCGGCTGTGGTGACTGTTGAGAATCTTCGTTGAACTTTAGGACCAGATTACAAACCAATCTGGCCAACATGATGAGCTTAAGGCTGCTCCCTCTATTTCTTTCACCATACTGCATGTATGTGTGACAACAGATATATCCATCCAGCAGTAGATTGAGAATAGTTGTTGATGATATATATATATTAATGTGCCACAAAATGTCCAAATACATAGTTCCTATAAAACCTTATAGAATAAAGATATAATGGAAGTACTTACACAATCAACATTTTAATGGTACATTAACTGATTGATATATTACCTACAAATAAGCATTTAAAAAAATGCAGCCTTAAATAAAAACTTTCTAAGAATTAATATTGATCAGAAGTATATTAATCATAAATTTGACATTTTTTATGCAAAGTATTATTACCCACCACATGGTTAAAACTATTGCCAAATGGTCAACACACAAAACCATCAGGGTATGTTATCACAAAAACTTTAGATTTGACTCAGGGTTTGACTCATAATAAACAATCTAAAATCTGTTGTGAAATGTAGACATCAAAAACACACAGCTTTTTAACTTGCACTAATTACTTTTACAGCTGTCATGTAGCTTTAAAAGCATATTTGAAAATATAAATAATATTTTTTCACGTAATATTTTATCAAATTTATAATTTGCTTAAAAGAAAAGAACAAACCTTATCAATTATAGATTGCATATGTGACTTATGTGCTGTATCACCATAAAGTAAAGATGACCATTGCTCTGGTGCTATACGAAGACCAGCTTCAGTAGCTATCTGTACAATTTGAGCATCGTGCTCTCTTCGCAAAGCATCATACGTTCGAAATTCTTCTTTAAGTTGCATAAGAGATGAATCACCTTCTCGCTTAGATACCTACAAAATGGAAAATGTGATGTATAAAATGTAGTACAAAAATAAGAACCAAAATGCAGTAATCTGAAACATTAAATTAGTTAAATTAGTCAATATTAAAAGATGAGCATTTCTGTTTTTTCCTGATTCGTATAATTTCTTAATTTATTATGAATAGACGAAAAGCTTAAGAAAAATATTCTTCCAAGCCCACCAGTACTGCAGGCAATATTATCACTGCGTAGACAAAAGTTAGAAATTTTCATTGTGGTTGTTTCCTTTAAACTAGACCACCATATAGGAACTGGGACATTTTCCAAGATTTTACTATAGTAATATGTTTCAGGAAAAGGAATTGATTTTGCTCAAAAAGCTATAACGTAAAGCATAAAATTTGGGTTAATGACATTAAGGAATTTCATAGTGTTTTCTTCCTGCTCCTGTGACAATTTAGATCACATGTACTTTGGATGAAGTATATAAACTGGCATATAGGCCTGTAGCCAGGATGAAGGGGCAACTGGGGCAAGGCAAAGGGCATATTGGGCACAGGGCACCCAGGGATTGTTCCATACATACAAATAGCTGAATGGGGCAACTGGGGCCATGCCCCTGCTGGCCCCAGCTTAGCTACAGGCCTGATGGCATATGATGTTGTCTGATTAAGTCTACTTTTTACCCTTTTTTAATTTATTTTTATGAGATTATCATCATCCATTAGTGTCAACAAAATTTGACAAGAATCTGCAATAGAAAGTCACCTTTTCCGATCATATACAGGGCAACAGCAATAGATTTTAAAAGCTGCAACAAGTCTTTTTACATCTTTATTAATCATCTGATTATTTATGACTTGAACAGCTCCTTTATATATCATCCATATCATTTTCATGATCTGCAAGTTATATAGATGGGATGATTCTTTATGAACAATTCCAAGCAATCTACCTAACTTTTCCACCTTATATTGCTGGGTGTTTGTGGCTTTACAGTGTTTATGTATTCCTTTAGCCAAACATCTTGTCTGTAATTATTTCCAAAATATTTCTCAACCACATCCTTTCCAACAGATTTTAAAAAAAGTGTGGTTCATTGGCTGTAATACAGCTTAACCGATTGGTTATAAACCACTAAGGCTTTTTCTTACCACCAAGCTGTTAATGTTGTTGCTTTTTATTTTATAGCCAAAGGTCTAATGAGGTAGAGAAGATAAATAAGGCGAAATAGGTGTAATAATTTAAATAATATGGCCTGCGAAAGATGGTTTTTGTAACAAATCTTTGATGTACTCTAGTATTTTTTAATTATTTTAAAATATTTTAATTATTAAAATTATTAATATAAAGCTTTACGATATATTAAATTATTGTAATAAACATATATTTTGTAATCTTTCATTTACTAAATAATACAATACTGTTTTCTGTACTTTTATTAGTTTCTGCCAGTTTCTCCCACTTTCTGCCGGACTAATTATAACCAGTTCTGCCACTGGCATGGCAAAAACTAGTTTCTGCTGGCAAAAAAGCCAACCCTGGTTTTAATCATCTAAACACAGACATAGTAACATGAGCTAAGCTTTTGAAAACCTTGATAAGATTATACCTTAAATGGCTCACGGTTATGATTGTTTAATATTTTTCGGACACCGCTGGGAAGAATCGATCTTTAATTATAAACACATTTGAGCATATATGTAAACTCAAGTTCAGTTAAAAGAGTTTGCCATTTAGAAGTCAATGAAAGTTAGAAGGTGGGGGGGGGGGGGGACTCCTCTCATGCGCATGGAAGAGATATCTTGAACTTGGGAAATCAGCATGGTGGTGATATGTCATAAGGAATTAACAGAAATGCAAAGCTGAAATTTCTCTGATTTTGGAGTGATTTTGGAGTAATTTCGGCAAAATTCCCTGACAATTCCCTGATTTCCGGTTCTTTAGCCACACTGCTATACTAATCACAGATTACCTGTTTAAAACATAAATTAGACTAAATAAAGGACATCATGTAATATAATACAATTTGAAATTTGTAAACAGTAAAACCTGTGACAGGGTGTAGGCCCAAATTCTGTTTCAAACTTCCCTGACTTTTCCAGGTTTCCAGACCAAATCTTAATCCATTTCTGGTCTCTAATTACAGTAAGTAACATACAACGGATTAAAATTTGTATAATCAAAACAAGTTTCGTGACAACAAATCCACTAATACAAACTCCAAAGCCATTTATGACTTAATTACTGTGAATTTACAAATACAAAACTGCATTTCTTTACACTAAAAACTTGCATTAATTAAATATTTACAACATTTTCATTTGGCCCTTTTTGAGTTCATTATAAAAGAGCTAAACTATACAATCACAAAGCTGATGTCGAGGGTAGTCCCAGAAGTACCCGACCAGACGTATAGATGACGGTTGTTGTTTGAAAACAATTACTATAGTCTAAAGTACCAACCTTATAAAGCTTAAGTTTTAAGGTTGACAACACTGCGTTGTTTAGTATTTGTTTGATAGCCATAAATAGTGAACACTCTCAGTGAATTTGTAAACACGGAAAAAATTGGTCATCGTTATGCAATACAATACTTTCATTTGAAAGATTTCAGTCCAACCAATATCAAAGCCGAGCTAGATTCTACTCTGGGGGGGTCTGCTCCTACAACAATCAAATATTGGGTGGTAGAGTTTACGCGAGGCTGTACAAGTTGCCAAGGCAAACATTGCAGTGGTTGGCCAAATGAGGTGACCATGCCAGAAAAAGTGAAGAAAATCCATAAAATGGTATTGGATGACCGTTGACTAAAAGTGTGCAAGCTGGCAAACATGGTAGGCATTTCAAAAAGTGCTGTATGTCGTATACTGACTGAAAATTTAGACATGAGAAAGCTGTGCGGAAGATGGATGCCACATTTGCTCACAATGGAGCATAAACAGCGTAGTGAGGATGTTTCGAGTGTTGGGTGATGTTTCACAGCAATAAAGCCGAATTCTTGTGTCAATTCATAACCATGGATGAAACATCGATCCATTTCACACCTGAGATGAAGGAACAGTCAAAACAATGGACTGAAGGGGGAGAATTGGCTCCAAAGAAGGCGAGGACAGTTCCATCTGCTGGCAAGGTTATGGCATCAGTTTTTTTTGATGCGCATGGGATAATTTTCATTGATTATCTTCAGAAAGGAAAAACAATCAACGGCGAGTATCATCCAAACTTATTGCAGCGTTCGAGTGATGAAATCAAGAAAAAATGGCTGCATTTGGCAAAAAAGAAAGTGTTGTTTCATCAAGACAATGCACCAGTTCACACATCCGTTATCACAATAGCCAAAACCAATGAGTTAAAGTTTGAATTGCTTTCTCACGCACCCTATTCGCCAGATTTAGCTCCCTCGGATAATTTTCTTTTTCCAAACTTAAAAAAATGGCTTGGTGGTTAAAAGATTTGCCAACAATGAAGAGGTGGAGTCTGCAGTTAATGGCTATTTTGAGGAGCTCGACGGTTCTCATTATAAACAGGGTATCGAAGCTATTGAATATCGCTGGGAAAAATATATCGAGTTAAAGGGAGACTACATTGAGAAATAAAGGTATGTTTTCCCAAAATTTTTTTTGTTTGATCGGGTACTTCTGAGACTACCCTTGTATATTAGTTTTGGTGCAAAATGGTAACTTTTGGAAGTTTAGTCAAAAGTACAAGTTTTTCAAATTTTTCAGTAGGCAATGTGGTATGAAAAGCACAGTTCAGGAAAATTATTTTAATAAGTTATTTATTATAACAATGAATTTCAAATTTCCCTGACTTGGGCCTTTGTATTTCAAATTTCTCTGATTTTTCCAGATCCGTAAACACCCTGGCATGATATCCTTATTGGAAAAAAAAGTTATGATCATTTATAAAATTAAGGTAGATATTCAGGAAAAAAAGCCATAAAACACGCACCTTGAAGCAAGATGCACGATACAAGAGCTGAACCACATGGCCAATACTTGTTTTTGAAGCTTGAGGGAAATGAGGAGCAAGACGCTGTACAACAAACATCACTAATACTTTTCTAGAAAGTGCAGATCCATCTTCTAAAGCTAACAAAACTAATTTCAACACCTCCTCTTGCATTGCTAATAGAAAATGACAATATGCAAATGAGCAAAAAAGTCATAAAAAATAATTTGCACATACATTAGAATTATACGGTGTGGCATAATAAGTGCTTACAACATTTTTGAAGTTAACAACTTTAATAGTAAATAAAATGGAAAACTAGCAATTAATAACAATAATAGGGACCTTTTTGTAATAACATGTTCATAATTTTTCAAAGTGACCACCGTTGGCACGGATACACAGCTTCAAACATGTAGTGAAATTTTCAGCCACATACCATAACTCTTTTACTGGCATTTTGTCCCACCCCTTGCACAAGGATTACTTCAGCACTTTTGAACTTTTATGGTGCTTAGTGCAAGCTCTGGCCTCCAAAATCGACCATACGCTATAATCCACTAGATTCAGATCTGGTGAATAAGGTGGCCATTTTGCAGAAGTGATGAAGTTGGAAAAATGCACCTTGCACCACTTTTGTATTGTTTTTGCCCTATGCGCTGTGGCAGAGTCTTGTTGAAACGTTCATTCTTGGTTGCTAAAGTGCTCTTGAGCTCAAGGAACAGTACTGCTTCCAAAATGGCATGTTGGCACAATTTTTGATTTATATTGATTCTTTGATCCGTGGAAACAAGGAGTTTTACCTGTAGAACAGATACCTCCCCATACCATAACTGATTGTGGATGTTTGATGATGGGATATAGTCCGGGAGCTTCTGTTGACCAAATGTGGTCGTTTTAATGATTTTGTGGTTGTTTAATTGTGAAAACTTTTCACCAGTGAAAACAATTTTTTTCCCAACAGGTACCAGTAGCACGGTGTTTGAGCACATGGCATGCTTACAGACTTACTTCGTTATTTTCGGTCTGCAGTTGTCCTATCCGGAGTTTGTAAGACCTTAGTCCAAACTCCTTTTTTGCCATTCGTCGGACCGAAAAGCAACTGATTCCGGTCTGCATAGCAATTTTTCTTATAGAGACCATCACATTTCGTTTGACGTGTTTTGCGATGAGTTGTCGGTTCCTAGGTATGTTGATCATGCATTTTCTTCTACTTCTTGGATAATCACTTCTGTGGCCAAGCTCCTTGAACAGTTTGACTGTTCTTGCGATGAGTGATCGAGCAATTCCAAGCAATATTACATTGCTGTTTTCCAAATTTCAATAAAATAATTGCATAGCGATTGTTTGACACTCTATTAGGTTGTCATACAGAACTTAAAATCGAGAATAAAATTAATTTCCTAACTATTAACAATGCACAAGCTTCTATGAAACACATGCGACTTAAAAATAATAAATAGTTTTCATGTTACGATGGAAACAATTTTGTATACACTTATTCTGGTGCATCCTGTATGAACTAATGAAAAGATATCTGCTACAAAAAGACATTTCTTACAAAGTATAATTACAGTGCGACCAGCAGAACTTCTGGGAAAAATTCAAGCATATTTCAACAATTTCAAAGCTCATTCTTAAAATTTTAAAGCATTTCCTTCTCACGACCAATTACCATTTTTCCAAAAAAATAAATAAATAAATAAAGTAAAAAAGTACATTTTAGAATGTGACTGATCAGAAACCTAGCCTATGCAAGCTATTTGATCTTTAATAGTCTGAGCCTCCTCTAGAATCCAAGCTTGTTTTGCTTATGATTCCCATACAAGCAGTTCATTCAGCTTCCTTTTCTCCTGTTCACCTGTTTTTTCCTGAATGTTTTGCCTCGTTTTAAGTTCTTCACTGTATCTGTTATATGCCTTTTATACATAAATAGTAGGTAAGCAGAAAGATACCACTATATAATAAATATTGGTGACACTGCAGAACGAACCACCTAGCTCGCTCTCTCTCTCTCTCATCTTGAAGTAAGTGTAAAACCAGAAATTTCAGTAGATCTGCTTGTGACGTCATCTTGATATCCACCATTTTCAGTCACGCTATCATTTTTTTGTCTGTATTTGCTTTGTGGCAGTGAATTAATTATATCTGAATGGTTGACAATTTTTTTTTTTGTCGAAGTGCATCTGAAAGGAAATAGGAATGTGCTTGATTGGGCCATGAAAGAGGGATTATTTTCTTCTGGGTATGAGAGTACAGTATGTAAGGATGAGATGAAATTGTGGCATGCTTGTATCCATGGGACCAGTTTCCGCCGAAACTAAATTTTTAATGGGACTTGGCTACGGCCTTGCATGCTGTGATTGTATCGATACATGCTGTAAAAATTTTTGAACCCCCGAAATTAAATCCTGGCTATGGTCTTGCTTCGTTATTTTTTTTATCTGTACCTTTTGTGTTTGTACTAATGAAGAACTTTCAATTTTTAATGTTAAACCCTGGTCAGTCATTTTATCGTTGTGTTATGTCATTTTTGAGGGCTGCTAAAACCTGTTTCTCTAAAGGCCGCTAATGTCACAAGTACGGCCCTGACAGCTTTGTCTCTGCTGAAAAATATACTCGTGTGTCATATTTTGACCCAAGAGGTCCCAAGACTGCTGAAAACTTTAAAGTCGCCAAAGGGTACTTAAAAACTGCTATTAGCGTAACGTGATTATTTTTCAAAAAATATATTCCTAAGATTTGGGGAAAAGTTACTAAGTCTAGCAGTCTGACCCATCATCTCCAGATTTAATATTCATTGTATAAATCATTACCTTATACACGGTCATAAAAACTGGAACAGTTTTAATTATCTAAACACAGATGAGGCATCATCAAGGCTTTTGAAAACTTTGAGTGGTGCTTTTAGCTAGCTATTGGTTTGGATTGTTTAATATTTTTCAGGCACAGCAGAAAAATTATCTTTAATTATAAACATGTAAGCATGTATGTAAACTCGAAGTTCAGTTAGCAGTTTCGTACCATTTAGAAAGCAATGAAAATAAGAAGGGGGGGAGGAGTTTCTCTAATGCACATGGAAGCGATATCTTGAACTTCGGAAGTCAGTGTGATTGTGATATGCATTCCTGTATGAGAGCGTTCAAATATTATGTAAGCACCTTTGAGGGAGGGAGAGTTGCTGTTGTGCATATTTTCTTATGTTAGCCAATGTTAAGTTTTGCTTACGAGTGTGGGGAGGGGTATAAAGTGGCCAAAATATTGCTTGCATAATACTTGAAAACTCCCTATCTAAGGGGGATCTTAGGGAAGGTTCCTCTCCGAAACGAAATTTGTAATAGGACTTCAAAATATGTATATGAATTTACTTGTCAAACATGTAATAAGGGAAGAAAAAATTCTCAACCCTTGAATTATCAAAATTCTGACCACAAGGTCTCATTTTGCAGACCAGTAGTAAAAAATAGAAATCATTTTCTTTGAAAAGGGGGAATTCTGAAAAATTAAATTTTGATGACAAAACTACAAGTACACATTTACAATGATGTCTGGAGGCAAAATTGATATTTTCTCGTTTATGTTTTTATGACTTATTATAATTCGGTAGTGTAGCAATTCAAAACTCATGGAGAGGGAGGAGCTCAAGTGGCTTCAAAGAAGATTATGTGATGCGGTCTTACAAGGGAAGGGCCCGAGCTGGACGACACAGATTTTAATGGGAGTGGTCTCATTTGAAAGCTGTCAAAAAATTGTTAGGCATATATTGGAGCGTTTTTCAGCATACGCCTTAATATAGTTGGCAGGGGCCAAAGAATGGCAAAATTAGAGGCATTTTCAAAGATTTCAAACGGCTGTATCTCGGTTAAAATTTAGAGCTAAAAATTAAGTTTTGATGCATTATATGCATCTTTCAAATGTATCGAATACATGTTTCAAGATTTTTCAGATAAAACATTATTGAATCTAATTTTTCAATTCTGAACATCGCCTCTATTATTGATATCCATTAAAAGACTTCTTAGCAATTTGGCGAAATCATTGGCGATATTTCCAGAAAGATGTTGAAAACCGCCCTGCTCTTATCATTATCTCACTTGAACTTGTCAAGAGTAGAGAGAGTTATATTTTGTGGCGAAATCAGTAACTAATAACTGCATTTTTTCTGCATATTGTAGTAGTTAAATTTTTAATTTAATGTGTATTATTTGATCAGAATAAAAAATTATCCGATTTTTTTTTATATTTTTGAGAAATCTGTTTTTGTTTTTGTAAGTAACAAATATTCACTTTCGCTAACGTTCTTTGCAACTAAAGTCATAATAATTGTCAAGACGTTATAATTTCCTACACAAGTTTTCTGTAACTTAATATCAATCTGAATAAAACGTATAAACGTAGTTCATATCGTTCAAACACACATATACATTACTCATACACAACATGCTCATCCTATAATAACATGGAAAAAAATGAAAATTATTTCTGTAGAATTTACTATTCCAAAAAAACCCCGAGCGATACATGATGAAGAAAGTAGTACACTCTAACGCAGTGACGCACCCACGGGGGGAGGAGCGATGGGGCCCAGGATCTAAGGGCCAGGCCTTGGGCTGACCAAACGGAAAAATTATTTTGATATTGCTCTTGAAAAAAAAATGCGCAGAATACAACTGCCTTACTAAATTAATATGACAGTTGAAAAAAATTTTCGGAGAATTTTTCGGTGTTAACCCCCCCCCACACACACCTTTGAAAAAATTCTGTGTGCCACTGCCCTCTGCCTCTTCGGAAAATTCTGGGTATCCCACTGTTCTGACGCAAGGCAGGTTTTGAGGTGTTACAAATGCAAGTTATTGAACGAAGATTTTACTCTTCGTATGAAAAGACATTAAATGATTATAAACAATAAATTCACGATATTTCCCATGAGCAGTAAGATCTTCGATCATTAATTTGTATCCTTAATGTGTGAATTTATATTTCAACCTCGTTAGAGAAAATAATGTGTTTTGATATCCAACAGGGGGCTTGAGCCTTCCCTTTTCTACTCCACTGATCTATTTATATTTCTTCTTTATGATAAAGGTGACACATCTGTATTTGTTTTTTTGTGAAAATTTTTAAATCACCCCCAAATGAAATCCTGACTACGGCCTTAGATTGTGGGCTAGGCCTCATGTGGATGACGCTTTTCAGTGGCTGTCTTTTTCGTATTTGTGGGTGTATAAGGCATTGTCAGATTTGTTGCAAGTGGAATTGGGTATTAGTAGTGATCGCACGTTGGTTGACTGGCGCAATTTTTGTAAAGAAGTATGAGTGGGTATGTGTTTGTTGGGGAAAGAGAAGCTTGCTGGCATTGCAGTACCTGTGAAAATAGACAAGAGTATGTTTGTAAAGCAGAAGTATAATAGAGGGAGGTGGGTGAAAGCAAAATGGGTATTCGGAGGGGTAAAAGGGATTCGAATAGATGTTTTTTTGTTGTGGCACCAAACAGAAGTGCGGATGTTTTGATGAGTGCGATAGCTGAGAATGTTTTACCAGGGTCTACAATAGTGTCAGACTGATGGAAGTCATACGAAAACGTGTCAGAGGCAGGTTTCGATCACTTCTCAGTGAACCATACATAGTCTGTACTTAAAAGAACCCAAGATAGGGCAACATATAAACATGGTAGAGGGAACATGGAGCAATATGAAAAAAGAATTCCGGCAACAATACTACCACCATGTCACAAATGAGAAGATTTTTTATTCGAATTTTGCAGAATTTATGTGGCGTCGAGGCATAAAGACAGTCCGGAGAATTTGTTTCCCACATTTCTCCGAGCCATAAAAGCTATTTTCCCGCCAGACACTACCAATTGAGACGACTAGGTGAGCACTTCTGAAATTTTTAATTTCCATTAAAAACGAAACTACGACCCCTCCACTCATTCACGAAAATTACACAGCCCAAAAAACATGGAAAACAATGTAACAGAAGATCACTTGCCCTTTTGCCAGCAGCAAAAACATTCAGTAGTTTTGGAAACACTTCAAAAAATTTCAGTAGAGGGTTCTTTGCGCAGTAGTGCCTAATAGTTTTAGTTTAAAATACATTTAAGAAATCTTTATCCAGAGTAACTGACTTTTTTTTCGTAATTGTAGTAAACTAATTTTTGGACATTAACACTATTGATAGCACAATTTGTAGAAATGGGCCTTGCGGATATGGGGTGTCAAAAATTAAGTCAGTCAGCTGCTTTTTTCGAAGAAAGTGTTTTATGTTTGCATTCATAAAAAACTCAAAAATGTATTTTTTAACTTCACTACACTTAGGGAAGTAGTGGCCAACCTGTGGCATGCAAAAGTGTGCAGCATATAGCACATGAAAGCCTAATATTTTTTTAGAAAATGTATTTAGCATGTGGTATCCAATTACGCGAAAAGATGGCTTAAGTAGCATGCCGACAATACAAAAACTGAAAAATGAAAATATATATATATATATATATTAACCACAACTGATCTTGAGATTAGAAAAGCTTCAAATGTTTATATGGTGTTAACATTTGCATAATGAATTTTCTAGCCAAAAAGCTAAATTACAACATTATGCTCGTAAGTATGGTGTCTCATCTAAAACTGTAAATCTGTCTAACAACATGGACCTTTGAAAAAAAATTAATTGCTTTTATAGAAAACTATGAATTTTTCATGTAAAAAAGCATACTTCTATCAAATAAAAGAAATATCACAACCAGAAAAAAAAGAGGCTATAATATTTCCTCCTCTTCCGAGAGAAGGAAACATTATCAACTTCTTTCAAGCTATATCTCCTTGAAGATTCTTTAGTGGACTGGAGAGATGTATGAACATACAGCCTATCTATTTTCTTTAAATAATTCAGCATTCTAGGACAATTGTACCACTTTTCTTGTTCAATGATTTTGAAAATGGTTTGATAGAACCCCCTCCTTTTTCTTTTCCCTAGGAAAATTTGTGTGAGAGCTCTACAGTCCAAGGACAGCAAGGGTCATGCTGTGTCAAGATATTTAGTTTTCTAAAGAATCCAAACCTCTGTATGCTGAGGGACTTATGCGAAGGCCCACACTATGATGAGTGGTTAATTGGTAAAGCTTTTTTTGGCACAGTTGGGAATCGACCCCTCGGATAACTACACGCAAGGCAAACATGTTACCACTACAGGGCCAGTTCTAGATAAAGCTGACTGGAAATGAAATCTTTATTTTTGATTTTACTGTACATTTAATTCATTTTTACATGGGCCTGTAAAAAAACTAAGAAAATTTTTTCCTTCTCATACCAGAACCACTTCAGTCAATTTACACTTTGTATTCAACATTTTTCTTCTATCTTGTTACAGGCTTTTCTAAGGCCTCTATTTTAAAAACCATCTTTTTGCATCTTAACAGGAATAAAATCGTTTCTTCTAGCAACTTCATAACATTATGCTAGTCATCTGGAATACAGATCATCTTGTATTTTCCATCTTTCTCGAGCACACCAAAATCAGAAACATTAGGAAAATATAAATGGACAGATACCATGAATTTGTGATCTGTGACATCTTTCTTGAGTCAGTTTCATTAATGACAATGAAACCTAGATATATTGTGGCCTCATATATCACCACACCTTATTACAAACATTTTTTGTTTCAACTGTATATGCTTTTTAAGCATAAAATGATCTGTCTAAACCTTTGAACATTAAGCTCTCATCACAGATAAATATGAAGCCTAGGTTATTTCCAATGTATATTCTTAAATTATGATATTACATATAGCACTTCTAATAATCCTTGGTAACTACAAATTTTAGAAAATGCAAGGTTTGATAAGTTAATTATAATAGCACAGAGATCAGGAACTCCTTTGGGACATCAGCATTGAGACTACCTCTGACTCTCCCTGTTCTTGCTAAATGCAAAAGATTTTCCCTCTTCAAAAGAGCTTTGTTTTCTTCATTATTTTCTACATCAATCGACTATTTATATTTGATGCCAGACTCATGTCCTATTGAGAAACATGAAAATATAGCTTAAATTTAGTATTAAGCACATGTCCATAGTAATACTCTTTAACTAATAAGTTTATTTTTCTAACATGATTTACAACAAGTATGTACATTTCTCTAAAATCCATGTCAGGGCTAAGACACTTTTTATTTGGTTCATAACACATAAATTCTCATGTGTTATGACTTCCTGAAGCTAGAAAAAAAGTTAGTGTGATTCTTAACATTTTGATTTTTTTTTTTTTTAAGCTATCCTTCCTGCTCTTGATGTACGAGACCACATAAATATAAATTTTGTCAAGAAAAGTCAACCATGGCTTTAAAGTAATCTAAAAAACTGCTGCTTCCTTTTTTCTTCCATGACAGATACTATACAATTTCTTGACAATTTATATTTTGAAAGCGCTTATCTTCAATTAGACTGCCACATTTGTTCACGTACAACTAGTCTAAATTACAAAACTTTTTATTACAACTTGTTTTGATCATTTCCTTAGACAGTTTCAAGACTGAGGTTTCCTTGCATGTTTCACTTTCTGCTTGGTTAGCTGCTTTTTCTTTTAACTTGTCCTATTTATTTCTTCCATCATCCTTCTGTGAATCCTTATCTAAAACAAACCCGTCAGAAAATGAATGATATTGAATAGTTTTATCCAAGTCTTTCCTACTCATCTTCTGAAATTTTTTTGTCTTACAATACAAAGACCTACAGTGAAAAGTCATGCTGCATCAGAATCTACAGGTTTCTGAGGAATTTAGACGTCTTATAGTTTAAGGAACCAACCCTCGAACTACAGCAAAGCAGTCAGTAAACTCTTTTTAGTATTCTCGAGGGTCAAACTAAGATTAAAGAGCATGACAGGTGAAAAAAGCAGGACCAAAAAAAGTGAAAGTGCTAGGCATCAATCTTATAACATTTCACATGCAAAATGAACACACTACCATCGGAACCAGACTATAGCTATTATATAAATTTAGTAAACTGTTTTCAAAGAGCAATTTCCACTTCCCATAGGAAATCTCGCCACGAATGAGCAATGTCATTAACACTGTTTTAGAGTATTTTTGACACTGATTACTACGAATAGGTGAAGGTTTTAGAAGTACAACCATAGGAAGTGACTTTTTTGGGGACTTCAAATTGCAATGGAAATTTGTGGGAAAAAACATGTCTTTATGATTTTTGTAAAGGGGACCAGAGGTGACCTCAATTTTATTTTCCAACAAAAAATTAGAAGCAGGACGTCTACCAAAATGTCAGAATCCAATTTGGGAACTTTTTGGGGATCCATGATCAAATTTTAGGGACCTTGCAAATTTGTATTATTCACTTTATTGTTATGCATTACTATTGGTTATATATGTAACAACTGTATATGCTTAACCACTTAAAATATTCAATTTTCAAAACAATTTTATATATATTTTTTCTTTTTCTGTAACTACAAAATTTCCCTTACTAAGGGAAAAGATATTTTGGTTAAGTAACGTTTATGACATAGACTTAATATTGAGTAATAAACCATATTGTAAGCATTCATCATACTGACTGCCAATCGTATCACAGATAAAATATTATAATGCATAAAAATAAGCAACTTACTCATTTTTATTTACTTACAAACGAATATATGTGAAAGATTATGAAAAATATTCTTTGATGATTTCAAATAATTTAAGATATAAGTACTTGAAAAAGGAATAAATACATCAGAAAAAAATCCTTATTGTTGGAACTTATCTTGTATGCAATTTTTCAAAACTGCTTCAACTTTTTCTCAGTTTATGCAATTTGCTTTTGTAATTCTCGAGTTTCTTCTTCTATTTCTTCCATTAGTTTCCTCTTCTTTCAAATTTACTACTTTTTGTACTTCGCTGCATTTTTTCATTTTCATATTTCTCCGTTCAGAGTTTTAATGCTTCTTTTCTTATCATGGATAAATCTTTCACTTCTAATATCATACTTCTCGTTATTGGAACATTCTCAACATTTCCACCACATAAAGAAATTTCTGAGCAATTAGTGAATGCTCATTTAAATTTTCCACCAAACGCTCCTTATTTATGGAAAAAGAATGCCCAACAGCAGCATTTCCATGAAACAATGTTAAAACAAAACTTATTGGGAAAATTTAAAATATGGCCATCTCTTCTAAAATGCTCTTCAAAAACTAAATCCAATATGTCCTTTTTCCAAATAATATTCTCAAACTTTGTTCTTACTGCCATTATATGAGTACATGCTAAATAGATCTCCTTAGCCTTGTCTGCTTCAATGAAAGCAAAATTATTTTTAGCAATCAGCTCATTTAATAAAAGAGTAACATGTGGAGAATTTAAACTACTGTCGAGCATAACTGCAAGTGATAATGAAGTAGGACCTCTCACAAATTTGGTTACAAGATTTTGTACTAAATTTTTCAAGGAGAACTATTAGAAATTCTTTACATTGTCCTCTGAGTGCTAGGTTCACATATTGCAAACTAGTGTCTGCAACATAGATTTACATGATCTGCAGCCTGCCCGAAAACAAAATGCTGCATGCTGTGTGCATGCATACAGACTTTGGTTGCTAGAGCTTGTAGATGCTGCACTCTGAAAAAAATATTTTTTACATATAAAAGTCAATTGCAGAATTTTGTTTGGTATTTTCTTGTATTTGCGGTTGGAAATAAAAGCAAAATTTAGTAACAAAATTGAATTTCATCAATTTTTGGGGACCTCTTTTCTAATTCAGAGACTTTTAGGGGACCTCTTTCCTCATTTAGGGACTTGGGGGGATTTCAGGGACCAGTAGACACCCTGTAGAAGCCATAGTGCATGTAACACACCTAGAATGATACTCCGAAAACATGGGGAACATATTTCAATTCAAATTTAAAAAATTTAAGAGACTTTAGCAGAAGGAGAATTCTAAGTAAGTGGTCCTGTGGTCTAAAATATTAAAATTAGAGATAAAATTCCAATAAAATTCTTTTATGTAGTTAAAAGTGTATATTTTGTTAAAATGACAATATAATTTTATGTAAAGAAATTGGGGTAGTGAAAATTGGAAATAATTGTACATATTCAGAAATTCACTTTTTTTTTTTTTATGAAATCTTAATGGTGAGTACATTTTATATTTAAAATGCAATAAACATAATAAATAATAAAATATTAACATATATTATAACAAGTACATCAATTCTAATAAAAAATATTTGACAGAAAGTTTATATAGATTCTGATTACGTTTTGACCATGTTAAGTGACTGGTTCTGGCTTTCACACGTGTCACACACGTCAGACTAAGTTGATATTTTTATATAATAACTTAGTAATAAACTTTATCATGCTGAAATTTTTTTATAAGTTTATTCAAGTTGAAAACATTAAAAAAAATTTAATTGGGCTTTTTAAATTTAGTCACACACGTCACTATTTGTGACGTGTGTGACAGGAGTATATTTTTTACTGTAAAGGCAATTACATACATGAAAATAATAAAATATTAATACATATAACAAGTATATCTGTTGTGGCCAAAAAAAAATAGATTTTAAGTTTCTTTTCAATATTTTCATACCTGCCAACATGTCAATTTCAAAATTCTTACAATTTTAAAACATGTGTGCGTCATAAGCGTGCACATCATGAGACAGCACCAAAGTACATGCAGTATAACATGCCCAGAATTGACTGAGGTACTATATTTTTTCTTTATTATGTACAGATAACTAACAAATGTAGACTATATTAACCAAAACATAAAAAAATCCAAGGTAATTTCCCAAAGTTAAAATACATTAATTATAGATATTTACATAGGCGTAGGGTTATATGGGCCCATGGGACCCCAGCCCTTCAATGATTTGAAATAAATTACAATTTTGCCATCTTTAAAATCAGTCATCCAGATACTGTCATAGGACTTACAGCTTTTTGTACACTACGTCCACGAAATGTCCTATTAATGAAGAATACGCCACCAGACCAATGCCTCTGCATGATCCACGAGAATTTCTTTTTAAAATTAAAAGCATTGCGGATATTTCACTAAAGGGACTGGTGGGGAACAGTGCTGTGCAGTGATACAGATTTAACTTCCTCCTGTTGGTTGGGTAGCTGTTTGGAGTGCCAGAATGGAAAGAAATTGGCTATATAAGTGGATCCAGCAACAGCTGTATACTGGCATGAATGGGTTAAAAAGAAGACAACTCCCCAAGGTAAAGTACAAAAGAAACACATACAGAAGATATTAAAAAACGGCTGCGCAAGTGAATTTCTTGAACTACTGGTTCAGTCCATTCCTGTTGTTCAAGAACACACACACGAGTGAAATGTATTCAGGCTGAAGAATTTCAGTCAAATCAGACTGATCTATCGAAACGGCTGATACAGTTTGATTTTTCTATGTTATACTCTTACGAGTATTAGAATGAAGTGCAATCTGCACTCTGGAGCCGTCGGAGTGTTACACTTTTCACTGCTGCCGTCCTTCAGGGAAAGAGTTGCTCAACGTATCTCATTTGCTCCGACACCAACAAAAAAAAATAAGTATACTGTTGCTGCATTTCTGAATAGCTTATATGAAACAATTCTTGACAAAGAAAATGCCCATTGCACTAATTCAATATTAGAAACGGATATTATTTGGAGTGATTGGCCATCATCCGAATTTAAGAACCAGTTTATGGTAAAGTTGCTGCAACAGTTATCACACAGATTCAAGAAATCATTTCAGTGGAAATACTTCACGACATCGCATAGGAAAGGCATTGTTGATGATGTTGGAGGATATGCCAAATCCCTCATTCGTGCAGAAGTCATGAGCAAGAAAACCAGAAGGTCAGTTGTTCAATCATCACTGGAATTTGCTAATGTGGTCAGCACTTTAATGCCAAGGACTAAAGTCATTCATGTGTCTCAGGCAGAAATAAAATCAAGAATAACTAACATGAACCCATAGGTGAATTCATTAGCAGTACAAGGCATATGGAAAGTACATTTCATTATGTGTGACTGGAATGGAAATATAGTTATTTAACACATCACAGGCTGAAATGTCTTAAGAAAATGCAGGCTCCAGTGGTAGTTTGACTTATGGACTAGACTAGGATAATGAAGATTGTGTACCAGCTTATCAAGTTCCTGAATTTCCACAGACAAACAAACCTGAGGAATACTGCATGCCAAAGCAAGGCAGCTTTATTCTCGTTGACTACAGTACCAAGAAATCGAAAAAGGTTTTCCTTGGACAGTTCAGTCAGATCATGGAGTTTCATTCCTGTGAGCAGTGGATGACAAAAAAACAGCATTTCGGTTTCCCAACAATGAAAGGATGTGGCTTGGATTTGAGATGAACAAATAGCTAAAGTAAATTACCCAAAATCAATTCACTTTGCCAGAGAACTGTATACATTTGAAAGTAAAGTGAATGAACCAATTAAAAGCTATTTTTAGTTCAGTAATTGTAAATGAAATAAGGCCGTTCTACAAGTTGTGGAAACAGTAAAGATGATTGCTTTTTGTCCAATTCTATTTTTATGTTAATGTTTATTATTTTTTTAATCTCGATCTGTAAATAGATAACATTTATTCACATAACTGATATTTTTAAGGGTTTCATTAAAAAAATCATACGCAGTCACACACGTCACAGTACTATTTATTTCATTTTAGCATAAGTATTTCTAGTTCATATTCCTGAAACCCCTCTTTTGAATCTATACATATATATATGATTTAATGATAATAATTTTTATTTCTGTAAATGTTACAAGAATTCACAGAAATATTCAAAAAACTTGAGAAGAGCAGAAAAAATGTTTGCAAAATGGTTACACACGTCACGCAAAATTAAAATTTTCTCTCTCCCTATTCATTCAACATAAAAATTTTTCAATCAAATTTATTATATCGTAAGACATAAATAACAGATGTCAATTTATTGCTTTCAAACCAGCAATTGTTTTAGGGTCAAAATAATTACAAATGTACCAAAAAGGTTGTCTGAATGTCACACATGTCATGGTGGAATGCCCCAGAAACAGGTTTTATATGATGTATGCAAAGGGAACCATAGGTGACCTCAATTCTAATTTGATACAAGAAACTAGAAGCTGTGCCGCATCTTATGTAGACAGAATGATACTCAGGATGTATCGGGAACATACTCAAATTCGATTTCGAAAAACTCGGAAGACAATAGGAAAACATTTTTAAACAATTTCTGTAAAGAAGACCACTGGTGACATCAATTATATTTTGAGATGAGAAACTAGAAACTATGCTGCATCTAATGCACATAGAATAATACTCGGAAAATAAAGGGAATATATTCAAATTTAATTTTTAAAAAATCAGGAGACTATAAGACAGGGGTCTTCAACCTTTTTCAGTCCAAGGGCCAATTTTGCTTAACCACGTTAGCCTGCAAGCTACACTACTGTACCACCAATACTAGGATTGAAGAAAGGTAGATTTGGGGGAGGGGGCCCCTGGATCGGCCTCTGTTGCTGTGTTTTCTTAGGTCTCTAAAATTTTCTCCGCCAGAAAATATTGTCTGGATATGCTCTTAGGGATGAATATATATATTATAATATAAAATACATGTAGAAGCAAAAAGTCTCAAAACTTTTTGTTATTAATATATAACAAGAAACTGAACTTCTTAGTGAGATTTTTGGCACTGCTTATTTTTAACAAACCTGTCAATATCAGGTCTTATTTTTGATGCAACCCTAAGTGTTTTCAAGGCGGCCATCATTTATTCTGGTCCCAACTTTTGAGTTTACTAACTTCATTCTTGAAGAAAATAGCTGTACATGTAGGTATATAAAGTAGGGCTGATGGGTGTTGTAGCACTCATGGCAATGAACTTTTGTATATATACATATAAATATATGAAGTTGTAGTCCTGTAAAGCACCCATTGTAAGACTGTAACCCTCCTTATGAACTTTCTGCGTAAGCTTATGTGCAAAATGAATAGTAACATGTCCTGAATAGTAACATTTTCAAAACATACAGTCAGATAGATGGTTGGGAAGATTTTCTTATCAATATATTTAGAATAGAATTCAATGAGTTCTAATTTTTTTTTAAAATCACTGTTGCACTGCAAATCAATAAAACTACACCTAATGCCCATACTCGTGAGAAAACTAAAATAAGCCTTAATAATCGTGGAAAGAATCCGTGCTTAATTATCTAGCATTTTAAAGTACCTATTACAAAATGTAAAAATATAAACAGAATAAAATACATAGATTTAAGACCGAGAGTGTGCAAGGGGCTTTTTTTTTTTTTTTCGTGTGAAGTGATTTGTATTTCTCATGAGCCGGAGGGCCCATAAAGAATGCCTCTGGGCTGCAGGTTGAAGACCCCTGCTATAAGACAAACAAGTTTTATACGATTTCTGCAAAGGGTAGCATGAGTGACCACATTTATGTTTTGAGACAAGGTATTTTAGGATCTATTCTACATCTACAAAAAAAATGTGTGTATATATATACTCTATAACAAAAAAAAATCGACGCATCAAGGAGGAGTTGTCCGATTGCGATAAAAATTGGTGGATGTGAAGAACATACATAGAAAAAGAAACGATTAAAATTTCAGAACAATTGAATGATTTATTGCAGAGTTTGACCGTTACAAAGGGAGGAAGTCAATAAGGCGTTGGTCCACCTCTGGCCTGGATGCAAGCTGTCACCCGGCGTGGCATAGACTGATAAAGATCCCGGATGGTGTCCTGCGGAATTTCTTGCCAAATTGTCTCCAACTGTCGGGCTAAATCGTCAACATTCCGGGATGGTTGCAATCGCCTTCCCATAGCGTCCCAAATGTGCTCTATGGGAGAGAGATCAGGAGACCTAGCTTGCCAAGGAAGTGTTGGGCAAGCTTGAAGACAATTCATAGCAACACGTGCCGTGTGCGGCCGGGCATTGTCTTGTTGAAACGTAAGTCCAGGGTGTCGCAAAAGGAACGGTAACACAACCGGTCGTAGAATGTCGTCTACGTACCGCTGTGCTGTAAGTGTGCCAGAAATGACCACCAAAGGGGTCCGGCTATCAAAGGAGATGGCACCCCAGACCATAACGCCCTGTTGTGGGCATGTGTGGCGTGCGATAGTAAGGGCAGGATCCCCACGCTGCCCTGGACGTCTCCAGACACGTCTGCGGTTGTCGTCAGGACACAGTTGGAAACGGGACTCGTCACTAAAGACTATACGTCCCCAGTCAGCGCAGTTCCAAGTTGATCGAGCCCGGCACCACTGTAATCGGACTTGAAGGCGTAAAGGCGTGAGAAGTAAGTGGCGTAACGGTGGGCGCGAGCATAAATTCCGCTCTCTCAGTCGTCTGCAGAGGGTCATGTTGGACACATGTGTGCGGGCCACACGTTGAATAGTTGACAACGACGAATCCGGTGCTGTGACAGCTGCTCTGACAATCGCTCTGTCTTCCCGTTCTGTTGTGCCCCTAGGTCGACCGCTCCCGTCCCGATGCTGACATCTGCCGTTGTTGACCCACTCTTGCCAGCACCGTCCAATCGCCGCATCGCTTCGACCCACATGTCCAGCGATTCTTCGATTCGTCCAACCAGCCTCTTTCAATCCGATAGCACGACCTCTTTCAAACTCTGACATATGCTCGTAATGAGCACGAATCTTTCGGCGAGGCATTGTTACAGTCGACGTAAGATATCCGCAGTCAAAATGCAACAGAAATTTTGACCACATATTGAGAATCGCTCCTTATATACACCTGCTGAATGCGCAGTTCCGATGCGCTGGAGTTCCCGCTATTCATTCATTGGACACCAAATTTTAATCATTTGCATGTTCGGTCAAAATGTCTTTGCATACGAAATTTCATTACAATCGGACAACTCTTTCTTGGTGCATCGATTTTTTTGTTATAGAGTGTATATATAGAGAGAGGTTATATATGCAGATAGTTTCAAAAATACAGAACAGATGAATGTAACATTATTTAAGTTCAGCATGCTTTGAGCATGTAAGATGGATAATGCATATAAAAAGAATAAAAAAGTATTTGAAAGAGTCAAATAAATAAGGTTTGATAAAATTGAACTAAGAGAAAATATTAATATAAAATATGACATTTCAATTTCAATGAAAAAAACAGCATACAAATACACTCACTTCAAAAATTTCAGCAGGCAAAGGAAAACGTGAATTTCCGGATGCCAATCTGAATTAGAGAGGCTGCAATTCACTGCAGAGGTAGATGGAAGCATGCAAATATGTTAGGTAACAGCCAATCACGGGTTCGTGTAGAGAAATATGCAAAAAAGGCAGTCGTATAAGAAGCCAGTATTGTGAAGGGTTACAGAAGTTGCATGTAAGCGCTGATAAAAGGCGTTTAGAACTTTCGTACGATTTGTTTTAAAGAGATGTGTGTTTCTATGGCTTCCAGAAGATGAATGGAAGATTCTGAGAGCTGTCGTGCTGTCGGAGGCATTGAAGCAGGACAATCAATCACAGATGTTGCTGTTTTCTTCGGCGTTCATCATTTCATCCTGTCACGATTATGGAAACAATTCCGAACCAGCCAAGCAGTTGTCTGACGACCTGTGGCCGGTCGCCTAAGGGTTATGACCCCCAAGGAAGATCGATATATTGCTGTTGTAGCCAAGCGGAATCGAAGAGCGATCTCCACGCGTGTGACATCTATGGTTGCAGTGGCCATTGGTAAGACGATATCTGCCACTACTGCGCACAGTAGGCTACACATGAATAGACTTTACGCTCGGGTAACACGAGTTTGTGTTACTCTATGCGTCCAACCCAGAGGGGCACGATTAAAAGTGGTGTCGCCAACATGCCAATTGGACTGCGATTGGTGCAACGTTATGTTCACGGGTGAGTCAAGATTTGTCCTGCAACCCGATGACAAGCGTGTAAGGGTGTGGAGAGAAAAAGGTTCACGCAATCAGCCCCAGAACATCACCGAACATCACGCATTCCGAGGTGTAAGTATCATGGTCTGTACAGGGATTTTGTTGGGATACCGCACCAACCTCCACATCTACAGATGGGGTTCTGTGATGGCTGTACGGTATCGGGATGGGTTCTAGACCCCACTGTGAGCTTGTACGTTACAGCAGTTGGTCCTGCTTTCATTTTCATGGACGATAATGCGCATCCCCATAGAGCTGCCATCGTCGACAACCACCTGGAGAGTGAGGGGATTAGCGCATGGAGTGGCAGGCATACTCGCCCAACCTTAGTACCATCGAAAATCTGTGGGATGCTCTTGGCCGTGCTGTGCGTACACGTTTCCCACCCCCAGCCACTCTCACAGCTTTGGAAACTGCTCTATAGGAGGAATGGCGATTACTTGATTCTGCGGTGGTTGATGATCACCTCATCAAAAGCATGGTCACACTCTGTAAACTTTGTATGCAGATGAGGGGTGCTCAAATACCCTATTTATGTCGGTTTTTGTTGTTTGTTTTGACTTTAAACTTCATTTTGTTAATGACTCCAATATGACGCCATCTTATAATTTATGAAAATTCAATATTGTTGTCATCTCTATATGCAATTCTTTGTTTTGTTTCATGCATAAACATTTATGCTACTTTCCTGCCATATTTCTTGTCAATCAAAGCAGTACTTGTCCATTTTTTCGCATTTTACCGCTCTGTGCTGAACTTTTGGAAGTGAGTGTATATAATAAAAGCATGCAGCCTTAGACCTATCATCAGGGGCCTTTTCGAAGACTACACACTTAGCACCTTTTCTGGAGGTATGTAGCAAAATTTATGTACAGCAGATATACCAGATGTATAAAACAAGATACCAAAGGCACCAAAAAACACATTATAATTCATTTCTAATTAATTGAAAATACCAAAACGGAATTAGGAATGACTAATAACGTAGCACATCCAATACGATTAAATATATAAAAATAACACTTATTATTAACACAAACGATAAAATGTGCAAAATAAACACTTATTATAGTTCATATACAATAAAATAATGTAATGCATGTAGTACTAAAATATACAAAATAGACATTATAATACATACACAATTACATGGAAATACATTAAATAAATACATAGTAAGAAAATAAAATAATGGGCTCAGTTATCAGCCAACCGATAACCCAAAATAGAGGTGCTTCAACTTGGAGGGTAGGGTCAAAACGAAACAAATGCTGAGCCATCTTTGCTTGGATTAATAACATCATTGCAGCTAGTGCTACAGTGTTCCACAAAACAGTGTCTTCTGAAAGTTTTTCATTACTAGGTAAGTACCATTTTCTTTACATGCTAATACTATAATGAAACTTCAAACCACTGAAGTTAAAGCATGACGATGCAGACTTTGTATCTCAACTTCTACATTTATTTGGTTCTGTTTTACTACATGAACCTCAACTATCATCGAAAAACATTATATTTTCTTACTATGCATTTATTTAATGTATTTCCAAGTGATTGCGTATTATAATAAGTGCCTATTTTGTATATTTTACTACTACATGGATTACATTATTGCATATGAACTATAATAAGTGTTTATTTTGCATATTTTATTGTGTATGTACAGTGAAAATCAGTTATAACGACACTGGTTATAATGACCAACCGCATAAAACGACAGAATTTTTGCAAGAAATTGGTTATAAGTTATACAATAATAATTTTACAAATTATAATGGTTTTAAATGTAATTAAAAATAATAAACTGTTGTAAATTACTGTACTCAATTACGGGAACATAATCTGGATCCTTATCACAAGGATGTTAAATACTCAATAAGGTTTGGGAGCAGCAATGGGAGTTGATAAAATGCTGTTTGGGAGCAGGTACACAAGGTTTCGAGCAGCCTTTATCGAATGCTAGATTGTTTTAAATACTAACATTCAGAATTTATTTACAGATAGACCTGGATCTCATCATAATTTTAGACCATTAAATAAATTTGTATAATTTTTTTTTTAAATACTTCAGAGAGGAGATAAATATAAGATAAATATTATAAGTTTATGTGCTTTCAGAAAAAACAACCATTTAAAGTATTTTCATAAACAGAGACAACAAAATACCTTAAAATAAGGTAAGGCCCTGGACCTTTATGACAACTGAAATAAGGTGGTGCAATAAATTTTTTCTTGTCAATAGAAGTAAAATACATAAATATTAACCATATTTGTTTAAACTTTCCAAGATAAATAAAACTTTGAAATGCCTTAAAAGGAGCCAAAATCACTTAGCATTTTTTGTTTTATTTTATTGAAATCAAGTTGAAATGTTCTGTTTTCTTATAATGCCTTTACTGTTTCTTTTATTCTATCTTTTCCTTTTTTTAATAAAACTTGTCCACTTTCTACAGAACTCATATCACTGTTGCTAATTCCTGACATTGTGTACTTAATTTCCCAGAGTTGTCTTCAAAGCAGCATTCAAGATAAAACAAATTAAGTCAAAAAATAACCAGGGTGTCCAGCAGAAGTGCTGACAAAAGTTCCAGCATATTTCAAGGATTTCAATAAAATTTCAAATATACCCTTCTTATGATCAAATACCACTTTTCCAACCCCATCCCCTTGGACTCCAATACAACCACCCTTCCAAGCATGAAAGTAGGAAAGTCCATTTTAGAATATGACAAGGGCTATCACCAGTTTGATTAAAAAAAGTAGGCCAATTTTAAGGAAAAGAGTGGAATATTTATAATGACCAACAAATAAAATTACTATTACATAATATTGTGCACAAAGCCACACTAGGATAGACTAGCCGTTTAAAGTAATTATAGCTCTCATACTCAGTGTGCATCAAACCATGAAGACATTGTAGGTTTTTCAAGATCCCATTGATAATTGGTAGCGTTGTTACTTTCTTATAAAAACACAAGACTGCTAAGTTAGCCTCAAGTTTATTCTTGTCAGACATTTGAGACAAGGCCAAAGTTCGTTTTGCTACTGTTTGAATTTCAATTTTGTGCAAAGGCAACGTACTTTCACTGGCAAAATTCATTGCCGACAAATTAAAAGGGGACTCTTTTCAAGATATCTGATTTTACAAAATTTCTCAACGCCTTTAGATATTCACAAAATTCATCATACGAAATATAAACAAGTTTCTGTTCAATCTGAAAAATGCAAAGAAAGAAAACAACTGACTAATATGAACCAAAAACAGGATGTATAGTAATAATAGTCAAAAAGTCAATTTTTTAGATTACTGTGAGCCATAAGTGTTAAATATTTCTTTTGATCTGGGGTGGGGCGGGAGGGGGCAACCAGTATCAAGTTCTGCATGTTAAATTTATAAATTTATTGGAGATAAAGGTAAAACACTTGAAAAATGCAAGTTGCTAAAAAAAATCTTTTAAAAATATATATACAATCCTAACCGACAAAAAAATAAAAAATAAATTATATTCACTAAAACAAGTAAACGATGTCTGCTTTCTTGTCTGTATTATTTCCAAAAATGATTAATAAAAAAAATGGTGAGCTGTGGTAATATTCTTCAAAGGGGGAAAACTAGCAAATCTAGTAGAAAATCACTAAATTTAGTGGATTTCAGTTAGTTTTGGAAGTTTTTCCTTACTAAATTCGTTAATCCTAGGGAGGAATTGGCAACACTGTCTTGTATCGCTGTCCACATCATGTGAATGGATGCTTGAAGGTCTCCAAAAATCAGGATGCTTTGTGCAACTTAAATTTCTATGATAATCCTCCTTTTCTTGGTGGGGATGGGGGATCTTTGCTCTGTGGCCATCATGTAAATAGAAGCTTGGCCCTTCTGTTCAGTCACTTCAACAAATCATTTCTTTCCCAGGGAATAAGCAGTTGAGTAAGGATTATTTAAGTTATCTTTATAGACACAAATTGTCACCAGATGCCCATGAAAGAGCAGGGGGTTGTTCACAAACTAAACTACAAAAATATTCACAAGTTGCATCATTTTGAACATTTTCCGTAATTGTAAAACAAGACTGTCAATAATGGTGTAATGGGAGCCAAAAACCCATAATGGTTGGCATCTTCAATATATTTATCAAATCTAAGATTTGAGTTGTGATGTATTATTTAATACATTTTTATTTAATTTGATTTGAAAAATATTTTTTTATCCATAATCAATATTTCACAGTGTGGTCAATCAAACAATGAGGAAAAAAACATCCGGACGCAGACCTTAAAACTAAATATTAAACACGAATTTCAAGCACATGTCCTGGCTCCCCCCCCACCCCACCCCACAAGGCACTAAAAATTCAAATACATTTCACGATTTTCCTGATGGCTAGACACCCTGATAATAGTTGAAAAATATGTGACAGTCTCGAGAAATTGCTAAATCACTCTTGATAAAGCCACTTTATTTTCTTGTGCCTGAAACCATAGAGTAATCCCAAAATCGACGTAGTACTGGTTTTCTAACCTATCATCTACTCATGAGCAACAAGAATTGAACTTAAAAATGGAGATTGAGGTGCTGTTGTAGAATTCAAACAAAAACTGAATGTGTGATGGAACAAACAAAGAAATGCCTTCCGTACGAAAAATTGCCAGATCTATTAACATTTTAATGATAAAAATAACTGAAGCTACTAAATTTTTTAAAAACGAATTCCCTAATGTACCAAAATTTGAAAAAATGTTTGCAGAATCTACTAAATTTTTTGGAAAAAATTGCCAAATCTACTAAAATTTCCTGAAAATTTTGCTGGTTTCGATACGAATAAATAAAAAAACGATCTCGGTGCAATTTCGGCAAAAAGTGAGTTTGGGAGCAAATTGAAGTAGTTTGGTACAATAGGCACAGAATTAGCATCCCTGTTATCATTACCATCACTATTTGCTGAAGAATCCAATATTTCTTCAGAATTAAACTTTGAAGACATGTTACCGAACATTTGTTAACCTTGAATAAATATTACAAACTGCTAAGAAAACAGAGTGATGTAAGTCAAACTTACATTACTATTGACTGTAAACATTTTGATCATAGTTCCCACCACCTACCATTTGGCCCTTCAACGTTTTTAATGTCCAATGGTCAAACTGTTAGACGATAACGAAATTATCAGTAGTTCATTTAAACACTATATTATGTGACTGGCACTTACACAGTACTCAATCAATTTCAAGTAAAGTGACCCACTCAAATTCCAACCATGCTCATTGTTGCTTAACTTTGGTGATCAGATGGGAACCAGTGTTCCCAACAACAGACAACCACACACAGTTATCACTTCCCTTGGACCATTAACGGAATAAGGTAATTATTGCCATCTCTAGTGGAAAACAAAAATATGACTTACAAGGGGAAAGCATAGTGAGTGCTCCGTCGATTTTGATGAAAGTACAGCCAAAATAAGGAAATACGTATCTCGATATTCGTGCCAATGCGCATTATTTCCAGAGATATGCATTTTTAAAGATTTTGCATCCGATATATAAGCTTAAAATACGACATCCTCCGCAAGCCAATCGGTAGCCTAGTTGGTAAGTTACCGGCCTAGCGCTTCGTGTTTTTGCGTTCGATGCCCGTGGAAATCGGTTGTTAATATATATCCTTTTTACATGTTCATTTATGTATTTTTATTAGTAAAAATACTTCGCTTACAATCGGATTTTGTTCATAAACTTACTTTAATAAAATTCATATTTATGTAGTTATATGTTAATTGTATGCTTATTGGCAGTGATAATTTCTACTCGAATTTTAATTGTTGATTATTAAAAAGTTGAAAAGTAGAAAAAGTTTTGGTGTAGCCATCCAGCCTGTTATGTAGTTAAGTAGATCCAGCACACTTTAATAATGTTTTTACAAATGACGACGGCACCTCTTCTTCTACTGTTGAAGTAATTCCACCTCATTGTACCCCATACTGTCAACCTCGTGATGTGTACTTCTTCCGTCAAGTAAAAAATTTCATTAAAAGGTTACAAAATTGTGTTGAAATCTTACAAGAAAATAGTCATTTAAACACGCGAGCAGATAGATGCTTTGAAGATCCATTCACTTATTTATAATCAACTTTCGGCGCCAACTTTTAAGAATACGTTACTGTACTCTTGGTTCGTTGCAAAGTTAACAAACGAAAGAAGCGTTTTTGAAAATGTAGATGGTATTTGTTTTCCAGATGATATTAGACAAAGAAAATCAGTTGTTCGAACAATTCATTTATAAAATGCTCACGTTGTAGAATTTTTTTATGTTTTTATTGTTTTTATGATAATTATCATCCAAAATTGTGTACCAGTATACAATTCCGACACCTCCGATAGTGATACACAAAAAATATGTTCACGTCAGTCAGTTTTAAAATAAAATGTTTCTGTATAAATAAAATGCACATAAATGAGATGCACATAAAATGTTTATATGTTATAAAATAAAATGATGTTTATATGTTATAAAATAAAATATTACATACTAAAAATGCGTTTGTCAATAGATAAATATATTTTAAAAAAATATTAGGCATAATAGATGCTAATAGTGGATGACTGCAAAGGCTAATAATGACAAAATAAGACGAATTAACGCAGTTTTCTTTTTTATTTAATGGAATTGTTAAAAGTTTTCAGAAAAAAATCTTTCAATCCTTAAATAAAACAAAACTGCGTTATTGGTGTAATTCTATCCCTTCACAGGTTGACAATGAGTACGCAAATTTTATAAAAGTTATATTCACATAAAAACTTACAGCTAACTCCTAAACTTTTTGTACCTTTACAACTCTTCAATTAAAAATTAAAATTCGTGTAAAAATTATAACTGCGAAAAATAGTATCACAGAATTAAATATGTAAATATGAATTTTATTAAAGTAAGTTTATGAAAAAAATCCGATTGTAAGCAAAGTATTTTTACTAATAAAAATGCATAAATATATAAAAAGGATATTAAAAAAATGTAATCGATTTCCGCGGGCATCGAACGCAAAAACACGAAGCGCTAGCCCGGTAACTTACCAACTAAGCTACCGATTAGTTTGCAAAGGATGTCTTATTATAAGCTCATATATAGGATGAAAAATCTTTAAATCTTTAAAAATCAATATCTCCGAAAATAATCTGCATTGGCACGAATGCCGAGACACGCATTTCCTTATTTTGGCTCTACTTTCATCAAAATCGGCGGGGCAGTTATTGTGGGTTCCCGTTGTTCATTCTGAAACTAAATAATAGAGTACGAAACATAGTCGGAAATATGAGTAACTCGTTTTCCAAAATTTTATGACTAACACTTCTATGATTCTCAATCACCCATATGGCGGATTAAGTTCTTGACCCTACCAAAAAGCAAAAGTCAGCAAAAAGTAAAACTTTTTTTTTCACTTGCAAACCCACATAAAAAGCTAAGAGAACATATTTATACTGTCATATATAAAATGTACACTACAGCTAGGCCTAAAAAAAGAACAATATAAAAATGAATATATAGTACAAACATTAAATGTGTGTTGAATGTATCAACACAAAGAACTCTGATAGTGAGAAGTACAGATGCCAAAAAGATATAATTAAAAACTACTGAATTAATGAGAAGCCAAAAATCTGGAACATACTTTACAATATTATAACACAGATTAAGTTTCTAACAAAAAATTCCATAAACAATTATACGAAAAAAAAACCTAGAGGAAGTAACTTTTAAGGGAATGCAAATTATTAAATGATGCATTTTCTCACATAATGCTTCACTTATATAAACTTTAATATTAGAATAACTAGAAAATGTAAGCAACAAATTCCAACCTGGGCCAAGAAACTGACAACCTCTAGCTCGAACAGCTGCCCATAAATTTGCAGAAAGTTGTTGAGGATTTTGATGTTGCAATATTAGTTCCGTCACTGAGCGCTCACCAAGAGATCTAGCCGCTCTCATTCCTCGTGTCCTTCCTTCTTCCTCAACGAGTTGACAGTTTATTAATGTGACTAATTTTCTTTGCATAGGTCTGCTGAGAGGGCTATTTTGGGGAGTCCCACTGGATGCACCTTAAAATGAATATAAAAATTTAGAACATATTAGTAATTCTTTAGTTTAAAAAAATGTAAATTGTAATGTTTGTTTTGGGTCCCTTAAAATGTACAATAAAATCATTCAATAATCAAACACTAATACAAGTCAATACAACTAAAGAGAAAGATCAGAGTTCACAGTGGAAGAAAAAATCCCTGACTTCTCCAGAGGTTTTTTCTTGACTTTTCAGACAAAATTCCCTGACTGATCAAAAACAAAACTCTGAATTTAACTTTAATTTCAGGAAAAATAGCCTCATGTTCGCATAAAATTTCGCTATTCAGAACAGGTTAGCAAGGTTTTTCCTGACTTTTCAAGGTTTGATCAAAAAATTGTTTTTCCCCTGACTTTTAGGGACAATTTCAAATTCCCCAAAAATGCCAGGTTCTCCAGGTGGTGTGGGAACTCTGCCATAACGTATGTGTCCAGTCATCTACAACTGGTGTTACATAGGGCAA
>QLNU02015360.1:202418988-202437635 GCA_006491805.2 Dysdera silvatica
TTTTATCATCCAATTTATTTATTAATTAAGATTTAATTATTAATTTGCTAGATAATTTACTGAAAATGGAAGACGCCAAGAGTTCCAATAACTCCTTGTGATTCCAAAACTTCATTGAAATATAAAAACTTCAAACACAGTCAGCGGAAATATAGAAGTCAGAAGAAGATTATTAAATGAAATTTTAATTGACGAGTGTGTTTACACTATCATGCACAAATTATTATTAGCTGTAGCAGTGCTCCCAGCAGACTTTTCACAAGAAACTAGGAAAATAAGGACCAATAGGGACCTAAGACAGTGTTTTGTTTATAAGAGATTTTTTAAAAAAATTATTCTCTCTTGAAATTTGACCTGAACCCATGAGGCTCGTGGGTTCAGGTCCCACCGAAGGCAGAAATATTTATTTTCTTTCGAACGTTTCACCATCTAATCACGCCATACCATCGGCGTTGGTATCACTACGCCAATAAACGTTGATTGATTGACATTGTTGTTTGATTTAATCTGCGTAGTGTTCGATTTATATAAAATAAATACATATGCTGCAACGGGCATTTCGATCAATTTAATACCAGTCTCTTTGCAATTTGGTTTAAATAGTAGTCTATGTACTACACCATTCTGCGAAATAACTGGCAACAATATATATACGTTCGTAAAGAGATTATATATTGTCCTTCGTAGCTCAGTGGGTAGAGCCTCCGCCCGGCAAGTGGAAGGTCGTGGGTTCAGGTCCCACCGAAGGCAGAAATATTTATTTTCTTTCGAACGTTTCACCATCTAATCACGCCATACCATCGGCGTTGGTATCACTACGCCAATAAACGTTGTTGATCATCAATATTTTGTTAAATAATAACTGAAATATTAAACGTTCTTAATTTTAATGTATCAATTTATTTAAAATTTATCAATTTTATGCCCTCCCCACCCCCACCCCAGTGGAATAGGAAAGTGAGGCTTAAGTCTCCCCATAATGGATATCAAACATTTTACTTAATGCTGCATCATATGATCTTCTTTAAAGCTATTTAATCCCTGCCACTAATTTTTGAAATGCTACGCTACTGCTTTTTTCTCAAAAAATCATAATTAAAACATTACATTTAAATTTATCAACTGCAAGTTATCTATGCAAAACCATTGTAGTAATGGGAAATAACCAGCAAATCTGTTTGTTGGTACATTGACAATTATAATGAAATACAGCCAATGAAAAAAACAATTGTTCACGAAAAGGATGCAAACAGGTTGAATATGAAGTTATGGCCGGATTTCAAATTTTAAGGTAGATATATTTCCAAATAAATTTTAAAAAAATAGCCAGCTGATTGTAAGTGATAAATATTTCTCTCTTGTTCACACGTAAAAAGAGATTTCTAAAAAAAATGCATAGTTTTTATGCATCAATAAAATATATCGTATCATACCTACAGGGAGGAAAAACTGGTGCACATATGAACGTATTACAGGTGTGAACGTATTACAGGAGTGAACGTATTACATAAAGACTTTTTTTTCACAGACTTTATAAACTCTGAAGGATGGGTCTTGAGTTAAGCCAATACATCTGGAAGTATTGGCTTCAAAAATTCCAGAAAAATAAAAAAGTAGAATAAAAAAAATGTAGGTTTTGAAATTCTGTATTTGGAGACCAGGATGGGAGGAGAGCAAAGGCCCAGCATGAATTTTTTTAATGGCACTTCCAAAGAATATGCAGCATGTGTACGGAGTGGGGGATTGTATTTCTCCACAAACTTCTCCAAAAGTAGTTCTGTTTTTCTCAAGCACTCTGTGTTAGATGGAGGAAGTGGTACTAACTCTGTGTGTGTTTGCACAACACATCAAAATGTGAAACTTATGGTATAAGGAGCTAAACTGAAAAACATAACACTTATATAACACTTCGTGATGGTACAGACGTAAGTGACTGTAAATCCTGTTTGATGAAAATAATGTGTAATGATCCAAGTACAGCTTGCCATCTTGAATGTCCTTCATGTGTTAGTGCTGAACATCTGAAACAAGAATTAGGTGTAAAGTTGGAAGAAGAGATGATAGATTGTATAACATACAAGCAATGGGTATCCGTTGAGAGATATAATTTTGAAACTTTCACCAAAATTACCGATGAGTTTTTTGGAATCATTGTGTGAACAGCTGCTGCTTCTGAAGAGACATTCTTTTTTAGCACAAAGACAGTTCGAGTACTATGATTATTTCAAGGAGAACGTTAGAGAAAATGAGGCTGTGATACCCTTTGACTTTTTTGAAAATTATGCCTTCGTTTTGCAAGATGAGGTCCAGTCTTTTCATTGCAGCAATGACCAGGCTACAATTTTCCCAATAGTAGTCCACTACAAAGATTCTGATGTTTTAAAAATTAAAAGCATTGTTTGTATTTCTGAACATCTTAAGCATAACACGATGGCCATAAATTTATTTCAAATAAAATTTGGCTCATATCTAAAATCAGAATTAATACCAGACTTGCAAAAAATATTCTACTTCTCAGATGGTTCTGCTGCTCAATTCAAAAATTGAAAAACTTTTTAAACTTATGTCACCATGAGAGTGAGTTCGGCATCGAGGCTGAGTGACATTTTTATGCAACGTTGCATGATATAGGTGTATGTGATGATCTTGGAGGGACTGTGAAAAGACTTACAGCAAGGGAAATTCCACAACGACCTTATGATGAGCAAATTATGACACAATTACAGTTATTTAAATGGTGCCAAGCTAACAGTGACTCTATGAAATTTTTTTTTTAATAAACAACAACATGAAGACAAACAGAAAGTTCTAGAAAAACGATTTCTGGTTGCAAAGCCAATACTTAGCACCCGGAAATTCCACAATTTCCACAATGTGTCATCTAAAGAGACACTGACAAAAGTATACTCAAAAGGTAAGCAGTCCTACAAGTTCTCTTTGATAGGAGAAATTTTAAAGAAGTCTCTTACAATAGCAGATGTGAAAGGATATGTAACATGTAAGTATGACAATCAATGGTGACTTGGTATAATTTTGAAAAAGAATAAAATGAATGAGATAATGAATGTGAAGTTTCTGCATCGTAAAGGTCTTACTGCATCCTTTATGTACCCACTTGACTTTGAAGATAAACTTGAATGGCATATTTCCCACCGGCCGTACTTACTACATTTGTTACGAAAAAATGGCCTTATCAACCACAGCTCTTAAGAGTTACCTTGCAGGGGATTGTTGAAGTTAATAACATAGAAAACAGGGGAATGAAGCAGTACCAAAATGTAAAATGGTGCAATTTTTCATAAATTCACAAAATATTTATTTGAGGGTGTAATTGTCATGAGTTACTTACCTTGACCTAATCTATCCTCCCCACAACTGAGTAACTTTCCATGTATTTTAACATGATAATATGGCAGTGCTGCTTCTTTTAAAAATAGTTGTTCTTGCCAAAGTAATTGATAAGTGTGGACTAAAATTAAAAATTTCCATTTATGCAGATGGTCTTTCCTTGGCATAGTTTTTTTTTTAAATGACCAAAATATGACTCCATTCCCGCCCCAAGATGAAACTTTCCAGAAATGATGCTAAAATATACAAGTTTATGTGTGATTTTTTTTTTTTCCAAATTTTTTTCTTCCCCTTTTTGAGAAATTCAAGTCATGGCATGGCCTTGAAATCCCAAGCTACCTAAAACTACTCATGTTGGATATCATATGAAAGCTTATAATCTACAACATTATTTTTATTTCATCTATCTCATTTCTAGCTTGATTAGTAATAGTTTTTGTAACTGCACGTAAACAGAAAATCGTGCTTTTTTCCAGATTTCAGAGGCCTATAATTTAAAAAATACTGCAGTTAAAAATCTAAAAATTTGAATTTTATACTATCTCTGACAGAACATCTAATAAGCCAAATTTGAAAAAAATCCAAGAGGGTGAGGTTTTTACTTTGGATCACTTGACGTGGAATAACCCATAGACGATCTTCAAGCTGAGGAAATGCATGCTTTAATTCATGCAAATCATCATTTAACTGTCCATGAGATTGCTGAAGATCTAGGCATCAACAAAAGCTTATGTTACACAATTTTCATTGAAAATCAACAGATGTATCCTGTTGCAATAAAACAGTATAGCAGCATTGTGGAAAAAGACATGGATGCTTCACTATGATAATGCACCTGCACATTCATCACTCCTTATTCGTGAATTTTTGGCCAAATAAGAGGTGACTATCATCCAGCAACCTCCCTACTCTCTAGACTTTTTCTTCCCAAATTTCTTTCATTTTCGAAATGTAAATAATTGTTAAACATACAAAATATTAGTTCACTCTACTGCTCTTAAAACAGTGACAAAATGATGTGGCATTCTCACGAAAAAAAACAGGTGCAAGCTCAAGGTTAACGCTACAATACTTCATTACAGCTCGGCTGCTAGGTTGATGCATTAGCGTTTTACTTTCAATATCCTGTTTCTTTTTGGACAGGTCTACTACATGGCTGCCTCGCTTCCCGGATCTAACTCCATGCAACTTTCTACTATAAAGTTGTTTGAAGTCTAAGGACTGCCTTGGTGAAAGTTCCTGAACTTGACTACTTTAAAGGACAGTATATCTCAGGCCGTAATGAACATTCCTTTAGACACGTTACGTTCGACTATAGAAAATGTTGTGCACTTATGCTTGTGTAATTCTAGTCCATAAGAACGGTAGCCACATTGAACCCAGTAGTCCACTATAATTGCAGCCCCAACATGGGGTCACCAACAGTTTCTGGGCCATGTAACTATTTTTAATTGCAATTATTTTTATAAGGAATTTCATACCAAATGTTTCCAACGCTTTTATATTTCAACATGGCTACACACATTGCAATATTCTACTAATGGTTGTTAACTTTATATAAAGGGCAAGATCTATAATATACATTTATATATAAATACCATACTTGTACTTAATGTGTTTTCTTTACTTTGTTAAAAATGCTTTTATTATGCAAATGTGGCAGCGGCAAACAAAGGGGAGATCGCGGATCTTTTGATTACTATAAAAGGGGGTTGTGGATCACTTGGCTAATATAAAGGTGGGTCATGGCTTGAGAAAGGTTGGGAACTGCTGACTTACGCATTGGAGAAAAGAATGTATTGAATAAAAGGTGACGTCTTCGTTCAATTTCACCTTTGTTATTCATTTGTCTGTTTACTGCACCTCTATTTTACACTACACAGTGCTATATTTCTCCCTTTCAGTGACTTGGGAACTACTGGCTTGTTGTTGTTTTTTCACAGAACCCTTTTTCTCACGTTTTCATCAGTCTCCCCCACTGTCAAATATGCCATTACAGTTATTAGATCAAGCCACAAATGGCTTTACATAGTGTCAGTTTAATTAAGGTCATTCTGTGCATAATAGTGACAAACAATAGATGAAAGCTCAGCAAGTATATATAAAGCACACAACACTGAGAAAAGGAATATTACTTTTTAATACTTTGTGATGTTACACTAAAACTAAGGCAATACATAATACTGTTACTCACCAAGAGAGGATGCTTTGAGATACAAGGCTAATTCTTCAATACATTTTCTTGCTGTAAAATATGATTTGAGATCGTCTTTTTCAACTAATGGGACAAGTAATGATCCTTCTTCAGGTATTACACCTCCAACAAGCTGTAAAAGTGCATAGTTTTCTGGAAGTTGGTTGACATCTGGAGTAATTGTGGTCTGATCAAATGGACATTGCTTTCGTTGAAGTTTGGATAAACAGCTTTTGCACATGGTATGACCACAACCCAAGCTGATAGGTCTTCGTAAGTTGCTTTCAAATTCATTGTAGCATATTGGGCATGACAAAAATTCGGTCCACTGTGGTGCCTGGACTGGCATCTTCGATGTTTAAAATGCCCCCAAGCACCACTAGTAATGCTACTGATTTATAAGCAAAACTTTCCTCCAGTAAAAAAACGGCCTGCAATACAATCTTAATGCTAAAAAAGAAAAAAAAAGAATTGTTAGTTTTAACTGCAAAACAGAGAATATAGAAAACTAAACAAACATACATATACATACACACATACATGCACCCCATGTCCAATCATGCACAAAACAGCAGAAAAAGCATGATGAATAAATTTGAAAAAAATTCTCTTTGAGGAATACTCAAGAAATGTTCCCTATAATGGAGGTTCACAAAAATGCGAATCAACTATAATAAAATTACCTTAGGTATTAAATGTTTTGTTTTAGGTTTCTTTTTTTATTTGTGCTTTAATTAGTGACGTTTGACAAAAAAATTAAATTGGATTTTACCCAAGACAAGCTATGCGATTTAATGCATTCACTGAGATTCAAAGCAGATCATTTCTGTTACGGGGTTATTCCTTGTCAAAAGAACCGAAAAAATGGCATTTTCAAACCGACCATTTCAGGTTTTTATGAAATTTGGCTCATTTGTTGTACTTGCAGAGGAATGAATAAATGCCCAGTAATTAGACCCTATTGCTATTACTTTCTGAAATACACAACTTTGAAAATGAGTAGATGGCTCAAATTTCAGCATTTATTGTATGACAAATTTTCCCATAACTTCCGTCCTAATTAATGTAGAGCAGTGGTTCCCAACTGGTCGTCCGTGGACTACTGATGGTGCGCGAAAGAGTCCCAAGTCGTCTGAAAGACGGGTCATTATTTACAGAAAAGTATTAAAGAACTTATAAAAATTATTAAACACAAAAATGAAATTGATTGCATATTTGTAGTATTTTACAATCTGACGGAACTTCAGAAAACGGTTCGTATTAAAAGTAATTCGTCTTAAGCGTGTTCGTCTTAACGAGGTTTGACCGTATTCTCGTTAGATTTTATTATTTCTTTTTCTGTTTATTTATTTATTTTTACCAAAGAACGATTGTACAAACACATTTTCCCCAAAAAAGACCCAGTTCCCTTTTTTATTAAGGTCTTGCAGCCAACTCGTAAGAATTTTTCAAAGTGGTCCGCTGGCGCAATTGAAGTAGAAAAGTGGTCCGCAGGTACAATTGAAATGGACAAGTGGTCCGCCGCTTCAATTCAGTTGGGAACCACTGATGTAGAGACTTGATATTGTTATCTTTAGAAAGTATTTAATGTGGGCTTTCTTATGATATGCCACATGAATATATATTTCAAATTTTTATTTTCAAGGTCAACATATTTCACCTTTGACCTTACATATCTCAAGAAAGGGTATTTTAATTTTTTTTTTAAAAATATATGGTATTCTTCCATTTATTTTCTACCGTGTCTGTGAATCTCATTCTGGGCATGCCATAGGATACTGAGTAATTTAAACATACTATGCTTGCATCCGTTTTCATTCAAAAAACTGTTTAATGTACTAGTTTTCTATCATTGGATCTAAAAGGTGGGTTTTAATGGCAAGCAATAAGCATGGCTTTACATTTTTTAATACACAGTAGCAGTATTATATTTGAACTGATGTATTACAGTATTGAAGAATCTAATAGGTAAAAATCAGTGTGATGTAGTTGAACATATGGCTTAGGATAACTTAAAAAAGAGAGGAAAAAACTCAAAACCTATGAAAAGAGAAAAAAATTTATATCTTACATACTTCGTTAAATTATGAAGTTAAAGAAACAGTTTCATTCACTGCAGTTGTCAGTAGTGGCATGATCCTCAACGAAGTCATCACAATTGGCAGACAAAGTTTCTAGAACTGAGCAATCAACATTTAATCACTGTTTATATGTTATTGTTTGTATGCTATTTTCATGAAAAAAGCATTTTGGTGTATTTTCTAAATTCCTTAAGTTTAGGGCAATTTTCATAATCTCTTAAGTAACAAATTATTTCTGCAGGGTTACAGAGTAATAGTGCCGTACACATCTTGCATGACTCAATAGGAACATTTTGCTCTTTACTTAATTCCTTCAATTTGCCATCCAGCAGCATTAATTTAACATTTTGATTAATATGCCAAACACAGATAGCATGTGTTCCACTAGTATCAGCCAAAATGCAGTTTTTTGGTCTAAGTTCCACAAATTTGGAAAATCCAATTTTAAGTTTTGGGTACTTATCTGCGAAGTGCTTAAATGCTTCATTTACATTACCAGTACCAGTCTTTCCTGTATGTGTGTCTTCTCTCCATCAACCTTCATTGAGACAAAGTCTTTTTTTCCTGGCATTATCCTACTTATGTGATCATTGGTATAAAATGTTTACATAAGGCTTACTGTTTCTTAACTCACGTTCTTCCCAGATTTTGGGTTGTGATATGCTAGGATTCCTTTTTCTTTGACCAGTTGCTTAGCTTTCTTCGTGTAATAACTGTGGCTCCAAATTCTTTTTCTTTTTAGCACACCAGCTCTTAGGGAAAATAGTTAAAATTTGTGCTTATAAACTTCTGTTCTCAGTGCTCTTGAATTTTTCTTTTAGCTGAGAAATTATCTCCAATTCAGCTGAATCTGAAGGTGAGTCACTGTCAGGAATAGTCATCATCTTTCGTTTTAAAGTTTTGCTTATTTTTTTAGCTAAGTTCTTGGGTATTATATTTCAGTGAGTCTTTTCTTTTTTATTGGTGTTTCCTAAATATTTTTCAAGCTTTCATTTAATGTAGATATTGCTGTTTCTCCTTTATAATCGGAAGTATATGATGTCTGATCACCACATTTGGCAACTATCTCGTGTTTCTTAGCAGAAGTTACACTTGTGCCTGCTATAGCAACTGGAGATTCATCCTCACTTTCTGAACATTTTATTAACTGCAGCTTCTTCGGACATTTATCACAAATCATATTTCTCCCTCTCAAAATGGAATTTTTTTTTACTATCCAAGGAAGAACATTCTTTAAATTGTTCTCACATTTGAATGACCTGGTTCACTGAATGGGTTGCAACACACACTGGCTATTCCAATTTCTTTCAGCTCGAAGCTTCCATCTTTTAAACAATTTCCATCAAAATCCCCAGAATAAAGCATATAACTGAAATGCCAAACACTGAGTATCAAAGTTTTTAGTCTGCAAAATCTGAACTATTTTAACTGAGCTCTAAGCATTATTTGCTGTTCTCAACTCCCTAAGGATTTGAATGCCAAGCCCCTCCCGTCTTAACATGTGACTAGTGAATAACTTTAATGACCAAACCCACATGGACAGCCATCTGTTAACTGAAGAACTGATGTGAAACATCTATAGTTACTTCATTTAAATTGTTAGTGAGTGGAAATAACAGATAAAGTTAAGCATAGATTTGCCTTTCCACTGTTCTTCAGCAAATTCTATTAAAATTAAAATGTCCATCCTACCACTCCCCCACCCCCACCTCTTCCCCTCTCAGAATGCCCTGCTCATGTGAAATGGGTAAATAAATAAGATCAGTAAAAAATATGTAAAACTCTTTTTATCAAAACGTGTTTAGGACTTTGATTGCAGCCAAAAACCCATTTGTCAAAATCTGTAAGTAATTATTATTATTTTTTTTTTTTTTTTAAAGAAATGTGCATGCAAGGCCATTTTTGGTATATAAATGTAATTTCTAATTCGAATATTCGAGTAGTGCATGGCGGTCGCAGAATGGGATTCATGGATATTGTAGAAAATAAATGGAAGAGTAACATATAATTTTCTAAAAAAAATTAAAATAACAATAATGGCAGAAAACAAGTGCATTATATAATTTTTGAATGAAAATGGGTACATGCACAGTATGTTTAAATTAATTATTCGGTATCCCACGGCTGTCCCAGAATGAGATTCGCAGACATTGTAGAAAATAAATGGAAAAATAACATATACATTTTTTTAAAAAATTAAAATACCCTTTTTTGAGCTGTAAGGTCAAAGGTTAAATGTGTTGACCTTGAAAAGAAAATTTTAAAATATATATATTCATGTGGCATTTCATAAGAAAGCACACATTAAGCACTTTCTAAAGATACAAATATCAAGTCTTTACATTAATTAGAATGGAAGTTATGAGAAAATTTTTCGTACAAGAAAGGCTAAAATTTGAACTATAAACCCATTTTCAAAGTTATATATTTCAAAAACTAATAGCAATAGTGACTAATTATTGGGCATTTATTCATTTCTCTGCAAGTGGAACAAATGAGCCAAATTTCATAAAAATCTGAAATGGTCTGGTTGTGAGCTTGGGTGATTTGACATGGGATGACCCTACCCATGTTTAGGCTTATACTACAGCTTAACGTACAGTAGAAAAACTATTCCTTCATTGCGCTGCTCGTTTATACATTATTTTACTAACAGTGTCTGAGATTTAGTTAAAATTCATTTGAAGACACTTCATCTGTAATGTTTTTTTGCTAAAATTTTCTCACATCATATAGTCACCCTGCTTATAAGTTCAGATTTTTCAGAAACTCAGGGGTGACCGTATCTCCAATACTGACTGTACAATCTCACCTTTGTTTGGCATAGACTGATTCTTAGGCCTACTGTCCTTGCTTCATAAAAATTCAACCGACATTTATCAAAGAAAAAAAAACGTAACCATAGACAGAAATGCTTCATTTCCAAATGGTGATAGTTTCCCTTTCTTCAAAATTATGCTCTGACCGTTAATTGCATCTACCTCTCAGACTATTATTGGTACTAGCGTAATTTTTTCCCTACAGCTTCAGTAATGACTCCATGCCTTTTTACCCCCCACCCCCACCCCCAAAAAGTATAAATGTAATTAAACAATTCAAACTCTTCAAAAAACTAAAAAAATAACATGGGTTGTTTGTTTTTTTCTCTTTTCTTTTGAACTAGCTCTAAAAATCATATTAATGATGGTTTTGTACGAAACTACTTCAAGTGCTTTACAAATCTGTAAGTGTTTCATACTTCAATCTTAACTTTTATTAATACACAAAATAATGTACTTGCATATGCAGGAAGTTCATAAGACAGGGGTGAGTTTCAGATCTTAAAAAATCCACATATTGATATCTATACAAAATTGTATTGTAATTAGAAAAATTTGACCACCCCCCTGTGTACACCAGTGATTTTGTAGATTTGGGACTAGTACAGAACATAGTAGGTCTGCAGATTAGCGCAACAACAGTAACTCTGATACATGCCATAAAACCTCAAAGAATAATTCTGCTATGAAAAAGATTTATCTTTGTGTAGAAAAATGTTTACAAAATGCAACAAGAGAATAAATTGAGTAACGACCATTAGAATAAACCTTTCACCAAGATAAATATCATACAAGTAGTTTAATGATCAGATACCTGAATCAATAGATGGGCTCTACCCCCACTGCTTAATACTGTTAGACTCTCAAGAAATTGCGTGAATATTAAAAGATTTGGCACTCTTTTACAATCTGCAATGGGCGCCAGAACAATATGGTAACCCATTTCTCTGCCTTTCTACTGCCCTTTATGGCAACCTTTTGTAATTCCCAATTTCGAAGTTAAGCATGTTGAAGTGGCGCCACTATCTTTTTTTATTTCGATGTCCCATAATCCCAGTTCTTTCTTAATACAATCATTTTTTTTCTAATTTAAATTCAACTTCCTTTTCTTTCTTTTTTTTCCCCCCCAAGTTAAATAAATATATATAAGTTAAAAAACAATTATTTTAATGAGTTTATTGTTTTTGATTAAAAGAATAACCACAAATCAGCCAAGCACTAGAGAGGCCCTGGCCCCTTTAATTTGAATACAACTTTGTTCTTCTTTTTCTAATTTAAATTTAAGTTCGTTTTTCTCTAATTTAAATGCAACTATGTTTTTTTCTGTAATTTAAGTTCAATATCGTTTCTCTACTTCAAATTCAACTTCGTATGACTTTTCTGAACTCAACGTCATAACGAACGCATATGCCCATCGCAATTCCGCCATTTTGAAAAAGTAATTTTTCTTAATCCCCAAATATTTTGAAACTGTAATAACAGGAGAAAATTAGCCACCAGTTTAAAATACTTATTAAAACATAACATTTGTTTTTGAGTTAGTTTACCTACTGTTTGAGGAGAGAAAAATGTAAGTAAGTGGCAAGTGTTTTGGCAAGCGCCAAAACAGAAGCTGTACCATATTGTAAAAGAACACCAAAGGTGTGAATTAGTATAATACAAATAATTTTAAAATGAACAAAACAGGACAAACTATTTGTTCAGAACATAACTCCACCTACAAAAAAAGAAGTTATTTCAATGAAACTAGATTTGAAAACACACATCGTTCCTACTTTCAGTAGATTTATTACTCCAAAGAGATACAAATATCTTTCATTTTCCAGTTACTACACTACACCGTAGGTGCAGCCAGGGGGCAGTTTTGGGGGTTCTAACCCCCCCTACCATGGCAATGAAATGTTGTATATTTAACATAAGAATATACGAGTTGTAGCTCTGTGACCCCTACCTTATGAACTTTCTGCCTATGCCACTGCACTACGCTAAAACATTTCTTCATTAACTAAAAAACATGTTTTTCCAAAATGACAAAACGGCGATGCGTGTTCAAAGGTGTAAGGTGACATTTCAGAAAGCCGCCAACATTTACCATATTCTGTACTAGGGCAGCAGATTTTTTGTTAGGCTACATAGAACCAAGAATGTAGCCAGATGATCTTGCATCCCTTGCAAAACCGTCCAGATTGTACACCCTAGTCATCAACATATTTTGCCCTGCAAGTTATTTCAGCCAATTTTATGCCCCCTCACTTGCACCAATGGCATAGGCCTTCCACCCCTCCTCCTAGATAGGGCCCCTGTATATAGCTGATAAAATTGTCATATTTTCACTTTATTTAAATTTGTTTTATTGTTAAAAGTATGCCATAGACAAATATGACCATAGATACATTTTATTACTAAATAAAGTCCAAAAGATTATTTAGAGTTTGGGCCACACTTTAGAAATATACCGGTTCCCAAAGTCGCACACTAAATTCCTTCTCAGGTAATCGTCCTCAGATGACATCATCATGGATTGACATTTTACGAGTCGCGAATTTTTTAAAATGTTTTGGAAAAAACTCATTAATATTGTGACATGAAGTGGGGTCACTGCACAAGACGTCACCCACTTATCTTACTTTCCACTAGAAATCACTAAAAGTTACATTAGATGAATTTTTGACGTAAATCACTTTACGTTAGAAACCGCTAAAAATTGCACTAGATGGATTTGTAACGCAACAGAGTTACTAGCCCATAGTTGAAAAGCAGATCGGCCGGAGAGCAATCCTCCTGCGCATGTGCGTGGACTTCGCCCAAAATTGGTATCAATGTTTCCCCACAATAATAATACGTACTTGGCTAGAAAACTAACATCTGACGAGAAAAGAAATAGCTGAGAGAAGGTGTTTTAGAAGAAATATTTTGGAGGCGATATTTTGGAGATAGTATTTTAGAAAACGTATTCTAGAGGATGATTTTTATGAAAGGTATTTTAGAGGAGGTATTCTAGAGGAGGTATATTAGAAAAGGTATTTTAGAGAAAGTATTTTAGAAAAGGTATTTTAGAGACGGTATTGTAGAGGACAAATTTGTGGAAAGGTATGTTAGAAGAGGTATTGTAGAGAAGGTATGTTAAAGGAGGTATTGTAGAGGAGGTATTTTGGAGAAAGTATTTTGGAGGAAGTATTTTAGAGGAAGTATTTTAGAGGAGGTACTTTAAAAGAGGTACTTTGGAGGAGGTATATTAAAAGAGATAACTTAGAAAATGTATTTTAAAAGAGGTATTTTAGAAAAGGTATTTTAAAGGAGGTACTTTAGAGGAGGTACTTTAGAAGTGGTATTTTAGGAGGGGTACTTTAGATGAGGTATTTTGGAAGAAGTATCTTAGAGGAGGTATTTTATTAGATCTAGCTAATATTTTAGAAAATCTAGCTTTTTTATCAGATCTAGCTAATTTAAGCATGTTTCAGCATTACTAGAACAAAGTCTGGCATCACATACGTATGTGTCATGCAATGGTAAATGGTTTGAGATGCCATTGAGTGACTGCTTCACGTTGCTCTATCATCTGGTTGTGTTCGTTGTAGTAAAAATGTCTGAACATTTGATTTTTTTTTTTTTTAATTCATGCAAGGTAGGATGCGTGTGAATTTAGGAGGGGAAAAGAAATAAAAGAGGAGGAAGGAAGACTAAAATGGCAAAGAACGCCTCGCAAACAACTTTTTAATGCATCTGCACGAGGAAAAGGAGGATGGTAACCAAAACAGTCGAACAACATGGCTGCTAGTCACCTTGTGCAGATTACAAGATTGACAGTTTTTAAACACAGACTAAATTTAGAGGATAATAACTGCAGTAAATTTTGAAGCTTCATACAGTCCGTGGATAAGGACCGTTGGAGTTTCAAGCATGTTGATAACCAAGGGTCAAATTAACTTTTTAAATCAGGTGCACAAGTGCACCAAAGTCTTGAGATTTAGGTGCACTAAATACTAGTTAGGTGTACAAGTAACTAACAGAATAGAAAGTAAACCTCAACATTAAAAACAGGTAAAATGTGAGTGTAACGACTATATTTAAATATTTAAGCTAAAAAAATGCAACTTTTCAAAATAATTTAACATTCGTATGTAATAAAAAAATTTCATAGCAAATGCAGATACATAAAGAAAAATATATAAATTTATTCTATAGGTCACTGTTCTTGAAAACCAAACGAGCCATAGTTTTGAATAGTTAGGTGAACTGTGTGCACCCAAGTTAAAAATTTATGTGCACATATAAAATTAATGTGCACAAAGCACCCACTACCAACCCTGGGATAAATACATCTACTTTCCTTTCGGCTGAGCAGCAATCCACTCACTGTGTACAGAGGCAAGCACACAAGCTTTCAATTGAAACAGAGTGTGGCTCTGTGCCTCACTGATGTTTTTACAGGATTTTTAATACCTCTGGATCATGACAAAGTTGGCCAGCAGCTCTGTTTCTTCTCAATACAAGCAAGTACCATAGCTGCACATGGGCCTGGCCCAACCAAATACATTTTGGGCCCATTCATTTTTTTTTTTTTAAGTCTACACGCTGCTGCGGAGTAACATAGATTAACGCCAAAGAGTATGTTTATTGGCCTTGCCAAAATTTTGGTTAACCCTACCAATTATATCGATGGAAGTACAGAATATGTCCCGCAGTGCTTTTTTCCTCTAGAAAAAAGTCGAAAAGTCGCTGTAGGCGGGCTTGTGACGTCACACACTGAGATGTCTCAACTGACGTCAATGCTTCGTTCCTGTTTGGGCTGTATTTTTTGGTTGTAGCGATTGAAATTATGTGTGAATGTTTGATTTTGTTGGCTTTTTGGCACTAGTACAGAAAGTGTCCTGCAGTGCTCTTTAGTGGGAAGTGTTTCCAACACTCATGGCAACAGTGTACCCGCTTGCCTCCAAGTTTACCTCATGTTAGAAGGCCCCACCTCCATCCCTTCTCCTTTTCCCCTCTTTCTTCTCCGCTTCCCTTCGCCTCACCTTTCCCCCTTCCATCCTACTCCTCTCTAACCCCTCCACCCCTCTCAGCCTCCATCCTTTCCCCCACTCAACCTCATTCCCTTCCTCTCTCCTCCTCCCTTTGCTTGATTCAGCGAACCTAGAAAAAAGCACAGCAAAAGCAGGACTAACCTTTATCCTTTTGGCTGGAATTGTTTCGATGACACTTAAAAATGACGGAAATAATTTTCCCTCTTTTACTACATTGTCATTCACGTTAGACCTAGCATGCAATCTCATTTTCTCTTTGTAAACCAGCCACGATATTAAGCTTTCATCCGAAACCTACTTTATCACACTTTTTTTTTTAATTGCAATTACACAAAAAAAAAATCAAACGTTCACACGTAATTCCAATAGCTACAACCAAAAAATACAGCCCAAATGAGGATGAAGCATTGTATGACGTCGGTTAGAACGCTTCAACTCTTTTCTAGAGGAAAAAAGCACTGCGGGACATCTTATGTACTTCCGTTTTTTTGTGTGGAATTGAAATTGGAAAGGAAAAAAGTGCGATGGAGTGGGTTTTGGATGAAGGCTTAACAGCGTGACCGGTTTATGAGAAAATGAGATTGTGTGCTAGGCCTAACATGGATGATCATGTAGTAAAAGAGGTGAAATTATTTCCATCATTTCTAAGTGCCATAAAAGTGATATTCCCACCAAAAGGAAAAGGTTAATATCTGCTTTTTTCCAAGTTCACTGAATCAAGGGAAGGGAGAAGAGGAAGGGAAAAAGGTGGAGTTGAGAAGGGGAGGAGAAGGAAGAGAGGGGGAAAGGGAGGAGGAAGAGAGTAGAAATGGAGAAAGTTAGGGGAGGACTAGGGAAGGAGGCGGGGCTTTATAACATGACGTAAACATGGTCACAAGTCGGTACACTGTTGCCCTGAGTTTTGAATAAACTTCCCACTAAAAAGCACTGTGTGACACTTTATGTACTAGTGTCTCTTTTTTAACCATAAAGCAAATGATCTATGTGAGTGTAAAACGTAAAAGCTTGGATGACAGTACAGGAAGTGTCCTGCAGTGCAATTTTCCTCTAGAAAAGAGTCAGAAAGTCGCTGTAGGCAGGATTTTGACATCCCAGAATATCTGACGTTATGGAAAACGTCATACAGGGTGTGGCATGACAAGCTCGTTATCTGGGATGGTGGTAAGAGCATTTGCACATGCTACGTCGTTCTTTTGACTGTGTTGATTTTGTTGCAGCGATTAGAATTATGCCTAAGCATTTGAATTTGGCATTTTTTGTGGAATTGCAGTTGAAAGGAAAGGGGTGTGTGTTGGATGGGGTTAAGAAAGAAGGCTTAATTGGTTGAGAGTGTAAGTGCCCGGCGTGCAAGGATAAAATGAGTTAGTGTGCTAGGCCTAGGGTGGATGACGCCTTTAACTGACAGTGTAGTAAAAGATGTGAAAATGCACATGATAGAGCTTGGTCGGTACGAAAGGATTCTTGGTTCGAGGAAAGCAAGTTTGGTACGATTGAGATGCTGTCTTTAACGTCTTTGTAGATGTACAAGGCGACGATAGATTTAATATGAGTGGAGTTGAAAATAAGTAGCAATAGTATGTTGGTTGACTAGAGGAATTTTTGGTTGAGAAGTGTGCGTGGAAGTGTGTGTATTGGAGAAAGAGAAGCTTGGTAGTGTTAGCGTGACTGTGAAAGTAGATGAGAGTATGTTTGGGAAACGAAAGTTTAATAGAGAGAGGTGGGTGAAAGGAGAGTGGATGTTTGGGAGGTCAAAAGAGGGTCTAATAAATGTTTTTTGTGGTAGTGCCTAACAGAAGTTTGGATGCTTTGATGAGTATGATAGCCGAGAATGTTTTGCCAGGATCCACAATAGTGACAGACTGCTGGAAGTCGTACGACAACCTGTCAGAAGCAGGTTTTGAACACTTTGCAGTAAATCATAGTCTGCATTTCAAAAAGACCCTGAAACAGGGCAACACACCAATACTGTTGAAGGAACGTGGAGCAACGTAAAACAGGAATTCAGGCGGCAACATCACCGCCATGTTTCTAATGATTTTTTTTACTCTTACTTTGCAGAGTTTATGTGGCAGCTGCACAAGGGTAGGCCAGAAAATTTGTTTCCATTGTTTCTGAAGGCTATAAATATACCCACCACATTCATCCAATGAAGAAGAGCAATGAAGGTTAGTACGTTTTTGTTTTCAATTTTCTGGAAATGGAGGGGGGGGGGGGGGAGGATAAGGGAAGGAAGCAGAGCCTTGTAACATGACGTAAGCAACATAGCTGCAAGCCAGAACACTGTTCCTATGAAAATGTTGGAAACATTTCTTACTAAAAGTAGCTGTGGGACACTTTCTGTACTAGTGCCAAAAAAAAGGGTGAAAAAAAAAAGAAATCGAGGTACGACGACCTGGATAGCCAAGTAACCTATAAATTTTATAAAGTAGTAATGCTAATTTATTTCTATACACCTCCAATAGATAAATAATGCACCATAGGGAAGACATGCTACATACCTGGACAAATATGACTTAATAAAATAAATCCCTCCCTATGTGTAGAATGGATCTGCTACAAATATTAAGGGAGTACTATTAATTTTCTGAGGTATTTGATATGCAGATTTAAAACCTTACAAAGAAATGGAAGAATTTTCATACAAAGATAAATAAAGTAATGTAATTGAAATTTTTCGATATTCATGTTCAAAGATTTCCTCAAAAAGCCTGGAGAATTTTTTACCTTAGCAGTAGTGTATAAGGCAAGGGCTGTATGAAATTAACTCGATTTTAAAACGCCATTAAAATGAAGAAGAAAAAAAATGTCTTTTACAGTGAAACAGAACAGGAAACTGACATAGAAACGTGTGATATTTGCTGAAAGGCCTCAGCTCTATAAAAATAATGACTTGTTAATATGCAAACTTACATTTTATTTTTCTTGTCATCGTTTTGCTCATATTTAATGAATAATAATAAAAACAAAACAATTTTTTAACATCAAAAGCAAAACACAATTTCAGACATTCCCACGGAATAAATCTGTGTGCCGCAACAGTGGCTACACATTAACAAAAATCATCCCACACAACAACGAAACCATGGATTCAATCAAAATCAACAGTTTATTTCCAGCTATATGCTATACTATTGCGTGTTGCCAAAGTTGGAAAAGGACTTCGGAATGATCAAACGCAGAA
>QLNU02015360.1:202437735-202453719 GCA_006491805.2 Dysdera silvatica
ATATATATATATATATTGTTATTCGCATCCAGGATGAAATTTGAGCTCTGAAAATTTTATATATGTGTGCTCCATATTATATATGGTTCCTAATGTATGTTTTCTTCAGTAGAATCAAAATATTTTTTTATTAAATGTTCCATACTTGAACAACTTTATACCAAATTTTATGTTTTCCCCTTGAAAATATTATACGCTGATGGAAGCCAAGATATAAGGGGGGGAGTTTGGAACCGTTTTGTTAATGATCGTTAGTTTAACTTGGAAGTGTAGTTAATATGATGGTATGAGTTTATGTAGTTATCAGCGTGAACCTCGTTAAACCAGTAAATTAATAAAACCATAATTAATAGCAATTATTCATCATATTAAAACCCACCAACCAATACATGTGTCCTTAACAGAAATTAACAAATATGACGATCCTTTCCAGTTGAAACCACTTTTCTTAAACGACAGCAAAGGTGGTATATTAAATGTGTATAAAACTTAACAACAAAATTTAATAAAACATCGACAACCTTTTAATTAGTCGTAACATTGCTTACATATTAAGAATATTTTACACACAACATACAGTATCACTCGCAAAATTTATAATTGCGATGATTATGCAAATGCTTTCATTTCTGTAATACCAGTGTATGAGAAAATTCATTCCTTATAGGCCTAGACTACTGTAATAAACTGTGCATATTTTACTTTTGTCCATAACTGGATAAATTTTGCTTTAAATTTACAACCTACTCTTTGTTTATATTGTGTTATCAATTTTTTTTTATCTTGTTCTAAAATATCATCGTTCCGTTTCATCGATTGCATTTGATGCAAACCTTGTCAGAATTTATTTAATATTCGACACCCACAAATAAAAAGCTCAATCTAGAGCTTTTCCGTTTAGGAAAGAAATAGACACCCTCCCATCCGCGATTCGAACAAGGGCCCCTCCGTAGAGCACGGTTTATCTTGATCGCTAGACGAACGAAGATATGGAAAGAAGCTCTTTTCTTCGTATGTAAGGATGTAAGATATTATTACCCATTTCAAGGACAATACAATTGACAAATTATGGTACAAGCACAAACTCATTGCGACAAGATTTTGTGTTGTCTTGTGGGAATTTACAATACTTAATAATATTCAACACCCACATATAAGAATCTTAATCTAGAGCTTGTTTGTTAAAGAGAAAAAGAGACGCTGGTCATATCCTCGACCGTCTCCTGACATCCACAGCGTCTCTTTTATTCTCCTAAATAAAATGTTCTAGATTGACTTTTTGTAGGTGAGAGTCGATTTATTAGGTATAATAAATTCCCATGAGAAAACTCACAAAAAATTCGACAACTTTTTCTTGTGTTGACCAATATTTGGCAATTGTGTTATCCCTGAGAAGGGTAATAATATCTTACATCCTTACATACGGAGAAAAAGGGCCTTGTCCCATGTCCTCATCGGTCTAGTGGTCACGCCACTCCGAACTCAACGTAGAGACCCAGGTTTGCATACAGGATTGGGATGGTGTCTCTTTTTTTCTATTAAACAAACAAAGCTCTAGATTAAGCTACTTACACGTGCGTGTGAAATACTATTATGTATAATAAATTTCCCCCACGAAAACTTACAAAAACTAGCCTGCGTGGCTTTGTGTGTTAACCATTATTTGGCAATTGTGTTATCCCTGTGAAGGGTAATAATATCTTACGCTTAAAACGATGTAATAATATAGCAATGTTATTTTAAAATATAGTAATTTTAAAACGGAAAAAGGTTCAAATAGGTCACCTTTACTTCCCGTGATTATATTCGCTAATGCTGAGAGGAACAGTAATTTTATAAAATAAAATGATTAGGTGATTCTAAGAGGATATTTTCATAATCTTTTAAATCAAATTTGTCATGACATCATCTCAACTAGAATTTTAAATATATTAGTTAATGATTCATATTCATGTGACATTGTTATTTGCAAAATAGCCAAAAAACTGTTGATAAAAAACTATTGCTACGTATTCGAAGTATTGATAAATGTTATCAAAAGCAAGATTCATTTTATTTGAAATGCTATTTTATTGCAGTCTAACTTGAGCAACATGAAGCTTACTGCGACATTTTGGACCTGCATGTATCTTATGGCTGCAGTCATATCTGGTAGGTAATACTCCGTGAATTATAGAATTATCCGCACAAGGTTTAATTTTCTCTTGTATTAGAAATATAACAGCACTTGGTATTTTTTTCAAAACAAAATTAATATGCTACAGGTATGGCCTACGCGTTGCCTCAAAATTGGGGTGCTGGAGAAAACGAAAGTGGCAAATGATAAGTAAGTTTTATTTTGCAAAACCTTTAATATGCAACATATTATTTATAATATGAATTTCAGAATGATTTTATTATCATATGCAAAAAATAATATTTACACAATTTAAATACCCATGGCGTTAGAATGAAAAACATGAAAGGAAAAAAAAGAATCAGGAGGAATACACGAGGAGGGAGGAAGTCAAGGAAAATTAGGAAAAAAGGAAAAATTTAAAATGAAAGGAAAGTTAAGCAGAAATGAATAGAAAGAGGGCAAAAGTAATCAGAAAAAAATTTATTAATGGCATAAGAAAAATTTTGCGGCTTTTCAAAAGCAACGCTGTTTTTTTTCATATACGGACCATTGACAAAATTTTATATGTTATGACAATCCTTGGTAAATCGTTGTATTCTTTTGTAATCTTTAAAACTGGAAACGTAAAATTCTTGTGTCTTACGAAATTAAAATTTATTTTAGAAAAGCTACAATTTTTTGTATGAAATACACGAATTTATGTTTATTCCGTTTGGGAAAGCAAGGAATATAAACTAAGGTAACTGCATCAGCCAAAGTTGCCATTGGAGTGACAACACTCATTACAAGTTACAAAAAGTAGGGGCTATTTGATAGGGGGAAATTATTTCTAAGTTTCATAGCTTTGAAATTCTGCATTTCTTCAAATAAAGAGTTTTTCTTGTACGATAAGATTTGAAAGGAATCGTTTATCCGATGGTTTATTAAATTGTGCAAATTTGAGGAAAGGGTATTTGTATTAATTTGGCCATCATGAGATGTTTTAAAGATTACATTATAGCCATACTAAAATTAGGAAACTAATGACACTATTTGTAAAAATGTAAGGGGATTTTGCACAAATTTGTTCTGCTAAACATAAGGAATTATACTAGTTACTAATATCATAGGAATATTGCTCTGTTTTTGATATTGGATCGAACCTATTGGCACAATTCCTGGAAGGATATTTTTGTCCCTCGTGTAGAAATAACTGTAAGGACCTACACAAATTAAAACGATCAGATATATTCAAGGTTCTTTTTCAAATAACTGCAAAAGGAACTCAGTACTTAATGGCACAAGTCTTGACAGATAATCTTGGTCTTGACAGATAATCTTGGTCTTGCCAGCGTAAGAAAGTAACAAGCAGCCCATATCCACCCAGAGCCCTTGGCGTTATACGACATAAGCACAGAATCTTACGTACACGTAAAATTTGGAAAATTTTGTGGGATTTGCGTATAAGTGGGTCTTGAGTAAAAAAAATAATTCAGAGTTAAAAGAATCTCGTGCATATTCTTAATCGATTAATGGAAACCATAGACCTAATTAATATTATACGCACGTATGCAACATACACATTTAAATTGTACCAAAAAGGGTATTTAAAAATCCCTGGTAGAATTTTTATTGAGAAAGGCCTTTCTATATGATAAATAACTTAAAATCTTTTAAATCTAAACAAAATTAATATGTGTTAAGATTAAAATAAATGAGAGAAAATAATGCAGATTGGAAATTAAATGAGTTATACCAGGTTTGGAGCTAGTTGTATTGAATATATTTTCTCCGGATCCCGACCCCCAATTCTATAAAGTGTTATTGTACTGAAATGCAGATTACCGATTTATTGGAATATTGGTTATTTTTGGAACGCTTCGTCAAAGTATGTGTTGATGAGGATCGATATAGACACTGTGTCCACAGTATAAAAAATGAAGGAGGGTGAAACACGTGCTTCAATTTTTATGTAAATAAGCAGAGGTAAAGAAAAGAAAAAAGAATAATATTCGGAAGTTAGGACTATTGAGATTTTGCAATACTTTTTCGAACATCCAATAGATGACGTATTTTCACTTTGTGATGTCCTCTAACTTCCTTTATTGTTGATTTGATTGCTTTCATATCCCGAGTTCGGTGAAATTTACAGTTCTATTGCAATTCGTTCTCCATTGGCAGTAGCTAGATTTGCTTAGATTTTTAGTCCTCGTAAGTCTATTAATGCATATATATATTTATATATATATATATATCATCATCATCATCATCATATTCAACCATTATCTATCCACTGCTGGATGAAGGTCTCTCCAAATGCTTTCCACACAAGTCTATCCTGAGCAATTCGCTTCCACGTCACCCCAACCTGTTTTCTTATTTCATCCACCCATCTAGTTTGAGGACGTTTTCTAGGTCTTCGGTGGTCTCTTGGAATCCAGTTCAGAATTTCTGTTGTCCATCGTTGATCAGTTCTTCTTGCAATATGCCCAGCCCATCGCCATTTCAGCCCTTTTACTTTAACAATGATGTCCTCTACTCTAGTTTGCTCTCTCACCCAAGTGTTTCTTTTTCGATCTCTCCTAGTTATTCCAAGCATGCACCTCTCCATGCTCCTTTGCGTTGTCTGTAACTTTCGTATTGCTCCAACTGTTAGACTCCATGTCTCTGATCCATAAGAGAGGACTGGCAATACACACTGGTTGAAGACCTTTCTTTTTAGACACAAAGGCAATTTCCCCTTCAGGATAAAACTGTTTCTTCCAAATGCACTCCAGCCAAGTTTAATACGTCTGTTGAGTTCTTTCATAATGTTGCCATCCATTGAAATCAGCTGGCCAAGGTAAATATATGAATCAGCAATTTCTAGCTCAATGTTGTCAACTTGTATTTTTGTTTCCTCTACAAAATTATTGAACATGATCTTAGTTTTTTGTAGGTTCATCTTGAGTCCAACTTCTTTACTTCTAGTTGAGAGCTCCTGTACCATGTCTTGGAGTTCTGATGGGTTCGTTGAAAAAATAACAATGTCATCAGCAAACCGCAAATGATTTAAATATTCACCATTTATTTTTATTCCCTTGTTATTCCAATTTATCTGCTGAAAAATCATCTGTAAAGCTGAAGTAAAAAGTTTTGGAGAAATGGTATCTCCCTGCCTCACCCCTTTGCCAAGTTTGATAGTTTTGGTATCTTTATGTAACCGAAATTTTGCACTTGCATTTTTATACACACGTTTCACCATGTCAATGTACACATCCTCAATGTCTGTTGATCTTAAAGAGTTGATGACTGCTGATGTTTTAATAGAGTCAAAGGCCTTCTCATAGTCAATAAATGCAACACACAATGGAAGTTCATATTCATGTGTTCTTTCAATTAATTCTCTTAATACTTGAATATGGTCCACTGTACTGAATCCACTTCGAAATCCAGCTTGTTCTCTTGGTTGAGCTGCATCTAATTTTTTCTGCAGGCGATGTGTTAGAACTTTTGTGAAGATTTTATAAATAGCAGGTAACAAGCTAATTGGTCGGTAATTTTTCAAATCCTCTTTATCACCTTTTTTATGCAAAAGAATTACTGTTGCAGAATCCCATTGGTTTGGTATGTTACCGCTGTTAAGACATTTGGTAAAGAATTTTGCAAGTATGTCTTCTACATATTCTCCAGCTTCTTTTAGGATATCTAATGTAATACCATCATCACCAGGGGCTCTTCCTTTCTTCATATTTTTTATTGCAAATGAAACTTCTTCTTTTAAGATTTTAGGAGCTGTTCCTTCGACTATTTCAATGTCTTCGTTTAATCCACTGTTACTTTCGTATAGATTTTTGTAGAATTCTTCAACTCTTCTAAGTATTTCTTCCCTATTTCTTGTTACGGTGCCATCCTCTCCTTTTAATGCAATGATGTGTTTCTTCCCAACAGATAAACTTCCTTTAACAACCCTAAGGCTCTTGTTATTTTCAATGGCTTTCCTTACTAGCTCACAGTTGAATTTTCTTATGTCTTCTTTCATGCTTTTGCGCAGAGTTTTACAAAGTTCTATGTACTCAATCCTGGAACTGGTATTTCGATTGTCCACCTTCATATCTCTTCGCCTTTTCATGAGCTGTTTCGTCTTCTCAGATAATTTGCTATTGTGCTTTTTACAGGTTACACCACCAATTTCCCCAGCAGTTTCAACTATTGTCTTAACAATGTTTTCATTTGCTTCTGAGATATCACTTTCATCAATAAGTCCTTCCAGTGCAGAAAAGCGATTTTTTAATTCCAACTTGAATGCCTCGGTATTTTCTTTTAATTTCTTTAAATCCACCCTCTTACTTACTTGTTTCCTAATGAGCTTCTGTCGTTCTAATTTAGTATTTAAGTGCACTTTACATCTCACCATTCGATGATCACTTCCAGTATTAAATCTGTTCAGTACACTGCAATCTTCAATAATTGATTTCTTGTTTGCCAGGATATAGTCAATTTCACTAGTTCCCCCATTTGGGTGTTTCCATGTCCATTTTCTTTGCGGTTTCTTCTTAAAAAATGAATTCATGATGCTAAGGTTTTCAGCTTCTGCAAATTCGATGAGTTGATCGCCACGTTCATTCCTTTCCCCATATCCGTATTTACCAACCGATGTCTCTCCTTGTTCCTGTTGTCCAATTCTTGCATTGAAATCCCCCATGATGAGCTTGATATGTTGTTTCCCTTTGGTGTGTAACTCTTTGATTTCTTCATAAAATTCTTCAACCTCTTCGTCGGTATGGCTTGATGTTGGTGCATATACCTGTACTATTTGAAGTTGGTATCGCTGGGTTAGTTGAACAACGAGCCTCGCTGCTCGATCTGATGTACTTTCAACTTCCAGAAGACAGTCTTTAATTCTTTTGTTGATTAAGAAGCCAACACCACTTGTTCTTCCAGTTTCCGTTCCTCTATAATAAAACAAATGTCCACTTTTAAGTTCCACCAACTCTTCACCTTTTCTTCTAACTTCACTGAGTCCTACAATGTCCCATTTGATCTTGTCAAGTTCTTCTTCCAATTCCTGAAGTTTTGCTTCAGAAGCAAGGGATCGTCCATTATACGTTGCCAAGGTCAATAACAAACGGCAGCCTGGGCCATTCCAGTGATTCTTAGCACCCCCTGCTTTCATGCCACACTGACCGCTGCCTTGATCAGGAGCACTCCAGCACCTGGAGACTAGGGGCCATGGTTTCTGGTGTGTCAACATAATGGAGGAATTAGCCATAATTTCACCACGCTGGCTAGACGGGTTGGTGAATTAGCCCTCCCCTTCCGCCTTTCTATCCGTGCAGCAAATATTAATTTGCCACATAAATAGAAAGCTCAGCCTGCACCACTTGAAGGCGGGGTAGGACACTAGGTTACTGGCCTGGCCGGTTCCACACATCGTCACATACGTTCAGCGTGTGGGTCTCCTTCCAGTTAGATACCAGCAACCCTTTTGCAGGCCATATATATATATATTTTTTTTTTTTATTTCAAAAATGCTGTTTTGAGTTTTTATATATATATATATTTTAAAAACGATAAAAAAATCTTCTCAGTACATATGTATATCACAGAGAAAGCGCATATAGAGGGCTTTAAAATGAGCTCAAGATGAACTTTCTAGCTAAAACAGGTGCTTAGATATTTACATGAATGTGACTCAAGATCAATGAAAAAGTTATTTTATTTTTTAATTTCCAAAAATTAATTCCAGGAAAACGGAACCTCCGAAAACTATGAAAATTTGCAATTTGCTCCATAGGTAAATATAAATCAAAAATCATTGGAATCTGAAAATTAAAGGTCAATGCCCCGGTTGATGTGATTTGAATGACCTTTGATAGAAATTATAGATACCTGGACATTTTTGCCCAAAGTGCATGTTTGCGTTTGTCTTTTGGGAATCTATAAAAAGAACATTTATTCCCGACAGTCCGGTGGTTGCAACAAGCTACAAAATATAAACCCATTTTTATTTGCAAGCTTAAGAAATGCTAATTACTACGATCGTCAATGTTAAGTCAATGGGCCCAATCTGTTGTTTGTGCCCAGCAGCCATGTTGTGACGTCACGACTTCACCGACGTATAAGAGGGATGAACGTAAGGGTATTTCATTTTCAACGCCAAAAAATCCAGCGGTAGGAATAAAAAAGCTGAAACACCGGCTTTGCGATTATATAGTTAAACTCTTTTACAATAAATTCAAAAAAAGGCGAATGTAAATGCTGTTCTAAATACTTAATGCAAGTTTTTAGTGTAAAGAAATGCATTTTTAATAGATTTTTTGTATTTATAAATTCACTGTAATTGAGTTATAAATGAATTGAGTTATATTGGGGTTTGTGTTAGTGGATTTTATGGTCTTGAAACTTGTTTCGATTTCGCAAATTTTAATGCGTTGTGTGTTGTTTACTGTAAATACGAATGGAAGTCGATTATGATCTGTAAACTTGGATAAGTCAGAGAACTTTAAAACAAAATTTGGGTAGACACTCTGAAATTATCACCTTATAATGTGTCCTGTTGGAAAATTTATTGTAATTAACACATTAAATAAAAAACTAATACTTAATCATAATGAAAACTGTGATCCATAATGACTTCATTTTGGGGAGTGATTCTTAGATATTTTTTTGTTATAAATTTTATTAAGGAGAGAAAATTAGTCACAACTGTAAGGATATGAGTGTTCATCCTAAGAATAAAAACTCTTGTTGTCCACACATTTAGTCTCCAAGTTATATGGATATTTATGAAAAAACGGTAACGAACCCCAAAAATTTCCATGTTCTTGACATCGTATGTATATATTTATGTGTATTTTTTTTATTAGCTGATATTAGATCGTTATTCTATAAATTATGTTTGTAAATAAAGAATCTGACGTTCTTTAGTGTGACATATTTTTATAGTTCAATATGAATTTCTGTAATGATTTGTACTTTAATTATAAACAAAAAAAAATATGGATACCGATAAATATGTCAATCCTGCATCTTTTTTAATAATATAAAATTCATTATAAAAATTATTCATATGAATATAATAAATAAATTAATTAATATTAAATTAATTATTTAGTAAGTAATAAATAAAATATATTTAAATAAATCACATTATATAAATTTCATCTCTCATTAAGACTATTTTTGTATTGGTGGTATTATTCTTCACAATTTTATTTTGTATATGGTCTTAATAAAAAAAGGAAATTGAATGTTATTGAATTAATGCTTATTATCCCAAGTGAGTTTTCACTAACAATTTCTGACTGAGCGACGCAGCATAGCCTATTTGCCGAGCAACTTTTGGTGTTTCATCATACAAATTCAAAAAATCTGACTACAAACCTCACTTATTTTGGAAATTTTTATGCGGAATATCTAGTCCTCTACGCACAGGTGCTATATGAAGACAAGTTTTACCCTCAAGAAACAGGGACGGCGAGTATCCGAACGCCCTATATCGGTTTCGCCGAAGTAGTGGATCGTTCTTTTTAATCACGAACGCACATTACGTTTTCTAGCCTCTGTAGTAAAAGGCACCTAAATGGACACACCCACGAAAAGCATGAGCTTGAACAGCGGCGTCCATTTTGGTAGAGTAGAATCGTAGTAAAATCGTTAATATTTTCGTGTCCATATTTAGTGCGTATTTCCGCAAAATTCTTGCGTGATTACTTTCTAGTGCGTTTTAGGATGGTGGTGCATTTTACTTAGAGTTGTAAAAAAACCCGGGAATTTTGGACACATTGGAAACTTTGATGGGAAGAAACCAAGATAGCTAGAATAAAGGAGATAGTCCCGTCCCCACCTTTCTTCCTATTGGTCGATTGTGTCCATAGAACTAAAACTTAAGTACAGCGCCTAGAAAGAAGCCCATTCTAGGCACTATAACTTAACAAACGCCCTAAAGCGATATGGAGAAGCTATATCGAAAATGACACGGAAACGGGAGTTCTCCTTCGGTTGGCCATTATCAGACCAGAAAATGTGAATATCTTCTCATCAGCTTCGTGTTAACAAATTGTTTTTAACCGAAAATTGTTGTTTTCGTGCATTATGCTGGCCTGTGTGGCAGTTGGCTGCGTCAACCGATCTGACAAGCCAAAGCTTGGTTTTACATTTCATATGTAAGTTATTAAAATTATTTTTGCTTATAGTTTCAAATTTACAGAGTGGGGGTACTGAGAATTGAGACATATTGCAATTTATAGATTTTAGACCCCTAATTACGAATCCGAAGTCCTTTGTCAGTGAAATCCATATATTAATTTTTAATTAAAGAATAAAATTTTCAAAATTCTCACAGATTCAGGTGTTTGGCGAAATATGTGTAAGAATTGGCGATGCTTTTATTATCGTTTCAAAACTAGTTTGCTTTTTGATACATAAAGTTTTGAAACAAGATACATGCTTTTTGTGAAAGCAAGCTGACTTATAATTTCAGATAAATTAAACTTTGAGTGCACTTTCTCTATTTATAAAAAATAATACCACAAAATTTAAAAATTTGTATAATGTGCATACGATGTGAAAATCGAAAGTAAAAATTTAAATATGGGTTTGTTTCTAGCAGAATTAATTAAAAAAACAATAGCTAGTTAAACGAAACTATTATGAAAATGGTATTGAAGAAAAAAATATTCAAAACATAATACATTATTAAAGTGAATGCATTTTAAAAACGAGAGACTAGTACGTAATAAAGTATTATAATAAATATTACCAACAGCGAATGAAAGAGTTTTTACATTATTAAATGTTTTTGGAGGGGGCATAACGATACTATGCTCTACCACTGATTCTAATTTAAAAAGTTTATTTCGACCCCTGTGTTATAATAGTATGAGTGTTGGCATAGGTATTGCGATGCGTATTATTTTATAGATACATCTTTCTGGGAAATTTTTTTTGAATATTTCCCCATTAAAATTTCCATTAAGCCCATATGGAAATAAAGTAAAAAGTTCTCCTATAAAGAAGTTTTCTTTTTCGAGTCTAATTTCTGGATCTTCATTCGTTTCCAAAATGGTAATTTTTGCTTTTGAAAAGTCATGAATTTGGAAATGTTTTAACTCAAAGTCTTTCTTGTTTCTTTGTCGGAAATTTTCACATCGGATCTGTGTCCGTTAATTCTTAAGTTCAAGCTGTTTCCGGTCTGGCCCACACACTTCGCCCCACATTCTATGCAATAAATGCACCCTATCTACTTGCAAAACAAACCTCTGCTTTCGTTAGCATCCATTTGAGTTTCATTCGCAATGTGGAAGCTCAGAATAAATTAACGAATAGAGAAAATAAAGCAAACTTTATTTCTAAGTAGACTGTAATCATGTGCGCGTTCTCTTTCAAGGGCAAACTACAACTGCACGCTTTCACATCATAAGCGTATAGACAACTTCCTGTTTTTAATAACAACAACGTGTCTGACCGCAGCGCCGCACCACTGCTACCACTGAAATACAAAGTAAAAAATATTTAGCAAATGGACGGAACATTCCGCTCCGCGTTGAAATGCAAAATTTCAACAAACAAAAAACACAAAAATTTACATCAAAATTACAAAAAAATTGTTTTCAAGTATAAACAAAATCTACTCCTTGCTGATAGGTAATTCACAAATCTTCGAGATAGGTCTCTTTATATTACCAGTTCTTGTCTTTACAATTACCACACGAACATTACCATCGGCACCAGGAACACCCTCTTTAATGCGGCCAAGTAACCATTTACAAGGAGGCAAGTTGTTATCCTTGACAAGAACTAATGCATGCCTTTGAATGTTGTCCTTACGAAAGAACCACTTTGTTCTTTGTTGCAAGTTGTTCAGGTAGTCTCTTTGCCAGCGTTTCCATATCGATTGACCAATTTTGGTTGCTCTTTGTCACTGAGAAAGTTTATTATCTGATGTCTCCACCAGATTAGTCTCGATGATCGCATTTAGTGCTCAGCCAATTAGAAAGTGTACAGGCGTGAGAACCTCATAGTTCTTCGGATCATTTGGTAAAGGGGTGAACGGTCTAAAATTGAGGATGCTTTCGATCTGTGTAGTTATAGTGATAAATTCTTCATAGGTGAGTTTAGACATTCCAATTGTCCGCTTCACATGGTACTTGAACGACTTCACGCCAGCTTTCCATAATCCTTAAAATTCGGTGATCCAGGCGGAATAAATTTCCAGACAATTCCTTCATCAGCAAGGTAATTAGCAAAATCTGCATTGCGATGAACAAATGCAGAATGCAATCGCTTCAACTCTGCATTAGCACCAACTAAATTGGTAGCATTGTCACTGTAAATCGCCGAACTTTTTCCCCGCCGTGCAAAGAATCGTTTTAAATATGCAATAAAGGCTGCTGAAGTGAGATCAGACACAACTTCTAAATGAATGGCCTTTATTAAAAACCATATAAAGACAGATATGTAGACCTTTGAGAAGATTCCCTTTCGTTGGTATTTAAATTTTATGTAAAATGGGCCACAAAAATCAACACCACATAACTCAAAAGGGTTCCTTGTAGTTACTTTTTCCTCTGGAAGAGGTCCCATAATTTGTTGAGTAAGAACAGACTTATTGCGGAAGCCGGCAATGCAGTCATGTATAACCTTTCTAGCCATGTTCTTGCCATTTAACGGCCAAAATCTTTGGCGAACACAGTACAGAAGTGTTTAGGAACCGACATGCAATTTTTTCAAACGATAGTACTCAAAAATTGATTGAGTCAACCTATGACCCTTAAGTGAAACTACTGGATATCTCTGCTCAAAACTTAAATTCGCATTATTCAATCTACCTTTTCTCTAAAGATGTTGCTTTCATCTAGCAACGTATTTCAAAGGTTTTAGCTTGCTATTAATTGGAACTGGAGAGCCCTTGGCTAGCTTATTTATCTCTGCTCTAAATTCGATTTGCTGAGCTGATCTTCACAAATATTGCTCAGCCTGAATCAATTCCTCAGATGTCAGATGACCTTCTTTTTTCTCTCTTGGGTGTCTCCTGTTGAAGGCGAATCGAAAGATAAAGGCTAAAACCCTCACGTTTTTAATATATCTATTACTAATGTTAAGTATACTATCAAACAAGCAATCTGAATTCACAGCAACATACAAATTATTTGATGATTCTATAGGATTAGAACTCGTTTCAATTTTATCAATCACAACCAGATTAGTTTCTGATTGTTTCTTTAGTTTCCGAAAGTAGTCATTGTTTTTTATATGCAACACATCGCAAGGGGATCACAAATTGTCCTGATATAGAAGAGATGGACCCTTCCACCAGAGGTCTTGCTGAGAAAATCCATCTGGATCCAAACCTTGTGACACCAAATCAGGGGGGTTGTCTTCAGATCGTATATGATGCCACTGAAAATGATCTGTCAGCTCTTGAATAACACTCACTCTATTTGCTACAAACGTCCTTAATAAATGTGGTGAGCTCTGAATCCAGAACAAAACAATCGTAGAGTCAGACCATAAATGAATATTGTTCCAATCCAGTCTTTATGCGCTTATAACCTTAGACACCAAACGGGAGAGTAGCACAGCTGCACAAAGCTCTAACCGCGGAATAGAGACTGATTTGAGTGGCGACACTCTTGACTTACTGCACAACAGCTGTACCGTAGTAACATTGGAGTGCGTGACGCATTTAACATAAATTGCAGCTCCATGTGCCTTTTGGAAGCGTCTGCAAATCCGTGGAGTTCAATCTGCGAGTAATTTTCATCCAAAATGTATCTCTTGACCTTAATGTCATCAATTGCTTGCATAGCAATTATAAATCTTTTCCATTCTTGCTCTTCTTGCCTTGGAAGGGACTCGCTCCAACCAATCTTTAAAAGCCACACTTTTTGCACGAAAATCTTGGCCTTCGTTATTAAAGGACCAAGCAATCCCAGAAGGTCGAATATTCTTCCTATATCTGACAATACTGAACGTTTGGTACAAACCGTGTGTTGTTTCATGGTAACCTTGTACCCAAAGTAGTCATCATGAGGTTTCCACAACATGCCCAAAGCCTTGACTTCACTTGTGTTAGTAAACGAGTATTCATTATCACTATTGACATTGTGTAAGAGTTCTGCTCCGTTGACACATCATTTATGGAAGTGCATGCCAGCACGTTTAAACAGTTGTACTAGCTGGTGTTGTAGTTCTTTAGCTGTTCTCAAATCATCAACTCCGGAAAGAATGTCATCTCTGTAGAAGTCTGTTAACGTAGCCGCTGAAGCTAAAGGAATGCCATTGCTTTCGTCAAGTGCTAGTTGTTTAAGTGTTCGGGTAGCCAGAAAGGGAGCACAAGCTGTTCCGTATGTAACAGTTGAAAGCCTATAAACCTTTCTCTGATCGTTGATATTGTTTTTCCAAAGGATTCTCAAATAATCTCTTTGAGTAGGATCTATTAGTATTTGCCGAAACATCATCTTTATATCGGCGCTGAATGCGAAAAGTTGTTTCCGAAATCTCATGAGTATAGAAAATAGCTCTTCCTGTACAATATCTCCATTGAGTAATTACTCATTTAAAGAATGCCCCAATGAAGTAACTGCTAACGCATTGAAAACCACTCTTAATTTTGTTGTGCTTTTGTCAGGACGGTAGACACCACGATGGGGTAAATAATAATTGAGTTCAGGCTCCTTCACATCATGTACCTCTTCCATATGGCCTAGCTCTTCGTATTCTTGGATAAAATTCTTGTAAAGTACGACCATTTTAGGATCCTGATCAAGATGTTTCCACAATGTATTTAGTCTTTTCACCGGCATTTCCTTCAACCTTCCTAGAGCAATGTTATCACCTTCCCTCATTGACATTTGTACAATATATCTTCCCCCTTGATCCCTGAAATGAGTTCTAAGAAAACGTTCTTCACACAGTTTTTCTTCGTTTCCTGGAAAGGCGTCTCTTCCTCAACGTTTTCAATCTCCCAGAATTTTTTTATTTCCTTGGTTAAATCTCCGAATTCGCTAATTATTCCGTAGTGCATTGTATCCCGTGCAGATGAAGCATAAATACTCCTATTCACAATATATCCAAAGGCAGTATTTTATAATACTAAGCTCGCATTTGGCACACGAAATTGACCAAAACTTCACAATTCAAGGAATATTTCCGCACCTAGCAATAAGTCAATTTTACCAGGAACGTGAAACTCGGGATCCGCAAGCTTAACCATTGGCGGAAATTCAAAATCTGAAACATTAATATATCTGGAAGGAGTAACGTTTGTGATTTTTGGAATAAGAAATTCTAGCTCTCGTTTATAATTACGGGAAGAATTGCAAATAGTAGCCTTCGTTTTAAACTTCACTGTTGTCGACGCTCCAGATAAACACGATACAGAGATATTTATTTTTTCCTTTTGGAGTTGTAAAGCGTCGATTAAATTGTACGTGGCAAAACAACTCATTGAACCGCTATCTAATAGGGCTCGTGCACGAATTACATTTCCTTCATTACCCTTTATGTAAACAATGGATGTTGATAAAAGTGCTCGTTTAACGTTACAGTTTACATGTGACGTTCCGGAAAAGGTTTGGTTACTGTCCTTCAACTCGAACGACGGAGCATCTGCATTTAATGATTAATGTCTGGTTGATAACGATTTTGGCGTCGGACTTTTGGTCGTTAACCAACCGTTATGGTTTTCAGCAAACAAAGTCGGATTTCTCACTCTCTTTCGAAACACAGAAGCGAATTGTGTTTTTTCTGACATTTTACGCAATGAAAGGTAGACTTGCAAAAGGTCGCGCAATGGCATGAGATAAACAATTAAAACACAATTTACGTTTTTTAACGAATTCTACCCTTTCACGTGCACTAAAATTCTTAAACTTAGAGTTAAAGAGGCTCTTAAAAACGTC
>QLNU02015360.1:202457460-202476171 GCA_006491805.2 Dysdera silvatica
TGTAATGCTATATAATCGTCTTGAATTTTACTATTTTTTTTTATTTCGTTTTTAACGATGTTGTTCAGTTCTTCTCTATTAGGCTGATTAACTGCAAGTACTAATTTATCTAAAAATGCTTCTTTTATTTCTTCCTGAGAAAGTTTTTTTTCTTTTATTTCTTTTTGCACAGCAGACGAAAATTCTAATCGCTTTAATAGCTCTTTTCTTGTTGTTTTATCCTGCAAAAACTGATAAAAACCACTCCCTTGCGTATTATCATTTGTAAACAAAAAGTCTTTTAAAATGTCACATTCCTCTGTATTTATGCTATCAAATTTAAAAGGATAAAAACTCCAGGACCGCCCTTTTTTTAATTTCTTTTCTTCTGTAAGGCCCAATCCTGAATTGGTATAGATAATAAGATATTCTATATTATTTAATGAACCATCTAATTTAGAAATTAGGTGTTTAACAAAACTATCAAAGTAATCATTAATAAAGAAACTTCGTTTTTCTTTTTCTCTAGTAAATAATTTAGCATAACTAATGCAATTATCTATATAATACTTGTCTACATTTTCAATTTGTATATGTATAGACTTCTCTTTATAGCGGAGAACAATATTACTAAATTTATGAGTTTCAGAACTTCCAAACGCTAATGACAATGAAGTATATTTATCTTCATATATAGACTTTCTAAGTGAGCAAAGCACAGACAAGTCTAATTGATACATAAGTTCAATCAAATGATGAGGAATGTGTCGCTTAGTCTGAAAAGCATTATGCAGTTCATCCTGTTCGGGTTTATCCTGTAAATCACTAGGAGATTCTAAATCTTCATTACTAGCAACATTTACATCCATGCGCGCCCTTTTTGGTGCTTTATTATCTTTATCAGTAACAGAACGCCCACGTTTTCTACCCGTTTTATGGTTTTCCTTATCTGGACTTCTTGAGCAACCACTTTGTTTGTATGTGGGGTTTTCAATATCTTGTAATGGTGTAGAAATGTAAGATTGAGAAATATTGTTTGAATTTGAACCTACCACATTACCGTAAGCTTCCTCTCTAGAAACTTTTATGCTTCTCTTTATATCTTTTTCAATATTACTAAGAAGTGGTACAAAATGGTTCCTGTAATTCACTATGTAAATAATATTATTACCTGTACCTACCTTACCTTTAGTAACATGTAATCCATCTATCTCTTTATCTCTCAATTCTATAGTCCTAACTTTCACGCCATACTTTTCGCATATCATTTTTCCTTCAACTTCAGGTCTTCCCCATATAGCGTTTTCCAACTTTAGAATTTTTCTTTCTGAACCAGAGCTTGTATTTTCAATGTCTTCTGCAGTAAATTCAATACGCGGAATATATTCACAAAGTTTTTCACCTTCTCCTTTTAAAGCACTACCCAACCATGAACCTTTTTTTGATTGATTAACTTGTTGTGCATATTGCTTACAATTTTCCCACAAAGACTTTACACTAAATCCTTTACTACCTGTAATCAGACCTTTATCTTTTAGCTCGTTCAATCCTTGAGCTATGGAATCAAAGAAACAATCCCCTTCACCTACAGCAGCTCCTATCTTAAAGCCCTCAGGCAATTTCTTCCTTAGTGTCTCTAAAAGTTGATTAAGCTTCTTTTTTTCCTCTTCATCACTTGCATTTTTTATCCTACTAAAAATGGAAATAGGATCTCTAGTAACGAAATCTGACTTTTTTAGAGTGCTCTCACTACTAGGTGATTTACCGGACTCTTTATTCCCTGCTAACATATCGACTCACTACACTAAACTATTCACATGATAGTCGAAAAAAATCAACAAAGCAAAGTTATCTTTTTATGACTAATAACATTATTTCAATAGGTATGTATTTCAATATTTTCTGTCATTAAATTAATAATATGGTCGCTTTTGTTTAATTAAAAATAATAACCGTGAGAAGAGTTTTTCTTGGAATCGCGTGGTCTACCAAGTGTACCGTGCGAATTTTTTAATATAATAATTCTATTATACGCTAAAATCAGCTACATTGGCTTACTTTTGTTAAATCTACATACGAACTGGTTTACCTAATTTTGTTGCAAAAGTTTTAAACTTTTATTTTTACAACCTATTTTACGCTGCTTGTTCTCACAAATATTACTCATACTCTCAATCAGCAGCAATTTTACTATTATTTAATTGCTAACATAATACATTAGATAGTGGTGTTAGGTATAAAAATGGATACTAAAGTAAGCCATGCAGAAATTACTAAAGATTTAGTTAGGCATCTCGTAGAAAAGAAAGGAATAGATGTCAATATTAAAAGCGGACACAAAACTTCTCTTCATCTAGCCATTGAAAGTGGTAATTTAGATTTGGTAAAACATCTCGTAGAAAAAGGAGCTCATATTAATGTTGATCACTGGGGAACGCCTTTGCACACTGCTGTTAGTGAAGGTAATTTAGAGGTAGTAAAGTATCTTGTAAATGCAGGGGCTAATGTTAACATGAAAGATGGTAATGAAAATACGCCTCTTCATTTGGCTGCTAAGAATGGTAACTTAGATATTGTGAAATACCTTATAGAAAATGGCGCTAATCCAAAAAATATTGATAATCATGGTAAGACTCCTCTGGATTGGGCTGCTCAAGATTGTCACTTAGATATAGTCGAACAGCTTACGGAGAAAGGACAACAGGTTACAACGAAAGGGCAGCAAGTTACAGGTCAAATTCCTTTAGATGAAGGTTCTGGTCATGTAGATATAGTTGAACACTCTACGGAAAAAGGACAACAGGTTACAGAGAGACCACGAGTTACATGTGAGCATAATAATACGTCTTTACATTTAGCTGCTAAATATGGAGAATTAGATAGAGTAAAATGTCTTATAGAAAAAGGTGCTGATGTTAACGCTAAAGATGAGTCTGGTCTTACTCCTTTACATCAAGCTGTCATATACAAAACCACTTACGGAAGCTTAGGTGTAGTTAAGTATCTTGTAGAGAATGGGGCTGATATTAATGTTAAAAGTGGAACAGGTAGCCGTTCATTTTTGGAGGAAGGAATTGGTATTGGTAGTAAAAGTAAAAGAGGTCGCACACCTTTACATTATGCTGCTATTCATGGTCATACAAGCTTTACCGTTATAAATGGCTGTATAAGTGGTGGTTGCTTATATGGTAACTTAGATATAGTAAAATACCTTGTAAAGAAAGGAGCTGATTTAACAGCTAGAGACGAGGATGGTAAAACACCATTAGATTTGGCAAAAAGTAGGTGTAATCCACAAGTTGTTGAATTTCTTTCATTTCGGTGCAGAGGTAATCGCCGTGATATAGTATCAAGCAACTCATGGACAAACAATAGTATTGTCAATTGGGTCAAGAGTTTCTTACTATCATCTACAGAATCTCCAGCTCTACTTACTTATGAAGGGCATAACAATTATACTGTTACAGTTTTACCGGAAATAAACACTACTGTAGTAAATAACACATTAATATTAGGTATCCTTGCTGTTAGTATGTTTAATAAAACACAGTATAAGCAACCAATTCATGAAAATCTTTTGTCACCAAGAGAGCAATCGATGAGGTTAAACAATATAGATGAGAACATGATTATAAGAGCTATACAACAAGGTGAAGAAAAGTTTGGGGATCCTGATACTAAGATGAATGAAGTGAAAATTAGTGGTAACAAGACTGGAATGTGGAAATGAATGGAGGTTTCTCTAGCTTGATGTTTATTCTTTTGGTGACTCCATGCCTTTTTACCCCCCACCCCCACCCCCAAAAAGTATAAATGTAATTAAACAATTCAAACTCTTCAAAAAACTAAAAAAATAACATGGGTTGTTTGTTTTTTTCTCTTTTCTTTTGAACTAGCTCTAAAAGTCATATTAATGGGGGTTTTGTACGAAACTACTTCAAGTGCTTTACAAATCTGTAAGTGTTTCATACTTCAACCTTAACTTTTATTAATACACAAAATAATGTACTTGCATATGCAGGAAGTTCATAAGACAGGGGTGAGTTTCAGATCTTAAAAAATCCACATATTGATATCTATACAAAATTGTATTGTAATTAGAAAATTCTGACCCCCCCCCCACCATGTGAGATTTTGTAGATTTGGGACTAGTACAGAACATAGTAAGTCTGCAGATTACCGTGCAACAACAGCAACTCTGATATGATTTTGCCAAGTACGAAAACCTCAGTACAATTCTGCCATTTTGAAAAAAAGATTTATTTTTTGTGTAGAAAAATGTTTACAAAATGCAATAAGTAGAATAAATTGAGTAACGACCATTAGAATATAATCTTTCATCAAGATAAATATCATACAAGTAGTTTAGTATGATACTGAATCAGATACCTAGTGGGGCTCCCCATCTACTGCCATGGGTTGAACTCTCAAGAAATTGCGTGAATATTAAAAGATTTGGCACTCTTTTACAATCTGCAATGGGCGCCAGAACAATATGGTAACCCATTTCTCTGCCTTTCTACTGCCCTTTATGGCAACCTTTTGTAATTCCCAATTTCGAAGTTAAGCATGTTGAAGTGGCGCCACTATCTTTTTTTATTTCGATGTCCCATAATCCCAGTTCTTTCTTAATACAATCATTTTTTTTCTAATTTAAATTCAACTTCCTTTTCTTTCTTTTTTTTCCCCCCCAAGTTAAATAAATATATATAAGTTAAAAAACAATTATTTTAATGAGTTTATTGTTTTTGATTAAAAGAATAACCACAAATCAGCCAAGCACTAGAGAGGCCCTGGCCCCTTTAATTTGAATACAACTTTGTTCTTCTTTTTCTAATTTAAATTCAAGTTTGTTTTTCTCTAAATTTAATTTAATTTTTTCTCTAATTTACGTTCAATATTATTTCTCTACTTTAAATTCAACTTCATATGACTTTTCTGAGCTCACCATTATAACAAATGCATATGCCCATCCCCATTCCGCCATTTTGAAAAAGTACTTTTTGTTAATCTGCAAATATTTTGAAACTGTAATAACTAGAGAAAATTCGCCACTAATCGACAATACTCATTAAAACATAACATTTGCTTTTGAGTTAGTTTACCTACTGTTTGAGGAGAGAAAAATGTAAGTAAGTGGCAAGTGTTTTGGCAAGCGCCAAAACAGAAGCTGTACCATATTGTAAAAGAACACCAAAGGTGTGAATCAGTATAATACAAATAATTTTAAAATTAATAAAATAAGACAAACTGTTTGTTCAAAACATAACTCCACCTACAAAAAAAGAAGTTATTTCAATGAAACTAGATTTGAAAACACACATCGTTCCTACTTTCAGTAGATTTATTACTCCAAAGAGATACAAATATCTTTCATTTTCCAGTTACTACACTACACCGTAGGTGCAGCCAGGGGGCAGTTTTGGGGGTTCTAACCCCCCCTACCATGGCAATGAAATGTTGTATATTTAACATATAAATATATGAGTTGTAGCTCTGTAACCCCTACCTTATGAACTTTCTGCCTATGCCACTGCACTACGCTAAAACATTTCTTCATTAACTAAAAAACATGTTTTTCCAAAATGACAAAACGGCGATGCGTGTTCAAAGGTGTAAGGTGACATTTCAGAAAGCCGCCAACATTTACCATATTCTGTACTAGGGCAGCAGATTTTTTGTTAGGCTACATAGAACCAAGAATGTAGCCAGATGATCTTGCATCCCTTGCAAAACCGTCCAGATTGTACACCCTAGTCATCAACATATTTTGCCCTGCAAGTTATTTCAGCCAATTTTATGCCCCCTCACTTGCACCAATGGCATAGGCCTTCCACCCCTCCTCCTAGATAGGGCCCCTGTATATAGCTGATAAAATTGTCATATTTTCACTTTATTTAAATTTGTTTTATTGTTAAAAGTATGCCATAGACAAATATGACCATAGATACATTTTATTACTAAATAAAGTCCAAAAGATTATTTAGAGTTTGGGCCACACTTTAGAAATATACCGGTTCCCAAAGTCGCACACTAAATTCCTTCTCAGGTAATCGTCCTCAGATGACATCATCATGGATTGACATTTTACGAGTCGCGAATTTTTTAAAATGTTTTGGAAAAAACTCATTAATATTGTGACATGAAGTGGGGTCACTGCACGAGACATCACCCACTTATCTCACTTTCCGCTAGAAATCACTAAAAATTGCACTAGATGAATTTTTGACATAAATCACTTTATGCTAGAAATCGCTAAAAATTGCACTAGAGGGATTTGTAACATAAGAGTCACTAGCCCACAGGAAGCAGATCGGCCGGAGAGGAATCCTTCTGCATATGTGCGTGGACTTGGTATCAGTGTTTCCCCACATTAATATGTACTTGGCTAGAAAACTAACATCTGACCAGAAGAGAAAATAGCTCAGAGAAGATATTTTAGAAGAAATATTTTGGAGGCGATATTTTGGAGATAGTATTTTAGAAAACGTATTCTAGAGGATGATTTTTATGAAAGGTATTTTAGAGGAGGTTTTCTAGAAGAGGTATTGTAGAGGAGGTATTTTAGAGAAAGTATTTTAGAAAAGGTATTTTAGAGATGGTATTATAGAGGACGAATTTTTGGAAAGATATTTTATAAGAGATATTGTAGAGAAGGTATGTTAAAAGAGGTATTTTAGACAAGGTATTTTGGAGAAAGTATTTCAGAAGAAGTATTTTAGAGCAGGTATTTCAGAAGAGGTACTTTAAAAGAGGTACTTTGGAGGAGGTATATTAAAAGAGATAACTTAGAAAATGTATTTTAAAAGAGGTATTTTAGAAAAGGTATTTTAATGGAGGTAGTTTAGAGGAGGTACTTTAGAAGTGGTATTTTAGGAGGGGTACTTTAGATGAGGTATTTTGGAAGAAGTATCTTAGAGGAGGTATTTTAGTAGATCTAGCTAATATTTTAGAAAAAGTAGTTTAGTAGATCTAGCTAATTTAAGCATGTTTCAGCATTACTAGAACAAAGTCTGGCATCACATACGTATGTGTCATGCAATGGTAAATGGTTTGAGCTGCCATTTAGTGAATGCTTCACGTTGCTCTATCATCTGGTTGTGTTCGTTGTAGTAAAAATGTCTGAACATTTGATTTTTTTTTTTTTTTTTTTTTTTTTTAATTATGCAAGGTAGGGATGTGTAACTTAGGAGGGGGAAAAGAACAAAAGAGGAGGAAGGGGAAGACGAAAATGGCAAAGAACTGCGAAACAACTTTTACGCATTCAACAGAGGAAAGGAGGATGAAAATCAAAACAATGTGAACAACATGGCTAAGCGAAGTCACCCAGATTACAAGATTGACAGTTTTGGAAACACAGACTAAATTTAGAGGATAATAGTTCGTGCAGTAGCTCCCTTTGAAGTTTGCTACAGTCAGGATATGACCGCTGGAGTTTCTGCTATGTTGATAAATCAAGGGTCAAATTAACTTCTAACACAAGTACCCAAATCTTGTGACTTGAAGTGCAAATACTAGTTAGGTGTACAAGTAACTAACAGAATAGAAAGTAAACCTCAACATTAAAAACAGGTGAAATGTGAGTGTAACGACTATATTTAAATATTTAAGCTAAAAAAATACAACTTGTCAAAATAATTGAACATTCGTATGTAATAAGCAAATAATCATTCAAAGCAAATGCAGATACATTGAGAAAATTATATAAAATTATTCTATAGGTCACTGTTCCTGAAAAATAAGTAGACATACTTTTGAATAGTTAGGTGCACTGTGTGCACCCAGATTAAAAATTTATGTGCACATATAAAATTGCATGTGCACAGTGCACCCACTAACTTCAACCTGGGATAAATAATATCTTTACTTTCCTTTCGCCGATGTTAACCACCACTGTATGTACAGAGGCAAAAGTTTTTTACTATTGCAAGCTTTCGAATTGAAACAGAGTGGCTCTGTGCCCCACTGATGTTTTTATGGTGATTTTTTTAATACCTCTGGATCATGACAAAGTTGGCCAGCAGCTCTGTTTCTTCTCAATACAAGCAAGTACCATAGCTGCACATGGGCCTGGCCCAACCAAATACATTTTGGGCCCATTCATTTTTTTTTTTTTAAGTCTACACGCTGCTGCGGAGTAACATAGATTAACGCCAAAGAGTATGTTTATTGGCCTTGCCAAAATTTTGGTTAACCCTACCAATTATATCGATGGAAGTACAGAATATGTCCCGCAGTGCTTTTTTCCTCTAGAAAAAAGTCGAAAAGTCGCTGTAGGCGGGCTTGTGACGTCACACACTGAGATGTCTCAACTGACGTCAATGCTTCGTTCCTGTTTGGGCTGTATTTTTTGGTTGTAGCGATTGAAATTATGTGTGAATGTTTGATTTTGTTGGCTTTTTGGCACTAGTACAGAAAGTGTCCTGCAGTGCTCTTTAGTGGGAAGTGTTTCCAACACTCATGGCAACAGTGTACCCGCTTGCCTCCAAGTTTACCTCATGTTAGAAGGCCCCACCTCCATCCCTTCTCCTTTTCCCCTCTTTCTTCTCCGCTTCCCTTCGCCTCACCTTTCCCCCTTCCATCCTACTCCTCTCTAACCCCTCCACCCCTCTCAGCCTCCATCCTTTCCCCCACTCAACCTCATTCCCTTCCTCTCTCCTCCTCCCTTTGCTTGATTCAGCGAACCTAGAAAAAAGCACAGCAAAAGCAGGACTAACCTTTATCCTTTTGGCTGGAATTGTTTCGATGACACTTAAAAATGACGGAAATAATTTTCCCTCTTTTACTACATTGTCATTCACGTTAGACCTAGCATGCAATCTCATTTTCTCTTTGTAAACCAGCCACGATATTAAGCTTTCATCCGAAACCTACTTTATCACACTTTTTTTTTTAATTGCAATTACACAAAAAAAAAATCAAACGTTCACACGTAATTCCAATAGCTACAACCAAAAAATACAGCCCAAATGAGGATGAAGCATTGTATGACGTCGGTTAGAACGCTTCAACTCTTTTCTAGAGGAAAAAAGCACTGCGGGACATCTTATGTACTTCCGTTTTTTTGTGTGGAATTGAAATTGGAAAGGAAAAAAGTGCGATGGAGTGGGTTTTGGATGAAGGCTTAACAGCGTGACCGGTTTATGAGAAAATGAGATTGTGTGCTAGGCCTAACATGGATGATCATGTAGTAAAAGAGGGAAAATTATTTCCATAATTTCTAAGTGCCATAAAAACAATATTCCCACCAAAAGGAAAAGGTTAATATCTGCTTTTTTCCAAGTTCACTGAATCAAGGGAAGGGAGAAGAGGAAGGGAAAAAGGTGGAGTTGAGAAGGGGAGGAGAAGGAAGAGAGGGGGAAAGGGAGGAGGAAGAGAGTAGAAATGGAGAAAGTTAGGGGAGGACTAGGGAAGGAGGCGGGGCTTTATAACATGACGTAAACATGGTCACAAGTCGGTACACTGTTGCCCTGAGTTTTGAATAAACTTCCCACTAAAAAGCACTGTGTGACACTTTATGTACTAGTGTCTCTTTTTTAACCATAAAGCAAATGATCTATGTGAGTGTAAAACGTAAAAGCTTGGATGACAGTACAGGAAGTGTCCTGCAGTGCATTTTTCCTCTAGAAAAGAGTCAGGAAGTCGCTGTAGGCAGGATTTTGACATCCCAGAATATCTGACGTTATGGAAAACGTCATACAGGGTGTGGCATGACAAGCTCGTTATCTGGGATGGTGGTAAGAGCATTTGCACATGCTACGTCGTTCTTTTGACTGTGTTGATTTTGTTGCAGCGATTAGAATTATGCCTAAGCATTTGAATTTGGCATTTTTTGTGGAATTGCAGTTGAAAGGAAAGGGGTGTGTGTTGGATGGGGTTAAGAAAGAAGGCTTAATTGGTTGAGAGTGTAAGTGCCCGGCGTGCAAGGATAAAATGAGTTAGTGTGCTAGGCCTAGGGTGGATGACGCCTTTAACTGACAGTGTAGTAAAAGATGTGAAAATGCACATGATAGAGCTTGGTCGGTACGAAAGGATTCTTGGTTCGAGGAAAGCAAGTTTGGTACGATTGAGATGCTGTCTTTAACGTCTTTGTAGATGTACAAGGCGACGATAGATTTAATATGAGTGGAGTTGAAAATAAGTAGCAATAGTATGTTGGTTGACTAGAGGAATTTTTGGTTGAGAAGTGTGCGTGGAAGTGTGTGTATTGGAGAAAGAGAAGCTTGGTAGTGTTAGCGTGACTGTGAAAGTAGATGAGAGTATGTTTGGGAAACGAAAGTTTAATAGAGAGAGGTGGGTGAAAGGAGAGTGGATGTTTGGGAGGTCAAAAGAGGGTCTAATAAATGTTTTTTGTGGTAGTGCCTAACAGAAGTTTGGATGCTTTGATGAGTATGATAGCCGAGAATGTTTTGCCAGGATCAACAATAGTGTCCGACTGCTGGAAGTCTTATGAAAACCTGTCCAAGGCAGGTTTTGAACACTTCTCAGTAAATCATAGTCTGCATTTCAAAAAGACCCTGAAACAGGGCAACACACCAATACTGTTGAAGGAACGTGGAGCAACGTAAAACAGGAATTCAGGCGGCAACATCACCGCCATGTTTCTAATGATTTTTTTTACTCTTACTTTGCAGAGTTTATGTGGCAGCTGCACAAGGGTAGGCCAGAAAATTTGTTTCCATTGTTTCTGAAGGCTATAAATATACCCACCACATTCATCCAATGAAGAAGAGCAATGAAGGTTAGTACGTTTTTGTTTTCAATTTTCTGGAAATGGGGGGGGGGGGGGAGGATAAGGGAAGGAAGCAGAGCCTTGTAACATGACGTAAGCAACATAGCTGCAAGCCAGAACACTGTTCCTATGAAAATGTTGGAAACATTTCTTACTAAAAGTAGCTGTGGGACACTTTCTGTACTAGTGCCAAAAAAAAGGGTGAAAAAAAAAAGAAATCGAGGTACGACGACCTGGATAGCCAAGTAACCTATAAATTTTATAAAGTAGTAATGCTAATTTATTTCTATACACCTCCAATAGATAAATAATGCACCATAGGGAAGACATGCTACATACCTGGACAAATATGACTTAATAAAATAAATCCCTCCCTATGTGTAGAATGGATCTGCTACAAATATTAAGGGAGTACTATTAATTTTCTGAGGTATTTGATATGCAGATTTAAAACCTTACAAAGAAATGGAAGAATTTTCATACAAAGATAAATAAAGTAATGTAATTGAAATTTTTCGATATTCATGTTCAAAGATTTCCTCAAAAAGCCTGGAGAATTTTTTACCTTAGCAGTAGTGTATAAGGCAAGGGCTGTATGAAATTAACTCGATTTTAAAACGCCATTAAAATGAAGAAGAAAAAAAATGTCTTTTACAGTGAAACAGAACAGGAAACTGACATAGAAACGTGTGATATTTGCTGAAAGGCCTCAGCTCTATAAAAATAATGACTTGTTAATATGCAAACTTACATTTTATTTTTCTTGTCATCGTTTTGCTCATATTTAATGAATAATAATAAAAACAAAACAATTTTTTAACATCAAAAGCAAAACACAATTTCAGACATTCCCACGGAATAAATCTGTGTGCCGCAACAGTGGCTACACATTAACAAAAATCATCCCACACAACAACGAAACCATGGATTCAATCAAAATCAACAGTTTATTTCCAGCTATATGCTATACTATTGCGTGTTGCCAAAGCTGGAAAAGGACTTCGGAATGATCAAACGCAGAATCATAGTTACAGTACAGTGGCTAAAAGGGATAGTGTGTCGTTGGACGATCGTAGATTGGTTCAAAATTTCATGACACCACTAGATGGCGCTTCGGTAGGGAAGCACGTCGGAATAACACATACTCCGTTTCAGTTAGGTTAGAGTAGTTACGTTTTCAACAGTTTTTTTTTATTAATGAATTTTTTTTTGGTTTGTTTGTTTATTTAGAACTAATAAAAATTATCCACTTTCAATTTCTTTTATATATATATTTAAACCCTTTCAGGACCAACGTGACATACAGTGGCTATGATTATTTATACTTTTATTATTTTTGTGCTTTTTAGCACGTTTTTCTCTAGGAAGTGCGAAATATGGAATTTTTTGGGGGTGTGGGTGGGGGGCTTTTGATAATTCGGTCTTCAAAGGGTTACGAACAAATTCAAGGGAAAAGTTTTCCTAAAATATATTACCTGCCCAATAAATGTATCTGTCATTATCACAATACAATATAAATAATTAAGGAATTATGTTTTAAAACATTTGACTTTAAACCGACGAGATATTTGTATAAAACAGCTAATTTTTCGTTCATATTCCTCAAAATGATTCGCTGTTATAAATATTTTTTTTAATACATAATATCATTTATTCTGTGATTTTACAATTTCTAATTTTTGTTTTTATGATGACCAAATTTAACATTGATTTTCTATTTTTGCCATGTTAACATACTTTTGATTCTAACTGCGTATCAATGGAAAAGATAAAATTGTGTCAGTAATCCTGATGAACATTAAGTATTACAAGACAGATGCAAGTTAAATTATACAAATTATGAACTTATACACACAGAAATAAATACAAATAGGTAATTTCAGAGATTTATAATTCATTACTTGATTTATAATTTATAATGGTCATGAATTATAATTTATAAGTCATAAAAAAATTTCATTTTTATGGTGCATAACGTAATGCACATTATGAAAGTTATAAAATGAGTAGCAGCTAAACTAAATTACATAAATCCCAAAAATTTTCAAAAAAAAACTAAAAGATACCTGTAATTCATAGATTTAAGAACATTACGTATCTAAGTTTGGTTAGATTCGTATTTATTTACAAAATCTTAATTTTATGCATTTCTCGGTAAATAATTGTGTAACGTATCAAATTGAACATGTATAAATTAACAACAAAATAGATAGAACCTATTTAATAAATACATAATTGTCCAATAGTTTATCTGCTTTAGATATGGCCTTTCCCCACTTTGTGAGCATTTCTTGATCCTTAGGAACCAAAAGCAAAGATAATTTGTTTTTATTTGATTTATAACCAAGTGTGCATCCAGGCACAAAACAGTGACTCTGTTTTCGGCGTTTTCCTTCACTATTCATTCTGAATAGTTAAAGAAAATTAAATCTTAATGATTTAATGGTCTTGAAAAAGACTTTTTAATTAAATTTAGTACAAAAAAATACGACGAAGAATGGAATAAAGTTAGAAAACAAATAAAACGTACCACTACGAAATGCAAAGTGATGGAAAATAAACGTGCTCCGCAGAGGTAGCGCCCTCATGCGGTGTCATGAAATTTTGGAACGAAATATTTATTCGCTTTCTATGCTGAACGCCACACTATCCCTTTTAGCCACTCTAATTACAGTAAAAGTACAGAGGCTAGAAACGTAGTGTGCCGTTATCTATTGTTATTCGGCGAAAAAAAAACCATACTCGAACTCAGCGAAAAGAATAGATGGCGCTCGTGTTCTCACTGTCCCTACCCTAGCAGACGACGACTATTTCTTTTGCTGTTCGTGCCTTCTTTTGACAGATTGTTCCACTTTATTTCAATGTTTGTTTTGCACTTGAATATTGGAAATTATATATTTTGTTGTTCTGTTTTTATTTCTAATATTTGAATTTGTTTCTCAAAATGGAAAGTGATGCAAATGAAAAAAACGCAAAGAAAGCAAACGAAAAAAATGTGACAGAAAATGTTTCGTTCCTGGCTTTAAAAGTGACTATACGTCGGTGAAGTGTGACGTTTCAATATGGCGCTGGGCACAAACAAACTGCCATTTGCTATGTTATGCTTATGAGATAGATTTAAAATGTTCTCATTTTATGAAATTTCCGTGTTTTTTTCGGATCAGCCGAAACTGATCGAACGTGCAGAAAACGCTATACGTTCTTCACATGTTCGATCTTTTTTTTATGACCCTGATAATGAAGAAATGCGAGAACAAATTCATGCTTCCATGAAGAGTAAAGTATATAGTATTCAGATACTGTACCCAGTCTGCGTTTATGTATATAAATATGTACTGAAAGAGCAATTTATTATATACACGTATATTATTTTTCTGGAAGCGATACATATTTTGCTGTGTAACTCTCGGTGCGCTTATAAAAAAATTTTGCAGGAAATTAAATTGAAAAAATTGCTCAAAACTTAAATTCGCATTATTCAATCTACCTTTTCTCTAAAGATGTTGCTTTCATCTAGCAACGTATTTCAAAGGTTTTAGCTTGCTATTAATTGGAACTGGAGAGCCCTTGGCTAGCTTATTTATCTCTGCTCTAAATTCGATTTGCTGAGCTGATCTTCACAAATATTGCTCAGCCTGAATCAATTCCTCAGATGTCAGATGACCTTCTTTTTTCTCTCTTGGGTGTCTCCTGTTGAAGGCGAATCGAAAGATAAAGGCTAAAACCCTCACGTTTTTAATATATCTATTACTAATGTTAAGTATACTATCAAACAAGCAATCTGAATTCACAGCAACATACAAATTATTTGATGATTCTATAGGATTAGAACTCGTTTCAATTTTATCAATCACAACCAGATTAGTTTCTGATTGTTTCTTTAGTTTCCGAAAGTAGTCATTGTTTTTTATATGCAACACATCGCAAGGGGATCACAAATTGTCCTGATATAGAAGAGATGGACCCTTCCACCAGAGGTCTTGCTGAGAAAATCCATCTGGATCCAAACCTTGTGACACCAAATCAGGGGGGTTGTCTTCAGATCGTATATGATGCCACTGAAAATGATCTGTCAGCTCTTGAATAACACTCACTCTATTTGCTACAAACGTCCTTAATAAATGTGGTGAGCTCTGAATCCAGAACAAAACAATCGTAGAGTCAGACCATAAATGAATATTGTTCCAATCCAGTCTTTATGCGCTTATAACCTTAGACACCAAACGGGAGAGTAGCACAGCTGCACAAAGCTCTAACCGCGGAATAGAGACTGATTTGAGTGGCGACACTCTTGACTTACTGCACAACAGCTGTACCGTAGTAACATTGGAGTGCGTGACGCATTTAACATAAATTGCAGCTCCATGTGCCTTTTGGAAGCGTCTGCAAATCCGTGGAGTTCAATCTGCGAGTAATTTTCATCCAAAATGTATCTCTTGACCTTAATGTCATCAATTGCTTGCATAGCAATTATAAATCTTTTCCATTCTTGCTCTTCTTGCCTTGGAAGGGACTCGCTCCAACCAATCTTTAAAAGCCACACTTTTTGCACGAAAATCTTGGCCTTCGTTATTAAAGGACCAAGCAATCCCAGAAGGTCGAATATTCTTCCTATATCTGACAATACTGAACGTTTGGTACAAACCGTGTGTTGTTTCATGGTAACCTTGTACCCAAAGTAGTCATCATGAGGTTTCCACAACATGCCCAAAGCCTTGACTTCACTTGTGTTAGTAAACGAGTATTCATTATCACTATTGACATTGTGTAAGAGTTCTGCTCCGTTGACACATCATTTATGGAAGTGCATGCCAGCACGTTTAAACAGTTGTACTAGCTGGTGTTGTAGTTCTTTAGCTGTTCTCAAATCATCAACTCCGGAAAGAATGTCATCTCTGTAGAAGTCTGTTAACGTAGCCGCTGAAGCTAAAGGAATGCCATTGCTTTCGTCAAGTGCTAGTTGTTTAAGTGTTCGGGTAGCCAGAAAGGGAGCACAAGCTGTTCCGTATGTAACAGTTGAAAGCCTATAAACCTTTCTCTGATCGTTGATATTGTTTTTCCAAAGGATTCTCAAATAATCTCTTTGAGTAGGATCTATTAGTATTTGCCGAAACATCATCTTTATATCGGCGCTGAATGCGAAAAGTTGTTTCCGAAATCTCATGAGTATAGAAAATAGCTCTTCCTGTACAATATCTCCATTGAGTAATTACTCATTTAAAGAATGCCCCAATGAAGTAACTGCTAACGCATTGAAAACCACTCTTAATTTTGTTGTGCTTTTGTCAGGACGGTAGACACCACGATGGGGTAAATAATAATTGAGTTCAGGCTCCTTCACATCATGTACCTCTTCCATATGGCCTAGCTCTTCGTATTCTTGGATAAAATTCTTGTAAAGTACGACCATTTTAGGATCCTGATCAAGATGTTTCCACAATGTATTTAGTCTTTTCACCGGCATTTCCTTCAACCTTCCTAGAGCAATGTTATCACCTTCCCTCATTGACATTTGTACAATATATCTTCCCCCTTGATCCCTGAAATGAGTTCTAAGAAAACGTTCTTCACACAGTTTTTCTTCGTTTCCTGGAAAGGCGTCTCTTCCTCAACGTTTTCAATCTCCCAGAATTTTTTTATTTCCTTGGTTAAATCTCCGAATTCGCTAATTATTCCGTAGTGCATTGTATCCCGTGCAGATGAAGCATAAATACTCCTATTCACAATATATCCAAAGGCAGTATTTTATAATACTAAGCTCGCATTTGGCACACGAAATTGACCAAAACTTCACAATTCAAGGAATATTTCCGCACCTAGCAATAAGTCAATTTTACCAGGAACGTGAAACTCGGGATCCGCAAGCTTAACCATTGGCGGAAATTCAAAATCTGAAACATTAATATATCTGGAAGGAGTAACGTTTGTGATTTTTGGAATAAGAAATTCTAGCTCTCGTTTATAATTACGGGAAGAATTGCAAATAGTAGCCTTCGTTTTAAACTTCACTGTTGTCGACGCTCCAGATAAACACGATACAGAGATATTTATTTTTTCCTTTTGGAGTTGTAAAGCGTCGATTAAATTGTACGTGGCAAAACAACTCATTGAACCGCTATCTAATAGGGCTCGTGCACGAATTACATTTCCTTCATTACCCTTTATGTAAACAATGGATGTTGATAAAAGTGCTCGTTTAACGTTACAGTTTACATGTGACGTTCCGGAAAAGGTTTGGTTACTGTCCTTCAACTCGAACGACGGAGCATCTGCATTTAATGATTAATGTCTGGTTGATAACGATTTTGGCGTCGGACTTTTGGTCGTTAACCAACCGTTATGGTTTTCAGCAAACAAAGTCGGATTTCTCACTCTCTTTCGAAACACAGAAGCGAATTGTGTTTTTTCTGACATTTTACGCAATGAAAGGTAGACTTGCAAAAGGTCGCGCAATGGCATGAGATAAACAATTAAAACACAATTTACGTTTTTTAACGAATTCTACCCTTTCACGTGCACTAAAATTCTTAAACTTAGAGTTAAAGAGGCTCTTAAAAACGTCATGGGTTTCATGATTACAAACTACACATTTTCGGTTACTTCTCTACTTTACTTCTGAAACCATGGGCGTAACTCTAGGCAAGTTTCTTGTCACATTGTTTACATTTACCCTTGATGCATTTAATGTTCGCGCGTGGTCCTTTAAAAATTCTAATAACTATGACAAACCCGGTAATGTATCCTTTTTGAGGTGTCTCTCCCACCATAACTTAGTATTAGCATCTAATTTTTGAATCAACATATAAGCAAGCATTGTGGAAGAAAACGCTTCTATTTTTTCATCCAACATTTCCAACGACCGCACACACTCACTGGTTATATCTATAATATTTAAAATTCCCGTTGGGGACTCATTCTGAAAGTTTGGATTGTTCAAAAATATTTTAAATGAGCGTAAACTTTCTTCCTGGTATTAGAGTAGCGTTCTTCTAATAATGACCAGGTTAACTCGTAATTAGAATCAACAATTGAAATGGATTGAATAATTCTGAAAGCATCGCCTTTTCACAATGATTTCAAATATTGCAATTTCATTGCATCAGACAAGGATTTATTCTGATGAATGCTAGCTTGAAAAATATCTTTAAATGATAACCACTCATGAAGATTTCCCGAAAACGTTGGAAGCGATAATTTTGGCAATTTCACGTTGTTATGCGAATTTACCGAAAGTTCTGTTCTAACACTTTTACCTTTTCCTTTGGACAGTTTTCTACTTAACTCAAAGTCTAATTCATCGATTATTTGGTTTATTTCTTCATTATCACTCGCATAATTTAATTATTAATTTTTAATTATTAAACATGGTTTAATTATTAATTTTAGTATAACTTATATGTTATGCTGATTTTAGTCAGACTTTGTGCGCCAGGGTCTGCGTAATTAGCTTAATTGGATTCATTTGCATATATTAAATAATGCCCTTATGGGTCTTTCAATTTACAATATATATATGTAATATATAGGGCATGGTATTTGAAGCTATTTGTACAGACAGAGACAATATGTGGAGACGACAAGAAAAATAAATATGCAATATATGCTTACCCAGTCTTTCTTTTTTGAATGTAAGTTCGATTCTTTTATCTTTTAGACTTGCGAACTTGTCGATGATGTCGTCAAAAAATGGTCGAGTTTCTATTAACTCGTTTTGTAGTTTCTTTTCCATTGAAATTTTTGACAAGTTTCTAAGTCTGTCTTTTAACCTTGTATTAAGCAGATTGGTTTTGATTCTGTTTAAGCAAGAAAATCTTCGTTTCACGAAAACGCTAGTGGACGGAATAGTCACTATTAAGCAAAAAAGTTTATAAGCTTCTTTAAAGATGTATCTGTTTTCTGTTAAAATTTTCATGAATGCTTGTAATTTCATATCTCTATACTGCTTATTCAGATATATGTTTTTATTTATTTTTCATCCTTTGGAAGTCAGTAAATATATC
>QLNU02015360.1:202476271-202505689 GCA_006491805.2 Dysdera silvatica
TAATTCAATTATTTACACATAATAGACCTTTCAATGCAAAAACTGCGCATACACTAGTAATTGTATGAAATTTAAATATTATCAAAACATATAAAATTATTCATTATATACATAAAATTGTTAAAATATGTCAACAATAAAAACGTTTTAATTTAAAATTTCAATAATCTGCCATGTATAATATTCCAAATATTCACAATATGTATATACCGGACCTGATATGGTACTACATGTTGTACAGACAGAGATAATATGTGGAGACAACAAGCAAAATAAAAATATGCAATATATGCTTACCCAGTCTTTATTTTTTGAATATAAGTTCGATTCTTTTAGACTTGCAAACTTGTCGATGATGTGAAAAAATGGTTGAGTTTCTATTAACTCTTTTAGTAGTTCCTTTTCAATTGAAATTTTTAACAAGTTTCTAAGTCTGTCTTCTAACATCGTATTACGTAGACTGATTTTGATTCTGTTTAAGCAAGAAAAACTCCGTTCTACGGAAACACTAGTGGACGGAATAGTCACTATTAAGCAAAAAAGTTTATAAGCTTCTTTAAAAATGTATCTGTTTTCTGTTAAAATTTCCATGAATGTTTGTAATTTCATATCTCTATACTGCTTATCCAGATATATGTGTTTTAATTCATTTTTCAATCTTTGGAAGTCAGTAAATATATTGGGGTAGTACACATTTAAATTATTTATTGTTTTTGTAGGAAATTTATTGGAATACTCTACAAATTTTGAAGTATCCATTAATGTAATAAAATGAAGCTTTTCCATATCTTGAAAACGTGTAGTAATTTGTAAAGAAATAGTATCTAATATTTCATAAAATGTAAAATTTTATATTTTTCAAAAATTTGATCTCGTGCGAGCGTCACTTTTTTTTTGTCCCTTACGATTTTCAGTTGGAACTGTTGTTTTCGAAATCACTAATTCGAAAATTTCTATGAACGTATCCTCATTTAGTTTGCTGTTTAAGACCATTTGCGTATTTTTAATTTGTGAGATGCAAAAATTAATGTCAAATGACTTATTTTGTAGTACATTGAAGAGAACATCCGTAAGTCCAAAAATATGGTAAAAAACAACAACCAACAGTGAAAATTCAAAGTCGTTAAATATATTTAAATAGCCGACACTCTGCCTAAGCGAAGTTTGATCGGAGGTTGGATCGTTCATAATCTCAGTAAATACTTCTTTTAAAGAATCCCATTCTTTATTTATAACACTCAACATTTTAGAGTTTGATGTCCATCGCGTAATAACAGAAGTAGGAATTCGTCTTCCGACGACTGTATCGACCACGTGAGTTCGTTTGGCAGAATGATGAAAAAATGCAGGTATGCCGCTTACAGTTGCAAAAAATATGCGACACTGTGAAATGCTGTTGCAGCTTTGTTGTAGCACTAAATTCAGACGATATTCTAAACAATCAATAAAACTGCCTGTGACGCTATTTCTTTAATTTTGTATTGATGTTTGTTTGTTTGGATTTATTATGGCGCAAGAGCATCTGGGCTATACTGCGCCTAATTTTGGACTGAAGACCATTTAAGTGCCCTGACATTGCGCTTGCCCCATTAAAACGTAATCCTATAAGTTTTGATTTATAGTTAAACTTTTCGAGGCATCTTGATACAAGGTTAAACAATGTTTGACGGTCGTTAGATTGACTTGATTTCTCAGCATTTGATAATATTTTTGGGGAATTGTGAGTTTGAAACATTAAAAATTTTATTTTAAAATTTGGTTTTATTTTATCGTTTATTCCCCAAATATTTTATATTGCAGGGTAGGGGGGGGGGCTCCTGTTCCATGAAATTTTTCAGAATTTCAAATTGAGACAAAAACAGAAGATACATTTTCGAGGGGAAGGCAAATGGACAGAACCCCCCTCCCCCACGAGAGAAACAATAATTCTGAGCTTGAAAAACGTTCGTCCGTGAGATTAGCAAAAGAGAAAATAAAGGATTGAGTAATCGAAACTTACGTCATATAAACAATAGAAATTGAAAATGTTCGGCCCCAAAAATGACAATTGGGTCTAAAACGAAATTTATAGGTACAAAATACGTCTAAAGACCACTAATTTCGAGCCCTGTTTCAATCTGATTTGTGAGAAGAAAAAAAAAAGCTTCCTGTATCCTGATGCCGTTAATATAAATTTATACGTATATATATATATATAAAAAACCCCTGTTGAAGTTATTTTCCCTTCTTCCATACAAAACGTTGGCGCAGTATAGCCCAGATGCTCTTGCGCCATAAAAAAGCCAAACAATCAATCCATACAAAACGTGTGTTGTAAAACTTGATAAGTCCAGCAACCATGTTATCCAAACTAGATGTTTTAGTGGTTTCAATTTCCATTGGCTGGGGATGCCAGATGGATAATTTATGTACTAAACTGGTGCATTTTAGTGAAAACGAAGATTTTTTTTAATTTTTGGAATTTTCTTTTTGGCGCAAACTTCGTTAAAATTCCTTTTTTTTTATGTAGCAGGATGGCGCAAGACCGGTCTTTTGGCACAGCCTGACATCACTGTAATATGCATTTTAGTTAATATGTATGCCAGGTATGAAACACACAATTTATATAAAATTGTAATGCATGCAATAAATCTATATACTGAAATATATGACCACCTGCCTAATATTTTGTTGGTCCTCCTTTTGACTTCAGCACAGAAGCTAACCAAGGTAATGGATTCAACAAGATGTTGGTAGTACTGTTATGTCAAACCAAGCTTGCTGATGTCGGTCGATGCACATGCACGATTGGTTGAATATTTATGACACAAAGGTTGTTCTGTGTACAAACAAGCTGAAGCCATACATACTCAGACACTTTATATACCTTTCCAAAGTGTCCCAGAAGTGACTGAATGAAATGAAAGAATTCAGAGGCCAATTGATATGCTGAAAATCAGACTAATGTTCCGCAAACCATTCTTGAATGCAACCTTTCCCAATGGCAAGATGAATGACTGTTTTAAGACACTATCACCATTCAGGTAAAAGTACATTACAATGGGGTGTACACAGTAAACAGATCACAAGATTATGAAGCAGTCATACACATGTTGCATGCATAAGGAGCCAAGTTCTTTCAAATTAGATATGACTACCACCACCTCTGTTGTTGATATCGTGCATTTACATCCTCAACGATTTTGACACAACCTTCCAATTGTCTACTGTCCAATATACATGCTCTTCTCACCATGTTAGTTATTTACGCCGATGAATCTTGGTTCAGAAAGGATGTAACACTGCCTGCCGATATATCTCCTACATGGGGCGAATAGTCATACCAGATATTGTTCTTGATTGGCCATTTGTATTAAGTAGTCAACCGTTGAATAGTCACATGTCTGTTGGACTGAACGAGTTGTCATTCCCAACCCTTACCTGTGATATCGATCTTTCACTGTCCTTTACCGTTGTGCCTCTAGTTCATTGTCATATTTTGGCATCAGCCTTTGTCACTTTACCTGTGGTGGCTTTTGAAAAATTCTGAAATGTAGCCTTTTTTTTTTTAAATTGAAGCAAAAGCTCATTGTGCTCTCTCACAACCCTTTATTTTACGTGTGATGATCCAACTTTTACTGCTTACTGAAACCTTATACTATTTAGGTTGGTTAACCCATTAACGGCCAAGCACAGGAATTTATGGTGAAATTGCATAAAAATTCACATGTTTTATATCTATGACCATAGAAATGATGTTCCATTGAAAAAACAATCTAGTGGATGTGTGTGTGGGGGCATGGCAAAATGTTGCTTTAATGCAACGTTGGCAGTTAACGATATCAGTTCATATATAAGTACAAAATTTAGAATTTCTATAATACATAACTAATTTTTCACATAAGAAAATTTTTATACATTTTTTAAAATGCTTTTACAGATATTCCCATAATTATCTGAATAATTATCTAATAAAAATCCAATTAATAAAATTTTAATTATCTAATAAAATTATAATTACCTAATAGAAGTCTAATTATTTAATAAAAATTCAAATTAACTGTGTACTAATAAAAATTCCAATTCAGCAATGAAAATTTCCTATATCCCAATTAACTAATGAAAATCTTAAGTAACAAAAAAAAATCTTAATTAGCTAATGCACAATTCCTATTTAACTAATAGAAGTCTAATAAACAATCAAAAATGAGTAGCATTTTGTTTTTCGAAGACATTGCATTCAGCCATCAGTCCTATCTCAGGTAGTTGCAACGTGTACCTTTGGAGCGTAAAACTACTTAAGCCAAACCAAATCACAGCATGTGGCCCCAAAATCAGATTTTTTTTTATTAGAAGGAAAGGGCTAACGAGTTATAATTATAGTGGTGTGGGAAGGTGGGGGCATGAGTGTAGCCAAGGGAGTAGGCAGGGCATTTGCCCCCCCACCTAGAAATAAAAGTTGAAGTACATTTGGGTATATTTTAGTATTTTTGATAATATATTTCGGGTTACCAGTGGTTTGTTCAACGAGATGGAAAGCTGGCTACGCCCATGGAGTAGCAAGGGGGAGAGTTTCTGGAACACCCCTATTTCGTTTTCTATATACAGGGTGGTCCTAAACTATATGTCAAAAATGTAAAGGCAGGTAGAGGGGACCTAAATAAGCAGATTTCGTATAGGATTGTGTGTGTGGTAATGCCGCCTTGAGCCGGTAGAGAGCGCTGATGACTGCGGCGTATAAAAGCGCTTCGCTAGCTGGATTCATCATTTCCCGCACGGATCTCGAGCAGCATGCATCGTTTCACCAATGCGGAGCTGGCCGACATGCATTTCATGTATGGGGCTGCACAAGGAAATGGATTAGCTGCTCAAAGGATGTACAGGGAGCGATTCCCGGATAGGAATCAGCCGGATCGTCGATGTTCCTCCAGCTGTTCGCAGACGAATGTTTGTTTGTTTGGATTTTTTATGGCGCAAGAGCATCTGGGCTATACTGCGCCAAACATGGTAAAAGCAGACGAATGTGGTTCCAGCACGATGGAAGCCCAGCTCACTTCAGTCGAAACGTCAAGAATCACCTGGACGCTGTCTACGGCCAGCATTTTATAGGACGGGGCGGTCCAGGTCCCTGGCCACCGCGTCCTCCTGATTTAACCTGCTTGGATTTTTTGTTTTGGGGGTCATATTAAAAGCCTGGTGTACGAGAGTCCCGTCACATCTGAAGAAGATCTTGTTGCCCGCTTGTCTGTTGCTGCTGGACATGTGATCGACATGCCTGACGTCTTTTCTAATGTACGCCGATCCATGCGCCGTCGCTGTGAATCTTGTATCGCTGTTGGTGGCCGCTCTTTCGGGCACCTCTTGTAAACTATTAATAAATTTTTGTTTTCTTTTGTCTTTACTTGTCTTTTCAGTTTCCTGTGATTCATACTGCTTTACAAGCTAGCGCTTTAATGTGTCATTACCGCACACACATTCCTATACGAAATCTGCTTATTTAGGTCCCCTCTACCTGCCTTTACATTTTTGACATATAGTTTAGGACCACCCTGTATATATATTACGTTCTCCATAAATGTAATAAATAAAAGCTCTTTGTTCATAATGCATATTGATTCAAATAACTATTACCTTTTATAATCATAAATCACAGTGGAAAAATATTAGAAAACGTAAAATTCCGAAATGCATAATGTTTATAGAACAAAGAAAACAAGATAGCAAAAGTTAGATTGCATTGTCACTACTGTCAACTGTCGATAATGCTAGTCAAAGTAAACATTCAAAGGAAGAATGGTGAGAAACTAAACTAAACCCATGGTCGCCCCGAAAGGATGGAGGGATAAGCCAACCCCACATCCGGCCAATTTTGCGTTAACGCAACGTTATTTCTTCCTTCAAAATCACATATATATATATATATATAACTATTATTTTTTGTAATTTCAATTTTTTATAAATTGTCGACATCTGAAAGATTACGTTTAAAAAAAAGTATGTTGATATTCGTCAATTAGTAATTACTATACTTTTTCAAAAAATGGGTCTTTGAAAGTCCCTCAAAACACTTAAAAATAAAGAATTATAAAGCAGAAAATTTAACTTTTTCCATTTGCAAAAAATTATATTTAGTAAGGTCAAATCTTTCTGAATATGATATGCCAAAATTTTAGGGGAAAAAAAATTAATTAGGAAATAGAAAAAAATTCCCGAAAATAATGTTGCATTAACGCAAAGTTGGCCGAAAATGGGTTAACTACAAGGTCACAAAAATTTCAGGGTCAACATGTAACATTCAATCTGCATATAGGTGGTCATAATTCACTGATCATTCAGCGTAATATACATAAATCCATTTTTCTATTTGCCACTCTTTTGCTATGAAGGTTTACTGAAAATCCCCCTCAATGAGTTATTGCAGATATTTATTGTTCAAACCAATGACTGTTAACAATCGTTAATAGTACTTTTCAGCTCTCCCATTTGATACCCTTAAAGTATTAGTTGCAAAAGGGGTGCTCCTAAAATTCAGTAATTTTATTTCAATATTGTATAAACTGTATGAACTTAGGAAAAACTCAAGTCATGGACTTTTAGTTTACATACAAACAAATAAAATGTAAGTACATAAATTCGATAAAAGGAATTATACACATGGCAAAATGTATAAAACAATTTATTACCTTTTAATCATATGAAATTGATGCAATTACATTACACGAATGAGATGACCACTTCTTTGTTGCATATTTTGATACTCAGAGGATGAAAGAACTCAAGAATTATACCAAAAAACATATTAACTAAATACAAAGCGCCGAAGTCTATACATTCATACAAAATAAAGATTTAAACATAAAAAAAACTGTACACTTTACATAGAAATAAGAAGCCAAAACGAAACATTGCTTGGAAAGTAACGTATTTTAGAAACAGATTGCCATGAATTATTTCAAATCACTGATTTTACACTGGTCCCAGACACTTTTAGAATTCTGAAGGTATGGTTTAAAAAAACAAAAACAGCATTAACACATTAAAATAATAAATACACACAATGTGTTTATTTATATTGAAATATTTATAAACAGATTCACCAAAATACTTAAGCACAAGAATTATCAATGAAAAGAAAAATACATGCCCAATACATATGAGAAATGCATTTTTTTTAATGATTATTATTCTTTAGATATTGAAGCCATTGTTTTCAGTAATTAAACAAAATATACTTATTTCCATAAATTAAGGGAGAAAACACCAAACTTATAATAAATTATTCAATGAACTTTTATTAAACTTTGCGAAAACGTGAATTATGTAATCAGTTCTAGAACGGCATATAAATATTTATGGGAGACACATTTTTTATTAGAAAACTAGCACACAAAACGCATTAAAAAAAAAAAAAAAGACATCCTGATTAAATTCATGGCCCAAGGTCTACGCTGCTCACTCTGTACCAAACAAGGTAAAAGGATTCAACAGTCGAAAGTTAACATTCACTCATTGTTATACTTTCACATCCATTTTCACAACCACAAATTTCACCACCGAGATAATTAGTGCATTACTATGCAATGCCCTGCCGCTTAGTAGAATTCCATAGAATCACTCTTATGGACATGTACACACAGAACACATTTTCATGGCTGAATGCAATATAGTATAACCTAACGTTTTTCTGAAATATAGATTTTGTTCTGGGGCTTCATTATAAAGGTAGTATTTTTACTAATGTTAAAATGTACAGTATTTATACAATAAAAAGCCTGTATTCAAGGGTTCGTGCAACAACGTACACACATTGTTCTAGTGTGTCTTAAAAAAATGGAAGCTCTTAGTCAACTTCACAATTGCAACTAATTGTACTTTCAGTACATTGCATATGTTGTATTTAAAAGTATACTGCCTACATGGTAATTACGGTATATTGTATAAATGGTAACTGCGGTATATTGCATAGATGGTAAATGCAATGACTCACCATACTAACACTCGTCCTCGCCCAATAATTTCCATAATGGGGAGTAGGAATAATGTGGCAGAGGGATATGTACGCTATATTCTGGAGAATTATTTCGCACAGGCATCCAGGTAGTGTTTGGTCACCTGGGCACAAAACTTTTGAAGCGTGTTTGCTTACACAATCTGTTTTACAAAGCTCTGTTAAACTTGCCTTTTGTCAGAACACTTGCGTTTTGACTTAATATTATGCCAATAATATGTTTATCAATTTTGGTCGTTTTATTAAAATGGATTCACATTTCTGCTGCATTTCAGTTTCACACAAATACAAGCAGAGTCTTAAAATAAGTAATGTGGAGTCCAGTATATACTTCCCAAGCATAAACCAATGCTAATGCCATCTATTTGTATAAAAAGATCTGATGCCATTATTTTTTCAGTAATGTGAAGTTTTTAGAAAGGTAATTTCGATTTTGCTGTTTTTACCAGTGGTGGCTCATAGAGTGACATGAGTGAAGCAACAGTGCACCTAAAAAAAATTAGGTGGTCGAACATGTTTTTTCTACTTAAATTCAAAATTCTTTTTACTTTTTTGTCAAATTTAAAATTTGATTAGAAAAAAAAAGAAGACTGAGAAAGAAAATGGATAAATAGGAGGCACGGTGGTAAACCACCTCTAAGTTTATGGATACATGTCGGGAAGGTCACATGCTTAGGGTTCAACAACATGCCCAAAACTAATTGAGGCAGCATCTACACCTGTAAAGTTGGGACTGCGGCATGGAAAACAACTAATTAGCATGATGATCATCTTGTTCCTGAATGTCACAGGTCTTCCACAACCACTTCGTTGGCTGTTAGGCATGCAGTGACACATGCTACAAATCTACCTCACCTGGAAAATGATTTTTAATTGCCTTATGCATGGGAAGTAAGGGTGCATGTATATCAGCCATTGCATTGCTTACTAACGACTTTCAATTCAATCCTCGACTGAAATTGGAGCCGTTCCTGAGTGGCCTAGGATACGGTATGGTGTCAAGTTATCCTCAGTGACCGGTTGGTTGATTTTCATGATGCAAAGGTCATTCTGCACTATTGTCTTCAGTGATGAATCCCGTGTTTTCTTAGGTTCTGACGATGAGCATGTATGAAGGTAATGTGAGCAGGACAATTTAGTGACCTATGATGAATGGCACACAGCTTGAACACAAGACACTATGGTCTGGAGACTGATCGGCAATGATAGCTGGTATACATTGCAGACAATTTAACAACTCACCAGTATGTTAACATCTTAGAATCTGTAGCATTTCCCTTTATTACTGGTATGGACAATGCCTTATTTCAGCATGATAATACTCAACCACACATTGAAAACATATCATGGTAAAGCATATGAAGAACAAACATGCTACCATGGTCTTCCAAATGCATAGTTTTACTTTCCATAGCAAATTTGTGGGACATCATCTACAGGCTCAGACACAATCACCACAGAGAATAGTAAATCGTTTTCAGTAAGTTGGTATAGTACCATGAGCAGTACTACAAGACTAACAATTTAATGACAATGGGTAGCAAATTGCAATGACTAATAAAGGAGGAGTCATTTCGTACTGATATGGTCCTATGTATTTTTTTTTTTACAATTATTGTGTTCCTTTGCTGTGGAAATATATTTTATTTACTATTTGACCGATCTTGTCTATAAGTTTCAGGGGAATCACAGATTCCATTTTTGGTGTAGTGATTTCAATTTTACTTCCTGCATACAAAAGTTGGCCACCTCTGACCTAAATAAGCAATTCATGTTTAATTTTAATGCCAGTTACTTAGTATTTTAACATATAATTAAATATTTCACAATAAAAGTTTTAGCTACCTCTTAGAAAGTATGATTAATTTTCAACTTGTGAATTTAAGCATAATATATATGTAGTATTATTAATTTTAAAGGGAGTAGTAAAAAAAAAAAAATTAATTTTGGTGTTTTAAAATTTATGGAGAAAGTAATTGTTTTTGAATTTACAGTTTTTACCAAATTATACTGGAAACAAATAATTTCAAAATATACATCCATATTAAAAAAAAGGGTTACACTGCATACTTTCTGCACCACTGTATAAAAAAATAGTTTCAAAATTTAGTATAGTACATTATTTTTGACTAGATACTTATGTGAAAAATAGTGACCCTTTACATAAATTAAGACTTCAAAAGCATGATGGTCCAGGTTAAAAAAAGTGATGTAACGAACTTGAAAGCTATTTCAAAGTGAAAGTAACATGGTCCAAAATAAGTTAACCTTTATTATTTAATAGAATAGTTGATAACCTGGAAAGAAAAAAAATATAATGAAACGTTCCAATTGCATAGAAACATTGTTCATAGAATCACTGCCTTTTTATATAAAGGCCATATAAATTTTCAGGTAATTAAAAACGCAATTTTTCCATAGGAAGAAACTTACTGTTTTTTATTAACTATTAAAAAACTAAAATTATTTAAGGGTTATCCGAACACTGACTAGTGGTTAATAACTTCAGAATTAAACCAAACACAGATTCAAACTTCAGCTTAATTAGTGCAAGGCTGATGCTGTAATCTTAACTCTAAAAAATGCTCAAATATCTTGGATTATACAACTGCTTGCAAAAATTATGGAATCACCTCCACATGAATATGGAAGACACATATAACCAACAGCAATTAATTAGGTGAAACAATCACATAATTTAATTAAAAGTACATCTCAGCTACAGGGAGGTTTTTTTTTTTTTAAACTTTATTCCAGGCAGAAATTATATTTACAGAATATAAATTTTTCATCATAAAATTATACATAAATAATATATAGTTGGTTGGTTGTATTTTTTATGGTGCAAGGGTCATTCTGCACCAAGCACAGTAAGACTGTAAGTACAGATTAAAATGAAATGAAATTAAAAATATCAAGGTAAAAAGGAAATAAAAGTGCAATCAAACAAAACGATGAAATAAAACCAGATCAGATTGGAAAATCAAATATGAGATAAAAAGTTAAAAATGAGCTCATGATTAAAAGAGTCACATAAAATTTTACGGAGGTTGAAATCATTTCGGTTAGACAACATATAGAATCTACAATTTTTAGTTACATCTGCCTAGACAGCAATGGGTAAAGACACAGTCTGACTAAACCTACGCTGCCTAGTATTATGTGTTACATAGTTGTATTCTAAACATAAATTTTTATTAAATTTTCAGAACAAACACCATTAATTTACACCATTCTCATCCATTCCCCCCCCCCCTTTTTTTTTGTGACTCTATATAGGTTATTCTAATGCTTTATAAAAAAATTAGTGGTAAATATATTTCTTTTTTCTATACACCTATTAAAATTACAGAAAATATCTGAGTGATGAGAGAGAGAGAGAGCAGGACAAATTCAAGCATCCTATATGACAGCGGATAAATTTTTTAAAGTATGGAATGAGTTTGTAGATTGCAAGGATGGTGGAAGCGTGTTCCACATTCTGTGGATCCTGCACTCCCAATCCATCTGTTTCAAATTTTTGTTCTAGAAAATTGAATTTTAAGTTTATTGATAGATGTTGTTGGGTAATTGTATTGAGGTAACTGTAAATCTATTGGATAAGTAGCTGTATAGTTTTCAAGCAATTAAACATCAGTAATGTTAATTTATAATTTAAGAGATTGTTAAAAGGAAGTATGTTGTATTTTCTTATGCTTTCGAGATTAGGTACACCTGTGGACAGTTTTTGCTTTATCAGTCGTATGTATATCCTTTCCAATGTCAGTATTTTTTTTTTATTTGTTTTCATGGTAAATCCCCAGATTAGTATGCAATAATAAAGGTGAGAGAAAAATTAATAATAGAGGTTTATCAACACATTAATAGGGAGAAAGTACCTAACAGTGTGATTATTCCAGTACGTCTACAGATCCTTGAGCAGAGAAAATTAACATACATATCAAATTTTAGGTTGGATTGAAGTGCTACTCCTAGAAATTTCGTTTCAAAAGACAAAGGGATAACATTGTTATTAATTTTGATTGAAGATTGATTAACATTAAGTTGCTTTTCAATATTAATGAATATGAGACATTTTGTCTTATTTGTAATTAACATAAGAAAGTTATAATTGAAGTAGTCCATAAATTGCTTAATATCTTCGTTGATCATGTTAAATAGTTCAACATTTTTTCCTTATAAAAAATACTTGTATCATTCACATACAGGGTTCCCGTTCACCATAGAGAAAAAAAAAATCCCCTGACTGCTCACATACAAAACTTTGAATTGAACTTCAGCTTCAGGGAAAATAATGTCATGTTCACATGAAATTTAGTTATTCAGAACAGGTTAAGGAAGATTTTTTCTGACTTTTCCAGTTTTGACATTTTTTTTTTTTCGATTTTCCCCAGCTTTTGGGGTTGATTTCAAATTCCCTGACAATTCCAGGCATAGCAGATGATATTTGAGTGCAGGGGCAAGTAAAAAAGGTCATTAATGTAGAAAATAAAGAGAAGTGGGGCCCAAATTTGAGCCCCCAGGAACAGCATAGAGTGGCATTTTTAAATTAGAATTTTGTTCAGTAATTTGAACATACTGTTTTCTATGTCTTAAATAAATTTTAAATAGTAAGTTCCTCTCAACTGGGTAAATTTTTTCATCTGTTTTAGCATAATATGATAGCACTGTTTCTTTCAAAAATAGTTATTGTTGCCAAAGTAATTAATAAGTGTGGATTAAAATAAAAAAATTGCATTTATTCAATGATTTTTCCTTGGCATAATTTTTTTTTTAAAAAATGACCAAAATATGATCCCATTCCTATCCCAAGATGAAACTTCTCAGAAATGATGCTAAGATAGGCAAGTTTATGTATGATTTTTTCATAATTTTAAAAATAGCACTTTTTGAGAAATTCAAGGTCAAAGAGTTCATGGCACGAACTTGAAATCCCAAACTGCCCAAAACTAGTCATGTTGGATATCATATGAAAGCTTATAAAATAATCTATAACATGGTTTTTATTTCATCCTTTTAATAATGGTTTTTGTAATTGCATGTAAGAGGAAAATTATGCCTTTCTCCGGATTTCACAGGCCTATAATCTAAAAAATACTGCAGTTAAAAATCTAAAAATTTGGATTTTTTAATATCTCTGGTAGTACATCAAATGAGCCAAATTTGGAAAAAAATCCAAGGTGGTGAGGTTTTTCCTTTGGATCACTTGATGAGGAATGACCCTGTGTCAAAAGCTCTAGATAAATCGAAAAGTCCCAACCACAGATTCCTTTTGCCAGATAGATTATAAAAGTCAGTTGCCATTAATAAATTATGTTCAGTTGATTTGTTTTTAGTGAAAACAAATTAAATTTCGGAAACATAATTTTGCTCCAAGTAGTTTAGTAATTTATTATAAAGTAGTTTTTCAAAAAATTTTGCAAATACCGATAGAATTGAAATTGGTCGATAATTTGATACATCAGATTTAGATCCTGCTTTATGCACTGGAATAATCCATGCAGTTTTCAATTATTGTGAAATGAGACCTACTATTTTCAGTATATTTTACTGGCACAGGATGAATGTGATAGTGTCCAGGTCCTTTATTTTTATTAAGTGTATTAATCAGACTTAAAAATTCATTTTCAATTCCCTCTAACAGTAAAAAAGAATCAGAGACATTATAATCATGGCAATGATGTAGATTTGTATAAGTAAACATACAATATATGACAGATATCATAAGAAAGTATGACGATGTGTGTACAGGAAATAAAGACGGAATCACCCACATTTCAAGAAAAAATCATGAAATAAATGTAATATTTGCGAACGGAACCAAGTAATAACACACTTGGATATGGCAAATCAGTTTGGTGATAAAAAGTTGTGACTATGAATTAATCTGAGTTTTATAGCACAAGGACAACAAGGGTCATACTGCAGGCGACCTACACTTTTCCAAGGAATCAGAATCCATTAAGGCCTTGGGAACCAACCCCCCGACGACGGAGAAATTTAGTCAGTAAGCACTTTTTTTTCCTTTTCTTTCTTTCTTTCTTTTTTTTTTTGGTAAAACAGTTGGGAGTCAAACTCGGGATAACCACATGCTAGGCAAACACATTTCCACTACACCACCCATAGAAGAAACAGCTGTTTCTTGTAGGGGAAAATGACAATCATATACTTGAGAGAAAGTTTTCAATCACAGATTTGCCAATTACGTGAATCAGAAACAAGCATTAATAACAAAAATAAAAACTGTGAGGAATATGAAAAAAATGTATGCTTGGAACCACTAGAGGAGGGGAAAAAAAAAGGTTGAGAATATTGTTGTTAAAACGAAATAATTTTCAAGACATTGATCAAAAATGGACAAACAGAACTTTCCAACTGGATATTAAAGGATCATCAGAGATCGATGAAGTAAAATACTCTCAAAAAAGAAGGATGTGATCGGAAAGTAGGTGGTAATAATGTGGAAATGAACAGGGCAAGTAAGTGTGGAAGAACTTTGGAGAAGCATTTATTCTATACTGAACCTGGTTAAATATGATAATTTCACATTTAAAAGTATGAAGCTTTAAATAAATATTGTATAGGAAATATTTCTTAGTTTAACATATAGGGTAGAGCTTGGATATATTGAACTTTCTCTGTTCAAAACCTCCCAGACAAGTTAACTTCTCAAAATTTCCAAACTTTACTTTTAAAAATAAAAGATCATGTGAAACATTTGTAAGATAGATACTGTATAACAAATGAGAAACACCATGCATAAAAATCTAAACCAGTATTAAACTTTACCATTCCATTGCTTCATCTAATCCTTCACCTTTCAAGGCCGAGGTTTTAAATATTTGGAAGGTCCTATCTTTCAAAGCATCTAATCCTAATGACTGATGTACTTGCGCTACAGTTAAGGCTCCTTCCACATCTTGTTTATTGGCTAAAACTACCAATATTGCCTTTTTTAGTTCATCTTCCTAAAATATATTTTAAATTAGCTTACTAACTCATCACATTTAATAGTCATATTACACGTGAATATAATTTCAATAAAATAGTAATAGTACATTAAAAGGTAATCATAAAGAAAATTTATAAGCAATTATAAAATAAGTCAAAAGTTAATATAAAGGAAAAATTATTTTTATTACAGCTGGAAAATAAGGTATTGAATTTTAAACTAATGAAAACAAATTTTGTGATCATAATTCTTACTTCTTACAATAGTTATATTGCAAAGATGGTAACTATTTATGACTTTTAAAAATTTATTAATCATAAATATGTGAATGAACAGTTGTTACCTAAATGCATACATATCGAAAACTAGAATCTAACTTCATTTTCGATCACATACAGTAGGGCCCAAATATAATAAAGAGCTTGGGACCAACAAAAATGCTCATTATGTAAAACTATTCATTAAATCCATTTTAGAATTTAAATTTAAAATTTTGGAAATAGAATCTGTATAGGAAACATGCACATTTAACATGCATATAATAATATTTAGCCTTGAATTCGCTTAAAGTTTAATGAATGTATTATATGACCACTTGAAATTCAGTAAAAAAAGAAAACAAACTTACATAACTAATCATTCTCAAAATGAGCTTTACTTAGAGATGGTGAAAAAGTGGCCCATTGTTCTTTTCTTTATTTGGCAGTACCTATATTCATTTGATTTTCATCATAAAATACCTTGTGCATCAAAGACATGGTCATTGGTGTAATCCATCGCCTCAAAAAAGATTTTCTACAAATTCCATGCAGTAACAAGTCTGTGATTGTTTAAATCATACATCGTAAAAGCAGTTTTGCAAACAAAAAATGGCTTTTTGTTTGTTTTTAATACTGCAAAAGAAATAGTCCCTTGAGAAACACTTTTGTATAATAAGTAGGCCAATGCTCTTTTTTGTACATCCAGCTGATTGGTGTTTGTGAAGGCAGGTGTTGTGAATTGCTTACTATTTATTTTGAAGGGGTAAGAGTTCTAAAAAAATTCTCCCTTTTCAAGTTCTGGGAAGTTTGTTTAACTAGGTATGCTTCAGTTAAAGAGACTTGCAATCACCAATTTTTTTTTCTCCTTCAAATGCTAGTTTCTGCATTGCGTGTGTAAAAAATCTCGCCATTTTCCATTGTTAAATTTGGAGAGTGCAAAAAAAGTAGTGTCCTCAAAAAAAAAAGTGTATTGACTTTAACATTATACTAAACAAAATCCATGCTTTCCTCACTAGATCTGGGAACTGTCTAAATGCGGTGTCATTATAAGTGAGTTCAATCATTAGATCGTGAGATCCTTCAAAGAAGTTAATTACTTAGCTCTCTTTGACATATTTTAGACTATACATATTTAGTAATATTTAAAATCTTAAAAATAAACTAAGTAGGAGCATGTAAATATCTGCAATTATTCCATAATAAAATTTGTCACAACTTTGTCTCTTAAGGAATATTTATTAAATTTAGGAATAATGATAACCATACACACCCACATATACAAGGTGTGCCATAAATTTGGATGGATTTTAAAAAACCATAAAAAATGAAGAAATTGGTGTATCAGGGTGCGGTTTGCACTTTTGGGCTTGTCAAAATGTCGGATTTTTTCTGATATGAGAAATAAAAATAGCGAAAATTCTTGCCGGTAGGTGGCGCTATTTGGCACTCAGTTAACAAAATACATGTAAAATATCTAGATTATACAGAAGGTATTCGTTTCTACTTGAAAATGCAAAAATCTAAATGTTCAATGTGTTCACCCTCACATGTAAGAATACATATAATATATACCATATAAGTGCCTGTGATGGTTATAACCCCCATTAACATCCTCCTGTGTATGCCAATGGCATATCCTATACACCTCCAGTATCTGTTATATATGTGTAATAGAAAATGACAAAAAAGAAACAAATATATAATTGCAATAAAAAGTCATTTCATATCCATCGAATACCTGTCAATTTAATGCAGAAAAAAAGTATATTTTTTTAATGTGTATGAATAAATACATAAAACAAAGATTTTTTAATGATACTTATGCATATTATTCATATTTTTTAGACTAAGAGTTATTCTTTAGAAGCTTGACATTAGATAAAATCACACCTTTCAAGCTTGTGTGCGGATTTTTACTTTTAAAAATCCCTATTTAATGCAAAGGTAAAGATCGTTTAAATTGCAGAAAAATTGAAGATATACACCAAAAACAGAAAATAAAGCTGAAAAAAAAATTCTGACAAAAAAAGAAGTTTTGGGTGCTATGCCATCACCAATCTTATGGACCAAGTGGAAGTTACTTACAAGGAACCCCCCCCCCTCCCTCACCCACCACAGAGCTCATATGCTGAATCTAGCGAATTTAATTCAGTTAAAAGTACACATCATGAGAAACCTAATATGCGACAATTAGCAGCTATCTCCTCGGATTAATGTTAAAAATAATATAAAATGAGTTTGAGTTGACAGAAGAGAGACTTTATCTCCATTTGGCGCCTTTTAATTTCTTCCATAAATTCCTCAAAAAGTATCCAAACAACATTAAATATATTATCTTATAGTTGATGGTCTATTGTAGGAAGCCCTATGTTAAGATAAACCAAATATGTAGCCAATAAGATCGCCAGGATAAATGGCTAGTTGAAGTTGCGTTTTGGTTAAAGGTCGAGTTAAATATATGTTATCAAGTAAGTCACCCCTTGTGGTGAGAATTACGAAGATCAAAGAATAGATGATGTAATTAACAAAAAGATTTAATGACTGCAAAATTAAAACATAAACCAAAAATCAAAACTATCCATTGAATGTTAACGAATATCTCTCTCTTTCTTGCAAGATTTACTCCATTTTCTCCAAAGTTTTCCCATTTTCACATAAAATCACACCATCATTTCACATAGTCACAAACGAGAAAGCAAATTAAATATTACACAACTAGTAATATTTTAACAACAACGGTTTTGCCCACACACTCCCCCTCCAAGTGAAAATGGAGGAAGTTATTTTTTATTGGAGTGGCTTAACAACTTTTCATCCATATCTGGTTATGTAATTAGTTGGCGCGAAAGTAGCTTTTTTTGGTAATGGTTGGTTTGACAGTACGTTGTGACTTTGAAAAATGTTTGAGAATAGGAACTATTTTCTGTTCTGGTTTAGTATTTGAAAATAAACTTGTTGTCGAATTAGATTAGAATTAAAGCAAGGTTTAGTTCTGTCTACAGAAATGTTTGTTGCCCTTTAATGTTGAGTATGAAGGTTTTGTCACGACGTATTACTTCGAATGGTCCTTCGTATGGTGGTTGAAGTGAACGACAGATTGCATTAGTTCTAAGAAATACATGTGTACAAGTCTTTAGATCTTCGAAAATGAAAGGTTTAAAAGATGAATTATTTTTGCCAGGTATTGGCTTTAGTTCTTGCATGATCATTTTGAACGATGAAACAAATTGTGATTGTTGAACCGATTTGATGTCAACAAACATATCTGAAGGTAAACGTAGATTTTCATCGTAAACCATCTCGGCAGTGCTTGCCTGAAAACCAGTGTGAACAACACTTCTAAGACCGAGTAAGATAAATGGCAGAAATTCAGACCATTTATTCGATGATCCATAACACATTATAGTAGATTTTAGAGTGTGATGTCAGCGTTCTAACATGCCATTGGTTTGTGGGTGAAAAGAACGTGAATGATTTCTTTTAAACTCGAGAATATTACACAATTCACGAAATAATTGAGATTCAAATTGGGAACCTTGATCACTAATAATAGATACAGAAGTTGCATAACAAGAGATCCAATTATCGATTAGAGTTCTGGTCCCAGTTTAAGCAGTGATGATGTTGAGATGGAACTTAAAAAAAAAAGAAAAAAGTTCACCGGTCGACGCATCTCATTTTTTATTATTTCTATTAATTATTGTATTTTGTGTGTTTGATTTCAATGATACTGTCCACATTTATTTTCATACCCTAAGGAAAGTTCAAGAGAGTTAAAACTGCAGTAACGGAGCTAATGTATGTAGCTGATAATAGAAAAATATCCATGTTCAACAATTAGCAAATTATTGCCTGGACATTAATTTGTTTTTATATATGAGTGAAGATTGTACTATTTGGGAAATTACGAAGATTGATAACTACTTACTTTGATATATGTTATAATGAATTTTGATAATTGTGATGATAAATTTGATAACACATATTTTTTACAGAATAACATTTGTTATAATTTTGAAATGTATTATAACATTGATATTTTTTTTAAGTTACTTAGACATGTTATAATTTTCAATTTAATTAACTTCATATAATCTTATAAACTTTAATTAATTTCTACCCTTCTTTTGGCATTATCAGTTTACTACCTTTATTCTGGAATATATTTTTTTTCCTTCTACTTTTAAAACTAAAACCATCCACACGGCAATGTGGGTCTCACATCGGGGTCTTATCAATCCACACACTTCGCCATTTATACCTCTTCAGAGTTCTCTTGCCACATACTTTCACTGGAGAAACGTAATAAAAATACTAACACCATGACAGTCTAGCATTAAATCTACCTCTATAGGGAAAACCAACTGTCATCGGCTACCACTTATGGTCTATGTTTATGAGAAAACACCAGAGCCAGGCCATACCAGATGAACACGTGGAATGAACAAACATAACACCTGCAAAATTGACAGATGACATGTATGACTCAGCCACCAAATAGAGCCAAAAAAGATATCAGCTAAAGTTGGTGGGCACATTGCCCATGTTATCGAATGGCCTGTGGAAATGGCTCTTGGCAAGATTTTTGGCTCTGTTTAATTCTCAAATAGCCAATAATACAGATGCCTCGACCACCTCAAAATGTAAAAGACAAACTACTGTGGGCAATGCCCCTGGGTAAATACATATTTTTCCTTTCTTCTCTTCCTATGCCCCTTTAAGCTTTAAAAGTTTAATTTTCTTTAGTAACTTAACATACAATATTCTGCATGTTTTTCTTCTTTGAAAATGATTGTTTTGTGGGGGCCAGATCCCATAAAAAGTAAAGTTGATTTGATTAATAATTTGAAGTTGGAATTCTTCCCAATTATATAAAAAATTTGAAACTCATACTGCTGAAGTTAACAAATTAATGTCAAAAATATTTGACAATGATTGTTGTTTTTCATAATTAAAAGTTTTAATTCCTGGGGGGAGTTATTAAAATTTATATATTGTATAATTAAGGAATTTTTTACTTGTATTTTTAAATATCGTAACTATTAAAAAGCATTGCCAAAAAAAATGTGTCATTACTTTAGTAAGTTTCTTTTAAAATTCTAAGTGCATGCCTAAGTAGTAAATAACTAAGTTTTTAATCAAATATTATTTTCAATGGGGGTTTTTAACGTCAATTAAATTTAGTTTGTTTTATACTGTCTGGCCTTCTTTATGCACCGTTCCTGGTGTTATTAGTGGAATCCAACCAATTTGTATCTGCCACTAGACAGATCACGAGCCTCTAAAAATAATTAATTTCTGAAGTTCAACTTAGGAAAGCAAACCCTTGTATATTTTAATAAGAAATCAAGCCCTTTCATATTTTAATAGGAATGAACCTAAACTCAATTTCGCCGAATCAAACCTGGAATAATGGATGTTTGTAAAAGGTTAAAACGTGTAGCGAGTTCATAATCTCTGGCCAAATTGGAAACTTAATAATATAAATAACCAACTATATCTCAAATAATAATTATATTATTCAATTCAATCAACACCATTATTTTGATTAACTATAAATCAATTTATTAATAAATACAAATTATAATAATAAAATCCTTAATTAAAATTATATTATCCTTTCAAAATCACCCCCACAGTATCTTCTATGGGAAAAGCTTCCGGCCATCTAGTAAATCTGTCGATGACAGTAAGACAATACTTGAAATCGCTTGAATAAGGTAAAGGGCCAATGAGATTAAATGATTAAAAATTTAATGCAGCACATTTTCTTTAATTTTTCTATATAGGTTAACGATTAAATATGAGGTTGTTTTTTTTTAGAAAATTTGAATAATTTACAAAATAATCCATAAAATTATAAAATATGAAAATCAGCACATCTAGCAGAAAATTCATAAAAATATATATATATTATTGTTTTTACCTCAAGCATTGACACAAGCTCTTGTTTAGAAATACCAATCCGATCTTTGTCAGCACTATCCACTACATAGATAACAGCATCAGTGTTAGCATAATAGCATCGCCAGTATGGCCTAACAAAATTGAAATTAAATTAATCTTAAAAAGCAAATTTAGCTATTTGTTATACAAAAATATTTTTGGAAGTTAAAAAGTATGTGTATGTATATATATATATATATATATATCATTATGAGCCTTAGAACTTGTTCCAAAGCCCTCCTAAGCAGGGATACTTTAACAACCCTGTATATTTTGAACGGTGTCTCTACACTATAATTAAATTTTTTTTTTTCATTGTCCTCACAGAAGAAATTGTATTTTATAACTTTCATTGGATTCTACAATCTTGAATGCCTCCTTATGTTTAACAGTCTCAGAATGCAAAGTAATATCAAGTTCACCAATGTGAGTAATTATACTATAATTTTTGCCACCCACGTTTTAATTACAGCTCAAACTAGAGCTTGTGTAATTTTGGAGAAAAAGAGACGCTTTCCCCATCCTGGATTCGAACCAGGGTCCCTCCGTTTAGCCCGGAGTGTCTTGGACCGCTAGACGAATGAGGACAGTGATGTGGACAGGAATGTAAGTAATGCTTATGTCTTTACGGCAACACGTGCAGAAAGCATATTTTGGCCCCAGTCTTGATTTTTGAATAAAATTAAACATCTTGGTACAGTCATTTTAAAACATTCGATGGTACCTTTTACAGGGCTCCCAGCCGACTTTTTACAAGAACCTAGGAAAATAAGGACCACTTTTTTTAAAAAAGGAGACTAAGGACCTAATACAGTGATTTGTAGACATGACTTATTTTTTAAATAATTGTCACTCAATTTAAATAAATTTGTTTGATATCCTTTTTTAGATTTTTTTTAAATATTGGTTCTTTTCATAAAGAACACAATTATAAAAAATTACCTTCTGCCCTACATCTCCACCCACTTCTGAAAAAAAAAAGATCTAATGAGCAAGAAGAACTGAAAAATAAACAGTGCTGATTTTACTCAAAACAGAAGCCAGATATTTATTATGTAACCTCAATAATTGCTTAAATTCAAAATAAAATCAAATTCATTAAATTATGATAGCCATGACTTGTACATTTACCGATACATGGACCAATACAATGAAACACAGCCAATGAAGAAACAACCTTTCACAAAGAAAGATGCAAACAGAATGAATATGGAGTTACGGCCGGGTTTCAAATTTTGATGTCTGAGAAGTGTAAAAAAAATAACAGCGATTGTAAATGTTGAATATTTTTTGTTCTTGGACTAAGAAGGCCAGATTCCTAAAATAAATGCTTAAATTTTACATGCCAATGAAAGACACAGCACCTGCGGCAAGGCAAAACTGGTGCACATGGAATCGCACCGCGATTGCTTACAGGAATGCATTTTTAAACATATGAATATTGTGACTGCGGATTATTTACATTTAATTAACTAATTTCCAAAGTTTCAATCAACCATGAAAAAAAAAGGGGGGGGGAACAATAGGGAGCAAATGTTAAAAAAAATAAAGACTAATATAGACTTCACATGAAAATACAGACCATCTGTGAGCCCTGCTTTTATTAACAGTTGACATCCATCTCTCTCATTAACATTATTTTCAAATACTTAAAAGAAAACTTCCCTTTAGGAGCAAAGAAATACCAACAACGTCTAACATATGGCTTCCCTGAACTATTAATACATGGCTTTCCTAAACTTAGTGAGTCAAATGCTTGATCAAAAGCACACTGTGTTGATGCAGTTCCTTTTTTCCTCTCCCAATAATCAAGATGTACAGTGACATCACACTATCTAATTAAGAGCTAAAATTCCACACCATGCATGCACATGTCAATGGCAGATACGTTTTTCTCTGTATTCTCTGTCTGTAAGAAAATCTTTTGTTCATCCGAACTTCTTCAATGCGGTCTAGGTCAGGTATTCCAGTTTCTCTTATCTCCTGAAGGAACACTGATGGAGTTAAAGCGACAAGATTGCTTGTGTCTTCGGCCACGTACGTGAGTGGTCTCTAATTAATGATACTTTCAACATCTCAGAGAACAATATTTAGTTCTTCGTATATTAAACAGGCCTTTCCTAGTACCCTCTTGAGGATGTCTTTGATAAGTCTTATCATTCTCTCCCAAAATCCTCCCCACCATGGAGCAGATGGTGGATTGAATTTCCATTTGATTTTTCTAACATTAGCATATTCTTGCAGTTTTTCCCAATTGAGTGATTTGATTTCGTGGTTACATCCTACGAAGTTGGTACCTTTGTCAGAGTACACCATGTTCGGCCGTCCTCTACGCGATATAAATCGCCTGAAGGCCAGAAGAAAACTATTGGTTGACAACGAGATAGTGAGTTCTAGACGTATAGCTCAGAAAACTGCACAACTAAATATAACGATCCATGCCTTGGTTCCGTTCTTTAAATATAACGGTCCGGCGAGGTCAATCCCAACAATTTCAAAAACTGAGGCATCTCTAACTCTATCTTCAGGTAGAGGGGCGCTCATTACTTCAACAGGACGGGAAGAAAACCGCTTGCATCTGATACATTCATGAATGACATGACGAATTGTCTTTCTAGTCCGAAGGATCCAGTAATTTTCTCTCAAATTTGACATCAATACATGTACTCCAGCATGATTTAGATCTAAATGCCGTTGTATAATCAATTTCGAAACAATTTCATGTGTGGACGGAAGAAGGATAGGGTAGCGGAACGCATCAAGATCTTGTCTTAAACTGATTTTCGATTTCACCCGAAGAAGTCCTTCCGTATCAATATACGTTGGCATAGATAATTTCTGCAGAAAATCTTCACGAAAATCTTGATTCTGAACATACTTCAAAATAATCCTTTCAGCTCGAGAAAGTTCTTCTATTTGTAAATTTCCACATTTTCTATTACCTTTGTCTCTGATGTTGTAAAATCGAAAAATCCACGCGTTCACCCTAACTATCTTATTATATGACGATATCCTCTCAAACAGACATGTATTTTCCCTAACCATGTCTGAAGCAGAAATAATAGTCTTCCTTTTTTCGGAATCAACGATTTCTGGATCAGCAAGAAAATCACATTTTGGCCAAAATTCTGATTGCTTCTTTAACCATTCAGGCCCCTCCCACCATCGGGAATCCAATAGGTGTTTACCTGAACATCCTCTAGAGGGAAGATCTGCCGGATTCAAAGTTCCTGGAACAAAATTCCAAGAATCAGGATTTGTTAAATTACGAATTTCTTTCACTCGATTGGCAACAAAAATACCCCACGAATCAGGTTTCTTTATCCAGTGCAAGGCATCTGCAGAATCAGTCCAAAACTTAGTAGGAATTTTCTCCAAATCTGTCTTCAATGAGTTGTATAATCTGGCACCTATGTTACAAGCTAACAGTTCTAAGCATGGAATGGTGACCTTCTTTAGAGGAGATACTCTAGTTCTCGCTTGAACCAGCTGACAGTATACTTCATGACTGCTGTTTTCAACACGCAGGAAGATACAAGTCGCGTATGCAGACTTACTGGCGTCGCAAAAAACATGTAAACTGCAACTGCTTTCAGATTTCAGCCAGCCATAAACATGTCGTGGTATATTAATATCTTTGAGGAACTTTAAGTCCTTTTTCCATTTGCCGTATTCTTTGCTTATTTCCTCAGGCAACTCTTTGTCCCAAGAAATTTTCAACTGCCAGCACTTCTGTAGCATTATCTTTGACAGTAACGTAACAGGACAAGTAAAACCAATTGGATCAAATATTCGATGAGCTGTCGACAGAATTTTCCTTTTTGTGATTATTTCTTCCTTCGTATCAACCAGACCTCTTAGATCAACGCTAAGAGTATCCGTCTTTAAATTCCACGAAAGTCCAAGTACAGGAGCAGTGTCACAGCCATTCATTAGATCCTTTGACAACTGACTTTCACGTTTAAAGTCTGAACTGGTTAAAGAAAAATCATACGTTAAATTCCACTGCCATCCACGGAGATCAAATTTTGCCAAAGACATAACTTCTTTTGCTTCATTTATGAATTTTTGAAGCTCAATTTCACTATCTACACTTGAAACACAATTGTCAACATATAGTGATCTTTTCAATCGTTCTGAAGTTTCTTCCAGGTGAGGAGGTAAGTTATCCAAGTGATAAGCCAATGTGGCACCTAACAAGAAAGGGCTGGCAGACACGCCAAACACAACTCGACAGTACCTATAAACCTTAAAATGCTCGGGATTTCCTTCCTTCCACCATAGAAATCGTAAGTAATTTCTATCATTTTAATTAATAGGGTTTAAAAAGAAGTTACTTGCTTATTCACAGTATGGTGTTGCTTTATGACAATGCCTGACTGCATACTGCTGCCAACATTCAAGACATTTAGCTGAGAATAAATTTACCATCTCTTCCCCCCCCCCCTCCTTCCTTCCTTGCAGCACAGATTTGGCATCATGAGATTTCCATGAGTTCTTTTATCTGAAAAAGTTATTTGTTGATCATCATTCCTTCAAAGATGATGTTGTGAAAGAAGCCGTGAATGTGTGTTTTCCATCAGAAGCAGCATCATTATATGATACAGGGATACAAAAGTTAATGCCTGGTTATGGACAAGTGCCTTGATGATGAAAACTACATATAAAAGTAGATTAAGGTATGCAGAATCCAACTAAGGTAGAAAAAGTTTTGTCCACTTTAACACAAATGTGAACCCTAAAATACATTGTATCTTTTATTAGTTCAGGATTATGAAGTTTTAAATAATTAAACAAACTGAAGATTACCTGATACTTGTTTGTCCTCCAAGATCCCACACTTGAAATTTCAAATTTTTAAATGTAACTTGTTCCACATTAAAGCCAATCGCTGAAAAATATTTGTAATGAAACTCACAAATGATGCATTAAAAAAAAAAAAAAAAAGGAAGAAAAGAAACAGAAAGAATTTTTATAAATTTTCACTTTTTACTATTACAAATTTAGATAACCATGTGATCTAACTCCATATTTTAAACATTTTTCCTTTCAAATTTTGATTTTTCATTCCACTTAATGCCAATTCATTTACAGCATTACTTAACCAAGCTAAATGATTACTTTGATTTTTATCTCCAACAGTAAAGGGATAAAAACAAGGTTACTGACACATTCTAGATTTAAACTTAAGCTATTGTTATAAAACAGTAGTTTTAATAATTGTAAAACACAGTTTTTAGTTTTAGATTAACCACATGCAGTATTTCCAAGTATCACTCTCATTATTAGCCATAGATGTTACTTAATTTTGGTGATAAAACAGAAACTAACATTTCTAATTTAGTTTGGGCACTAGTACAATAATTCTAGAAACATGTCACTATACATATTTCAACCTCCAATAAAAATATACAATTTTGAATGAAACAAAATTAACATTACATTCAGGAGTGTCACTGGACACTCATAAAACTGGGTCCGAAGGACCCGCTTATGTTTAAAAATGTGATTTTATTTAATTTTTTAAATGAGGGTAAAAAAAAAATCCTTACTGAATCAGTTTAATAAGTTTTCCAGCATAACATTATGAAACTATTTCATATTGCATTTTCAAATAGGTAAAATTAAAATTTTAAATAGGAACATATTATGGCTTTGAACCACCAGAACGATTATTCTTTAACACGTTCGCTGCCAAAGCTGATATGGTGCATCCGTTCACACGTGCCAAGATCCTATCTGCATTTTTATGCTTTTAAATTATTTTCTGTTTTATTTTTTAAATCTACATTTTGAGAAATAAATGATCCATTTCAGTATGCCAAGAGTATTATGTAGTCCCTTCTTGTACACCAAACACCTAAACACTGCGCGCATTTGCTACAGCAATACTCATACTCAGTGATTTTGGTAAGGTGATCAATAACGAGTATTCTCATAGGTGGAAGCGAATGTATTAAGAAAATGACATTTGCTGTGTTAATTACATTTTTTAACACAGACAGTAGTGGCCCTTCCAATGATACAATCATCAGGTGTTTTCTTCATTTATTACACTAATAGCGTGTCTCTCCCCAAGGGTGCAGGTTCACTAAATAGCAGATCCCTGAGATACGTACTTTTTCTAACACTGGGTCCTTGGTTTCTATTTAGCACATTTTAAGTACCATGGCATGTCTACGGCACCCTCGACGCTAACAGTGTATAAATACCTTTATCAGAGTTTAGGTGAGTAAAACTTTTAATAAAAATAAGACCACATTAAAGACCCTACTTTTCCAACATTCACTAGTTCAACCTTCTGAGGTGTCTGGTTTATCGAATTTTATCCACTGGGGCTGAGAAAATTAGTCTGTTTTTTTTTCTTTCCTAAAAAATAAATTGCTCTTATTTTTATTTTTTTTATTTAAACATTCAAGACCCTATTTTTTCAACAACCACTGATTCAAGGCTTCTGCAGCATTACGTTTCTTGAATATTATCCATTAGGGCAGTCTCGGTAGAAGGCCGAGAAATAGAAAAATGTTCAGAGGGTAAGAAAAAAATTTTTTAGGCAGTTTCAAAAACTCTATAAAAAGTATGATCCTAGGTAACCTTGGAGACTTTATGACGATTCAACATAGCGGATACAATGAAGGTTAAGAAACAATTTTTATCAACGTTTTTTAGATATAGTAATATTAACCAAGGCTCGAAATCAGCGGTTGTTAGTCGTAGTTTGCACCTATAAATTTTGTTTTGACGACCAAGATTTTAGACCCAGTCGTTATTTTTGGCACCTAACTTTATTTTTATTGTTTATATAATGCAAATTTCGATTGCTCAATCCTTTATTTTTCCTTTTGCCAATCTCACGGCTGCACATCACAAGATCAGAATCACTGTTACTTTCGTTAAGGGTGGGGGGAACCCATGGTCTGCAATCTAGTGGGTTGTGTCCAACTACGATATCTCGCTCCCCCCCCTCATCTCAATGTAACCATTTCTACCTGTAAAGAAGTTTTTTAGGGATAGTTTTCGTTCAGTGATATTCCTTGGCTTTGCCCTCATTTTTAAGTTTGCTATCAATTTTTAATTACATGATCGGTACTAAAGTTTCTAGGATTCAGTCGATTCGCCCTCCCCTCGAAAGTGTCTCCCGTTTTTGTCCCAACTTGAAATTCTGGAAAATTTCGAAAAAGTCCCCCACCTCTCCTCCCCACAAAATAAAACATTGGGAATAAAAATTTCGTTGTCAAATAAAATAATTCGCAAAAACATCTCGCTATTTCTATCTTAACATAATGTACATAAGATAATCTTAACATCTACCCTCAATACTCGGGGATTTCATGTCGCACTTGAGCAGCCGGATCAACGAAATTGTATTTGTTCACTTCAGCATAAAATTGCTCATAAATGCCCCGTGTTTTCTGTGAATTTTAATTTAATTTTTTGGGTGGTTAGGGGGTTCGACGCTTCTAACTATGGTCTTGCTACTAAGGGGCAGAATATGAAATAATATCAGTTTCATTAAAAAGCACCTTTATAAAAAAAAACGTTCAATTAGAGTTATCTTGACAAGATTTTTTTTTTTTAACTGCACCCAAGTAAAACGTTTTGGTAACTGAATTAAAATTGTTAGTGCTATTGATGCCCAACTTTCTGTTCCTAATTTTCAACCCTGGGTATAGTGTGACTTCAAAAAGGGGCCATCTCCAATTTTTTGCCATGGCTCCCTCAAATAAAGAATTATATCTGTTATATATACCATCATGAATTGTCATGCGAGTCTGCTTTGCAGCATTTAATGGCAGAATCTCTATCGTTGTCTTCATTTTGTAATTTAAGCGAAGTATTTAATTTTATAATAATTCTTTCTCTGAGTACAGCCGAATGTGAAAGAGATTTTAGTTATTTTAATTTAATTAAAAGACAAGCAAGACTTTGGCTATTACTTCCTACTGTGGATTACTTATTTGTTAAGCTGTATGGATCAAGAATCAAGGGCAGACACAGGGGGAGGTCACAGGGGTCATGACTCCCAAAATATATTTTTTCACTGTAAAAAATTCCAACTTTCATGATAAATGAAGGGTGTTATTCCAAGACCATGGCAAATTCTGTCCTTGACCCTCCCCCCCCCCCCCAAATGAAAGCCTGCGTCCGTCTTCGCCAAGGATGTCTGAATGCAATTTGCTGCATACAATTAATCTATGGTAGAGAGATGTAGAATATGGATGTATAAGGTGACCAGACTTTAAAAAGTATTTATGTTTTTTAATAAATGTTTC
>QLNU02015360.1:202510161-202522673 GCA_006491805.2 Dysdera silvatica
TTTGTTCTAGAAAATTGAATTTTAAGTTTATTGATAGATGTTGTTGGGTAATTGTATTGAGGTAACTGTAAATCTATTGGATAAGTAGCTGTATAGTTTTCAAGCAATTAAACATTAGTAAGGTTAATTTATAATTTAAGAGATTGTTAAAAGGAAGTATGTTGTATTTTCTTATGCTTTCGAGATTAGGTACACCTGTGGACAGTTTTTGCTTTATCAGTCGTATGTATATCCTTTCCAATGTCAGTATTTTTTTTTTATTTGTTTTCATGGTAAATCCCCAGATTAGTATGCAATAATAAAGGTGAGAGAAAAATTAATAATAGAGGTTTATCAACACATTAATAGGGAGAAAGTACCTAACAGTGTGATTATTCCAGTACGTCTACAGATCCTTGAGCAGAGAAAATTAACATACATATCAAATTTTAGGTTGGATTGAAGTGCTACTCCTAGAAATTTCGTTTCAAAAGACAAAGGGATAACATTGTTATTAATTTTGATTGAAGATTGATTAACATTAAGTTGCTTTTCAATATTAATGAATATGAGACATTTTGTCTTATTTGTAATTAACATAAGAAAGTTATAATTGAAGTAGTCCATAAATTGCTTAATATCTTCGTTGATCATGTTAAATAGTTCAACATTTTTTCCTTATAAAAAATACTTGTATCATTCACATACAGGGTTCCCGTTCACCATAGAGAAAAAAAAAATCCCCTGACTGATCTCATACAAAACTTTGAATTGAACTTCAGTTTCAGTGGAAAATAATGTCATGTTCACATGAAATTTAGTTATTCAGAACAGGTTAAGGAAGATTTTTTCTGACTTTTCCAGTTTTGACATTTTTTTTTTTTCGATTTTCCCCAGCTTTTGGGGTTGATTTCAAATTCCCTGACAATTCCAGGCATAGCAGATGATATTTGAGTGCAGGGGCAAGTAAAAAAGGTCATTAATGTAGAAAATAAAGAGAAGTGGGGCCCAAATTTGAGCCCCCAGGAACAGCATAGAGTGGCATTTTTAAATTAGAATTTTGTTCAGTAATTTGAACATACTGTTTTCTATGTCTTAAATAAATTTTAAATAGTAAGTTCCTCTCAACTGAGTAAATTTTTTCAACTATTTTAGCATGATATGATAGTGCTGTTTCTTTCAAAAATAGTTGTTCTTGCCAAAGTAATTGATAAGTGTGGACTAAAATTAAAAATTTCCATTTATGCAGATGGTCTTTCCTTGGCATAGTTTTTTTTTTAAATGACCAAAATATGACTCCATTCCCGCCCCAAGATGAAACTTTCCAGAAATGATGCTAATATGTGCAAATTTATGCATAATATTTTCCAAAATTTTAAAATACCGCTTTTTGAGAAATTCAAGGTCAAAGAGTTCATGGCATGGTCCTGAAATTTCAAACTGCTCTAAACTAGTCATGTTGGTTATCATATGAAAGCTTATAAAATAATCTATAACATGGTTTTTATTTCATCCATCTATCATTTCCAGCTCTGAAGGGTTTTGTGTGGTGATTAAAATAAAAACAGTTTATTCAATGATTTTCCTTGGCATAATTTTTTTTAAAACACCAAAATATGTTCCACCCTATCCCAGGATGAAACTTCTCCAGAAATGATGCTAAGATATGCAAGCTTATGGCTGTTACTTCCAAAAATTTTTAACACCAAGTTTTTTGAGAAATTCAAGGTCAAAGAGTTCATGGCACGACCTTGAAATCCCGAACTGCCCAAAATTAGTCATGTTGAATATCACATGAAAGCGTATAAAATAATCTATAACAAGGCTTTTATTTCATCCATCTATCTCATTTCTAGCTTGATTAGTAATAGTTTTTGTAACTGCACGTAAACAGAAAATCGTGCTTTTTTTCCGTATTTCAGAGGCCTATAACTTAAAAAATACTGCAGTTCAAAATCTGAAAATTTAGATTTTTCACTATCTCTGGGTGTACATCTAATGAGCCAAGTTTGAAAAAAAATCCAAGGGGTAAAGTTTTTCCATTGGATCACTTGACACGGAATGACTGCCAATCCCACAACCTTCCACAATCTGGGCAAGAGCTAAATCAACTGAGCTATGGACAATGAACATTCAATCCCCTACAAACATATTTAAATTGTATTTTCCGAAACCGGTTATTTTACGGAATGGGGCAGTACATGGACTGCTTTTTAAACCAAATTGCGAAGAGATCGGTATTAAATTCATCGAAATGCCTGTTGCAGCAGACATATTTATACAAGTCAAACACTACGCAGATTAAATTAAGAAATAATTTTTATCAACGTGTTTTAGGCGTAGTAATATTAACGCCGATGTTATGGCGTGGTTAGATGGTGAAACGTTCACAAAGAAAAGGAATGTTTTTTGTGTTTAGTGGAGCATGATCCCACAACTTTCTACAATCCAGGCAGGAGCTCTACCAACTGAGCTACGGATGGTGAACATTATCAACACCATCTAACTGTGCCATAACATCGGCGTTACTATTACAACGCCTAAAAAATGTTAATAAAAATTGTTTCTTAATTTAATCTGCGTAGTGTTCGACTTGTATAAATATATCTGCTGCAACGGGCTTTTCGATGAATTTAATACCGATCTCTTCGCAATTAGGTTTAAAAAGCAGTCCATGTACTGCCTCATTCGGCGAAATATCCGGTTTCGGAAAATATGCTTTAAATACGTTCGTAAGGAATGGAATATTCGTCGTCTGTAGCTTGGTTGATAGAGCTCCTGCCTGGATTGCAGAAGGTTGTGGGATCGTTCCCCACAAAATGCAGAAAATATTTCTTGACCTTGTGAACGTTTCACCATCTAACCATGCCATAACATCGGCATTACTATTACTACGCCTGAAAAAGTTGATAAAAATTGTTTCTTAATTTAATCTGCATAGTGTTCAACTTGTATAAAAAAAAACAAAGAAGGTAATTTCATGAAAGCCATCTTGGAAAATCGAGGAAAAGCAACGATTTTTTTAATCATTAAAAAAACGAGTAAAAGAAACAAAACTTACATAAAATTGCAGTGTTTACAAAATTAAGACCCCAGACTTTTCTTTGAACCAGTACTTTTCCTGAATCAGCGGGTATTTAGTAAGGGAGGGGAGACTCCCCATACTCCTTTCTGGATACATTTCTGATGATTTTAAAGTATTAAAATAATACTTTAAAATCAGAAATTAATAAAAGATGCTGATCTTAGTTTTAATTTAAGTATACTTTCTTATTGTTGAATCAAATGTTGTGTATCATAATTAGTTAAGAAGGAACACAAAGTTTATAGGTAGAAGCTTAATGTGATTGAACTCATTCACGTGAAAAAACCAGCTGGGTTTTATCAATACTGTGTGTGTGATTTGAGTTCAATCAATCATTGTTTGTCATAGTTACAAATAGCAATCAGCCATAAATTACAAAAGAAAAAAATAATAATATGCCATATGAAAAATCAATTACAAGTACATAACTGAAGATACTCAAGCAAACAAATGATGGGTCCCCAGTAAAAAATGAATTTTAACCTGCTGGAGACCCAACAAATCAAGACACCAAAATACTATCAGACAGAAATTAAAATAACCCTTTTTTAAATAATTTTTTACTGTTTAGGTGTTTAATATCTTCAGGAATTTCATTCTAGTATTTTATTGTCATATATTCAGTTCCTGTCCTGAACAATTCGATCCATTCACAAAATATTTAAATTAGTGTCATCTGGATTTTAAATATATTGATGTACTTGTAATTCAATTAAAAAGATGACAAACTTGCTTTGCAAATAAAATAACCATATTTAAATGTTGTTTTATTATTGCCATATACATATTCCTTAAAGGTTATTTTCTTTTACAAAATATAGATCTATTCAAATAGAATATATGTGAATTAGTATTTGCAAATGGTAACTTATAAAATAAAAAAAAAAAATTTTTAATTTTCATCTAACCATTACATTTTTAATTCACTTGTTTATGTTCACATTATTTATATTATAATTACTCAATTACAATAACTTTATAAAATTACTAACATTAGAACATTCCTAGTTGTGTGGATCTTGTTATCTATCAGCAATTACAATCCAATTAGGCCTTCTACCAATCTTTTTGAATACTTTTCGATTTAAGGTATACTTTCACAATTTTTTTGGCTTTTTCACATCCAAATTTATTTTACAATTTCTACCATATCAGTCCAAAAGTTGAGAATATTTGTTAAATAGATGTTGATGTGATTAAAAGCAAGCCTTTCAAAAATTTACAAAAGTCAATATTTAAAACCTCGTTTTTTTCCACCTTATAACTTATTACTTTCCACCATTTTGTTTACATCAATGGACTTTACCACATTCTCAGAAAACGTCGATTCTGAATAGTAGTCATTATCTTATATTTGAAACATCTTCAAAGAAACACAAAAGTTTGGATTGAAGTTTTCAAGCCACAATTCAGCAGAAATTTCTTGTTCGTTGATTAATCTTTGCCCTTTTAAAGCAGGATCGGTGATATTTGCAAGAAAATGAATAGGGACTAGTGACTGTTCTACGCAATGTTTTATAATATTTTTATATGACGATAGCTCTTTACTATAAAAAATATCAAGTCATATTTCTACAGTGTTTGAAGAGTAAAGCTTTTTTTTTTTTACAATGGAACCTCGTAAAGTGACCGCTTTTTCAAACAGAGCATGGGCAGGGACTTAGTTATGCATATACCAAAGTTTGTTGTGTATAGTGACCACCTGTCTATGGTGAACATTGCAATCCAGTCCCAAAGGTGGTCACTTTAGTCAGGTTCTACTGTATCTAGCTTTTTACCAATAATTGCTATCTATGCCTGCAAATTTATACATTCTCTGTACAAACCTTTATTATCTAAGCACACCAAAACATGTTTTTCAAATTCTTCATTGGGTTCAATTGGCATTTCTACATATTTTCGATAGTTATAGAAGAAATTGGAAAGGCAGGCTTTTTAGGAATTCCACCTTGTTTGTATAGAATTTAATTATTTAAATAATTATCAAAATGCCAACACTAATTAATATCTAAAAGACCCAAAAACCCTGAAATCCCCCCTTCTAAAACCCATAAAGCTCTGAAAAAATCCGGATATTTGCCAACCCTGTCCTGCGCTACTGCAAAGTCAAAAACATTGTTTGGAAAATTCAACATGGTGCCAACCAGGAAGGAGGCAAATTTAGTAGCTTTAAAAACAAAATGGAAGTTGCAGGGAACTTCGGTATCTGCAGTTGGGGGAAGAAAAATAATTTTTGCAGCTTCTAAAAATGCAGAGAACGAACTTTACACTCTACTCAACAAGAAAAATTTGCATGATTGCCAGAAAAACAAGGATCAGGAAACCATATTTGGAGTGGAATCACCAAAATCACCAGGTTACAGTATTTTGTTATCTAGACAAAAAGGCTCTACTTTCCATCATTACAACTTTTATACTAACTTTCCATCATTGTGATTTCCATTCCAACTTTCCACATAACATCAACCTTTGACATTATACCAACTTTCCACCACTGCAGACGTCTGATGCTCATTGGGATCTGCCATGATGGAAAGTTGACAAAACTCACTGAGGGACATGTTCTCAAATAAAAAAATAAATAAAATATATATATATGGCCTGCAAAAGGGTTGCTGGTATCTAACTGGAAGGAGACCCACACGCTGAACGTATGTGACGATGTGTGGAACCGGCCAGGCCAGTAACCTAGTGTCCTACCCCGCCTTCAAGTGGTGCAGGCTGGGCTTTCTATTTATGAGGCAAATTAATATTTGCTACACGGATAGAAAGATAGAAAGGTAGAAGGGGAGGGCTAATTCACCAACCCGTCTAGCCAGCGTGGTGAAATTATGGCTAATTCCTCCATTATGTTGACACACCAGAAACCATGGCCCCTAGTCTCCAGGTGCTGGAGTGCTCCTGATCAAGGCAGCGGTCAGTGTGGCATGAAAGCAGGGGGTGCTAAGAATCACTGGAATGGCCCAGGCTGCCGTTTGTTATTGACCTTGGCTACGTATAATGGACGATCCCTTGCTTCTGAAGCAAAACTTCAGGAATTGGAAGAGGAACTTGAAAAGATCAATTGGGACATTATAGGACTCAGTGAAGTCAGAAGAAAAGGTGAAGAATTGGTGGAACTTAAAAGCGGACATTTGTTTTATTATAGAGGAACGGAAACTGGAAGAACAAGTGGTGTTGGCTTCTTAATCAACAAAAGAATTAAAGACTGTCTTCTGGAAGTTGAAAGTACATCAGATCGAGCAGCGAGGCTTGTTGTTCAACTAACCCAGCGATACCAACTTCAAATAGTACAGGTATATGCACCAACATCAAGCCATACCGACGAAGAGGTTGAAGAATTTTATGAAGAAATCAAACAGTTACACACCAAAGGGAAACAACATATCAAGCTCATCATGGGGGATTTCAATGCAAGAATTGGACAACAGGAACAAGGAGAGACATCGGTTGGTAAATATGGATATGGGGAAAGGAATGAACGTGGCGATCAACTCATCGAATTTGCAGAAGCTGAAAATCTTAGCATCATGAATTCATTTTTTAAGAAGAAACCGCAAAGAAAATGGACATGGAAACACCCAAATGGGGGAACTAGCGAAATTGACTATATCCTGGCAAACAAGAAATCAATTATTGAAGATTGCAGCGTACTGAACAGATTTAATACTGGAAGTGATCATCGAATGGTGAGATGTAAAGTGCGCTTAAATACTAAATTAGAAAGACAGAAGCTCATTAGGAAACAAGTAAGTAAGAGGTTGGATTTAACGAAACTGAAACTCTAAGATCAACAAACATTGAGGATGTGTACATTTGAATGGTGAAACGTGTTTATAAAAATGCAAGTGCAAAATTTCGGTTACATAAAGATACTAAAACTATCAAACTTGGCAAAGGTGTGAGGCAGGAAGATACCATTTCTCCAAAACTTTTTACTTCAGCTTTACAGATGATTTTTCATCTGATAAATTGGAATAACAAGGGAATAAAAATAAACAGTGAATATTTAAATCATTTGCGGTTTGCTGATGACATTGTTATTTTTTCAACGGACCCATTAGAACTCCAAGACATGGTACAACAGCTTTCAACTAGAAGTAAAGAAATTGGAATCAATATAAACTTGAAAAAAACTAAAATCATGTTCAACAGTTTCGTAAACAAAACAAAAATACAAGTTGACAAAGTTGAGCTATAAGTTGCTGATTCATATATTTACCTTGGACAACTGATTTCAATGGAAGGCAACATTATGAAAGAACTCAACAGACGTATTAAACTTGGCTGGAGTGCATTTGGAAGAACCAGTTTTATCCTGAAGAGAAAATTACCTTTGTGTCTAAAAAGAAAGGTTTTTCCAAAAGTTGTGTATTGCCAGTCCTCTCTTACGGATCAGAGACATGGAGTATAACAATTACAGCAATACGGAAGTTACAGACAACACAAAGGAGCATGGAGTAAGTTAAAGGAAGTTTATCTGTTGGGAAGAAACACATCATTGCATTAAAAGGAGAGGATGGCACCGTAACAAGAAATAGGGAAGAAATACTTAGAAGAGTTGAAGAATTCTACAAAAAACTATATGAAAGTAACAGTGAATTAAACGAAGACACTGAAATAGTCGAAGGAACAGCTCCTAAAATCTTAAAAGAAGAAGTTTCATTTGCAATAAAAAATATGAAGAAAGGAAGAGCCCCTGGTGATGATGGTATTACATTAGATATCCTAAAAGAAGCTGGAGAATATGTAGAAGACATACTTGCAAAATTCTTTACCAAATGTCTTAACAGCGGTAACATACCAAACCAATGGGATTCTGCAACAGTAATTCTTTTGCATAAAAAAGGTGATAAAGAGGATTTGAAAAATTACCGACCAATTAGCTTGTTACCTGCTATTTATAAAATCTTCACAAAAGTGCTAACACATCGCCTGCAGAAAAAATTAGATGCAGCTCAACCAAGAGAACAAGCTGGATTTCGAAGTGGATTCAGTACAGTGGACCATATTCAAGTATTAAGAGAATTAATTGAAAGAACACATGAATATGAACTTCCATTGTGTGTTGCATTTATTGACTATGAGAAGGCCTTTGACTCTATTAAAACATCAGCAGTCATCAACTCTTTAAGATCAACAGACATTGAGGATGTGTACATTGACATGGTGAAACGTGTGTATAAAAATGCAAGTGCAAAATTTCGGTTACATAAAGATACCAAAACTATCAAACTTGGCAAAGGTGTGAGGCAGGGAGATACCATTTCTCCAAAACTTTTTACTTCAGCTTTACAGATGATTTTTCAGCAGATAAATTGGAATAACAAGGGAATAAAAATAAATGGTGAATATTTAAATCATTTGCGGTTTGCTGATGACATTGTTATTTTTTCAACGAACCCATCAGAACTCCAAGACATGGTACAGGAGCTCTCAACTAGAAGTAAAGAAGTTGGACTCAAGATGAACCTACAAAAAACTAAGATCATGTTCAATAATTTCGTAGAGGAAACAAAAATACAAGTTGACAACATTGAGCTAGAAATTGCTGATTCATATATTTACCTTGGCCAGCTGATTTCAATGGATGGCAACATTATGAAAGAACTCAACAGACGTATTAAACTTGGCTGGAGTGCATTTGGAAGAAACAGTTTTATCCTGAAGGGGAAATTGCCTTTGTGTCTAAAAAGAAAGGTCTTCAACCAGTGTGTATTGCCAGTCCTCTCTTATGGATCAGAGACATGGAGTCTAACAGTTGGAGCAATACGAAAGTTACAGACAACGCAAAGGAGCATGGAGAGGTGCATGCTTGGAATAACTAGGAGAGATCGAAAAAGAAACACTTGGGTGAGAGAGCAAACTAGAGTAGAGGACATCATTGTTAAAGTAAAAGGGCTGAAATGGCGATGGGCTGGGCATATTGCAAGAAGAACTGATCAACGATGGACAACAGAAATTCTGAACTGGATTCCAAGAGACCACCGAAGACCTAGAAAACGTCCTCAAACTAGATGGGTGGATGAAATAAGAAAACAGGTTGGGGTGACGTGGAAGCGAATTGCTCAGGATAGACTTGTGTGGAAAGCATTTGGAGAGACCTTCATCCAGCAGTGGATAGATAATGGTTGAATATGATGATATATATATATATATATGGCCTGCAAAAGGGTTGCTGGTATCTAACTGGAAGGAGACCCACACGCTGAACGTATGTGACGATGTGTGGAACCGGCCAGGCCAGTAACCTAGTGTCCTACCCCGCCTTCAAGTGGTGCAGGCTGAGCTTTCTATTTATGTGGCAAATTAATATTTGCTACACGGATAGAAAGGCGGAAGGGGAGGGCTAATTCACCAACCCGTTTAGCCAGCGTGGTGAAATTATGGCTAATTCCTCCATTATGTTGACACACCAGAAACCATGGCCCCTAGTCTCCAGGTGCTGGAGTGCTCCTGATCAAGGCAGCGGTCAGTGTGGCATGAAAGCAGGGGGTGCTAAGAATCACTGGAATGGCCCAGGCTGCCGTTTGTTATTGACCTTGGCTACGTTTAATGGACGATCCCTTGCTTCTGAAGCAAAACTTCAGGAATTGGAAGAGGAACTAGACAAGATCAAATGGGACATTGTAGGACTCAGTGAAATTAGAAGAAAAGGTGAAGAGTTGGTGGAACTGAAAAGCGGACATTTGTTTTACTATAGAGGAACGGAAACTGGAAGAACAAGTGGTGTTGGCTTCTTAATCAACAAAAGAATTAAAGACTGTCTTCTGGAAGTTGAAAGTACATCAGATCGAGCAGCGAGGCTTGTTGTTCAACTAACCCAGCGATACCAACTTCAAATAGTACAGGTATATGCACCAACATCAAGCCATACCGACGAAGAGGTTGAAGAATTTTATGAAGAAATCAAAGAGTTACACACCAAAGGGAAACAACATATCAAGCTCATCATGGGGGATTTCAATGCAAGAATTGGACAACAGGAACAAGGAGAGACATCGGTTGGTAAATACGGATATGGGGAAAGGAATGAACGTGGCGATCAACTCATCGAATTTGCAGAAGCTGAAAACCTTAGCATCATGAATTCATTTTTTAAGAAGAAACCGCAAAGAAAATGGACATGGAAACACCCCAATGGAGGAACTAACGAAATTGACTATATCCTGGCAAACAAGAAATCAATTATTGAAGATTGCAGTGTACTGAACAGATTTAATACTGGAAGTGATCATCGAATGGTGAGATGTAAAGTGCACTTAAATACTAAATTAGAACGACAGAAGCTCATTAGGAAACAAGTAAGTAAGAGGGTGGATCTAATGAAACTGAAAGTAAATACCGAGGCATTCAAGTTGGAATTAAAAAATCGCTTTTCTGCACTGGAAGGACTTATTGATGAAAGTGATATCTCAGAAGCAAATGAAAACATTGTTAAGACAATAGTTGAAACTGCTGGGGAAATTGGTGGTGTAACCTGTAAAAAGCACAATAGCAAATTATCTGAGAAGACGAAACAGCTCATGAAAAGGCGAAGAGATATGAAGGTGGACAATCGAAATACCAGTTCCAGGATTGAGTACATAGAACTTTGTAAAACTCTGCGCAAAAGCATGAAAGAAGACATAAGAAAATTCAACTGTGAGCTAGTAAAGGAAGCCATTGAAAATAACAAGAGCCTTAGGGTTGTTAAAGGAAGTTTGTCTGTTGGGAAGAAACACATCATTGCATTAAAAGGAGAGGATGGCACCGTAACAAGAAATAGGGAAGAAACACATCATTGCATTAAAAGGAGAGGATGGCACCGTAACAAGAAATAGGGAAGAAATACTTAGAAGAGTTGAAGAATTCTACAAAAATCTATACGAAAGTAACAGTGAATTAAACGAAGACATTGAAATAGTCGAAGGAATAGCTCCTAAAATCTTAAAAGAAGAAGTTTCATTTGCAATAAAAAGCATGAAGAAAGGAAGAGCCCCTGGTGATGATGGTATTACATTAGATATCCTAAAAGAAGCTGGAGAATATGTAGAAGACATACTTGCAAAATTCTTTACCAAATGTCTTAACAGCGGTAACATACCAAACCAATGGGATTCTGCAACAGTAATTCTTTTGCATAAAAAAGGTGATAAAGAGGATTTGAAAAATTACCGACCAATTAGCTTATTACCTGCTATTTATAAAATCTTCACAAAAGTGCTAACACATCGCCTGCAGAAAAAATTAGATGCAGCTCAACCGAGAGAACAAGCTGGATTTCGAAGTGGATTCAGTACAGTGGACCATATTCAAGTATTAAGAGAATTAATTGAAAGAACACATGAATATGAACTTCCATTGTGTGTTGCATTTATTGACTATGAGAAGGCCTTTGACTCTATAAAAACATCAGCAGTCATCAACTCTTTAAGATCAACAGACATTGAGGATGTGTACATTGACATGGTGAAACGTGTGTATAAAAATGCAAGTGCAAAATTTCGGTTACATAAAGATACCAAAACTATCAAACTTGGCAAAGGGGTGAGGCAGGGAGATACCATTTCTCCAAAACTTTTTACTTCTGCTTTACAGATGATTTTTCAGCTGATAAATTGGAATAACAAGGGAATAAAAATAAATGGTGAATATTTAAATCATCTGCGGTTTGCTGATGACATTGTTATTTTTTCAACGGACCCATTGGAACTCCAAGACATGGTACAAGAGCTCTCAACTAGAAGTGAAGAAGTTGGACTCAAGATGAACCTACAAAAAACTAAGATCATGTTCAATAATTTTGTAGAGGAAACAAAAATACAAGTTGACAACACTGAGCTAGAAATTGCTGATTCATATATTTACCTTGGCCAGCTGATTTCAATGGATGGCAACATTATGAAAGAACTCAACAGACGTATTAAACTTGGCTGGAGTGCATTTGGAAGAAACAGTTTTATCCTGAAGGGGAAATTGCCTTTATGTCTAAAAAGAAAAGTCTTCAACCAGTGTGTATTGCCAGTCCTCTCTTATGGATCAGAGACATGGAGTCTAACAGTTGGAGCAATACGAAAGTTACAGACAACGCAAAGGAGCATGGAGAGGTGCATGCTTGGAATAACTAGGAGAGATCGAAAAAGAAACACTTGGGTGAGAGAGCAAACTAGAGTAGAGGACATCATTGTTAAAGTAAAAGGACTGAAATGGCGATGGGCTGGGCATATTGCAAGAAGAACTGATCAACGATGGACAACAGAAATTCTGAACTGGATTCCAAGAGACCACCGAAGACCTAGAAAACGTCCTCAAACTAGATGGGTGGATGAAATAAGAAAAGAGGTTGGGGTGACGTGGAAACGAATGGCCCAGGATAGACTTGTGTGGAAAGCATTTGGAGAGACCTTCATCCAGCAGTGGATAGATAATGGTTGAATATGATGATGATGATGATGATATATATATA
>QLNU02015360.1:202528745-202540340 GCA_006491805.2 Dysdera silvatica
ATCGACAACAAATCGTATCGAGTATTAGGATAATCAACAAATTGCCATCTATCAGTCCAATAGCTAGAAATCAATTTATAACAATTTCCCCTGATTTCAAAGTGATCTCCCTATCCAGAGCGTCAATAGCGTTTCGAATGTAAAAAAAAAACTACCAGGGAAAAAATGCCCTGCGGTAAGTACTTCCCTAAAATGTCCCACCAACTGTACGTAGGTGAAGTGTGACGTTTCAATATGGCGCTGGGCACAAACAAACTGCCATTTGCTATATTATGCCTATGAGATAGATTTAAAATGTTCTCGTTTTATGAAATTTCCGTGTTTTTTTCGGATCAGCCGAAACTGATCGAACGGGCAGAAAACGCCATACGTTCTTCACATGTTTGATCTTTTTTTATGACCCTGATAATGAAGAAATGCGAGGACAAATTCAGGCTTCCATGGAAAATAAAGTATATAGTATTCAGATACTGTACTCTGTCTGCGTTTATGTATGCATATATATATACACTGAAAGAGAAATTTATTATATACACGTATATTATTTTTCTGGAAGAGATACATATTTTGCTGTGTAACTCTCAGTGCGCTTTTAAAAAATTTTTGCGGGAAATTAAAGGGCCATAAAAATACTTGACAGATTCGTAACAAATTAATTTTTTTTTCAATAATTTCATGAACGAAGAAGATAAATTGTTCTTTCAGTGTGTATATATACAAGATCCGTTTTTTTTCAGGGGGGCTTGGTCGTACCCCACTTCAAGGAAATAAAAAATAAATAAATTATAAAAATTTATTTTAAGGGGCCAGCCTTAACAAAAACCTGACTACGTCGTTGATGGGGGGTTATAATTATGGTTCAAGTTATTACATATTCTGCCATATACCCAACAGACAAAAAATAAATGGAAAATTAAAGATCTATAAAATCAAAACTGTAAATTTAAGGAGAAAAGAATTGATTTTCATAAAAGATCAAAACATTTTTTAAAGAAAATGATTGAGGCATCAAGACTTATTAATATAACAAGAATTCTGAACAAAACTACCCAAAGTATATGGACATGTTTTGAATATATATACATATATTAGCCCTCCACCAAAAAAAAAAATTTTTTTTTCAAATAAAATACAACGAATTAAATGGTTGGTTGCTTTTTGGTTTTACGGCTCAAAGACTACAGTGGTCATGCTGCGCCGGGACCTACTGTTTTCCGAGGAATCCGAACCTCTTAAGGCCCAGGGAACCAAACCCCGGACTACAGTGAGCAGTGCGGAATTAAATGCTTTTGTAACATACATGAACACAAAAGTTTGAATAAAAACCAAATATAAAAATTTATTAAACAAACCACTAAATTTAAAATTCATCTTTCTAATTCTCTTATGTTAATATCAGAAATTTGGTCCAACGTACAGGCGAATACAGAAAAAAATTCTTGGGGCGAAGAGAGAGGCACGGTACTATATAACTAACTTCACATTCCTTCAATGTGTGACTTACTCTAAAATATAATTGGAAGAGTTGATGGCTAATGACTATTTTGTGAATTATTTGAAAATACAGGCAGAATTTTTTTATTTTTTTTAAAAATTCTAATGCAGTTGGGAAGATTTTTTTTAAAACATTAATCTCATTATTGTCCCATCCCCTGAATTCGTGCAAAAGTACTCAAATGAAGTTTTCCTTTAATATATATATATATATATATATAATTTTTTTTTTTTATTTCAAAAATGCTGTTTTGAGTTTTTATATATATATATATTTTAAAAACGATAAAAAAATCTTCTCAGTACATATGTATATCACAGAGAAAGCGCATAGAGAGGGCTTTAAAATGAGCTCAAGATAAGCTTTTTAGCTAAAACAGGTGCTTAGATTTACATGAATGTGACTCAAGATCACTGAAAAAGTTATTTTATTTTTTAATTTCCAAAAATTAATTCCAGGAAAACGGAACCTCCGAAAACTATGAAAATTTGCAATTTGCTCCATAGGTAAATATAAATCAAAAATCATTGGAATCTGAAAATTAAAGGTCAATGCCCCGGTTGATGTGATTTGAATGACCTTTGATAGAAATTATAGATACCTGGACATTTTTGCCCAAAGTGCATGTTTGCGTTTGTCTTTTGGGAATCTATAAAAAGAACATTTATTCCCGACAGTCCGGTGGTTGCAACAAGCTACAAAATATAAACCCATTTTTATTTGCAAGCTTAAGAAATGCTAATTACTACGATCGTCAATGTTAAGTCAATGGGCCCAATCTGTTGTTTGTGCCCAGCAGCCATGTTGTGACGTCACGACTTCACCGACGTATTTAGAGATAGCACCCTTTTCAGTAAAAATCAACAGGCCTTTTATAAAAATCTAATGAATCCGGAAAAGAAGCCTGTGGAGTGCCCTGACAAGAAGGAAACCCTGGAAAAACCCATCACAACACAATGAAAATGCCAACTGGATAAATCAAGCCGAAAAGAAGTTTAAAGAAAAGAAGATGGACAAGTTGGTGACCACTGCAGAAATGCTCACAAAACATACAAAAAAGCTTAAAATTTGGAGTGCACCTGGAATTGATAAAGTACATGGTTTTTGGCTTAAACACCAGCCTCCATAAGAGAATTGCTGCCCATTTCAATACTATCCTCCACACAGCTAAAATAGAAAACTGGCTCACGACGGGTAAAACATACCTCATCATAAAGGAGAAAGCAAAAGGCCCCATTCCTAGCAACTTCCGTCCAATTCCTTGTCTACCTACAACCTATAAACTTCTTACTAGTACTATTGCCAACTCAATCCATGAATACTTGTGGAAACATGAACTCTCCCCATTGGAACAAAAAGATAATTACAAAAACTCGCGTGGAACTAAAGACCAATTGCTTATAGATAAAATGATTCTCAAAAATGTTAAAACGAGGAAAAGAAACATCTCCTTAGCATGGACTGATTATAGAAAAGCACACGACTCGCTCCGACATAGCTGAATTACAAAATCCTTAGAAATGCTTGGAATTAGCTCCAATGTTGTGAAATTAGTAAGCCAGACCATGATTAAATGGAAAACAACTTTGTATGCAAGCAATGAATTCTTAGGGGAGGTAAAGATCCAAAAAAGGTATATTCCAGGGGGAATCTTTATCACCCCTTTTATTCACACTTGCATTGATCCCATTAACAACAATCCTGAACAATACAAGAATGGGATATGAAATATCAAAACAAAATGGGGAAAATTTCACACTTACTGTATATGGATGATCTAAAACTATTTAGAAATCCAGAAAAGAAATAGAGTCTTTATTAAACACGGTGAGAATTTTTAGTGAAGATATCAAGATGGAATTTGGCCTAGACAAATGTGCCACAATCACAATAAAAAAAAAGGAAAAATAGAAAGCACACAGAATATAATTATAGGCAACGAGCAAGTAATCAAACAACTTTCCAACGAACAGCATTACAAGTAATTGCGCATGTTAGAACTAGATGAAAGCCTTCACAATAATATGAAAACCATCACATGTTCAGAGTTCATGAAACGCATACGAAAGAAAAATTTTGAAATCAAAATTGAATGGCAGAAACACCACTAGAGCCATAAACAGCTGGGCCATACCAATAATAAGATATACGACAGGGATTATTGATTGGACATCAATCGACTTGGATAACTTAGACCGAAAAACACACAAACAAATGACCATAAACCATGATCTTCGTCCACGGAGTGACATAGATAGACTGTACTTACCGAGGAGAGAAGGAAGAAGAAGCCTCTTACAAATTAAACTGTTGAAGAGGAAAAAAGAGACCTTAATGAATATTTAAATAAAAGTAAGGAGAAGCCCCTAATGGAAGTGGCTTCAAGAAAGCTAATAAAGGTTTCAGACTCAAAAAAGTGCTTCAAACTAAATGAACTTCAAAAACGTCGCACAAATTGGCAAAACAAACCCTCCATGGGCAATGTTTGAGCAAAAAGTCGATAAGCAGCATAACTAGAGATGGCTCCAATTGTGAACTTTAAAAAAAGAAACCGAAGTCATGATCTTTACTGCACAAGAGCAAGCACTGCAAACAAACGTGATGACATCAAAAATCCAAAGGCAAAACGAGCAGTAAATGCAGGCTGTGTAAGGTAAAAGTTGAGACAGTAGACTACTTAATCAGTGGCTGTAGTAAAATAGCTCAATCAGACTACAAAAAAAAAAAAGAAGACATGACAGAGTGGCTACCCTGATTTACTGGAATATCTGCAGAAATTATGAGATCACGGTAACCAAGAACTACTGGGAACATGAAGCAAAAAAGTGACAGAAAACGACTAAATAAAAATCCTGTGGGACTTTCGGCTTTAAACAGACAGACATTTAAAACACAATATACCAGACATAACATTGGTGAAGGAAAAACAGGTATTTATCATCGACATTGCAATACCAGGTGACAGCAGAATTAAAGAGAAGGAATTCGAAAAAATCTCCAAATATCGTGACCTTGCAATAGAAATTAATAGACTCTGGAAAAAACAAGTAACAGTCATCCCGATTGTGATAGGTGCACTGGGGGCCATCACACCTAATTTAAAGAATTTCCTAGAAAAACTGGACATTACTGACATAACGACAACAGACCTATACGTCGGTGAAGTGTGACGTTTCAATATGGCGCTGGGCACAAACACACTGCCATTTGCTATGTTATGCTTATGAGATAGATTTAAAATGTTCTCATTTTATGAAATTTCCGTGTTTTTTTCGGATCAGCCGAAACTGATCGAACGTGCAGAAAACGCTATACGTTCTTCACATGTTCGATCTTTTTTTTATGACCCTGATAATGAAGAAATGCGAGAACAAATTCATGCTTCCATGAAGAGTAAAGTATATAGTATTCAGATACTGTACCCAGTCTGCGTTTATGTATGCATATATATACACATGTACTGAAAGAGCAATTTATTATATACACGTATATTATTTTTCTGGAAGCGATACATATTTTGCTGTGTAACTCTCAGTGCGCTTATAAAAAAATTTTTGCAGGAAATTAAAGGGCCATAAAAACACTTGACAGATTCGTAACAAATTAAATTTTTTTCAATAATTTCATGAACGAAGAAGATAAATTGTTCTTTCAGTGTGTATATATACAAGATCCGTTATTTTCGGGGGGGGGCTTGGTCGTACCCCACTTCAAGGAAATAAAAAATAAATAAATTATAAAAATTTATTTTAAGGGACCAGCCCTAACAAAAACCTAGCTACGTCGTTGATGGGGGTTATAATTATAGTTCAAGTTATTAGATATTCTTCCATATCCCCTACAGACAAAAAATATATTTAAAATTAAATATCTATAAAATCAAAACTGTAAATTTAAGGAGAAAAGAATGATTTTCATAAAAGATCAAAACATTTTTTAAAGGAAATGATTGCGGCATCAAGACTCATTAATATAACCAGAATTCTGAACAAAACTACCCAAAGTATATGGACATGTTTTGAATATATATATATATATTAACCCTCCACCAAAAAAAAAAAACCCAAATGAAATACAACAAATTAAATGCTTTTGTAACATACATGAACACAAAAGTTTGAATAAAAACTAGATATAAAAATTTATTAAACAAACCACTAAATTTAAAATTCAGCTTCCTAATTCTCTTACGTTAATATCAGAAATTTGGTCCAACGTATAGGCGAATACAGAAAAAAAATCTTGGGGCGAAGAGAGAGGCACGGTACTATATAACTAACTTCACATTCCTACATTTTGTGACTTACTCTAAAATATAATTGGAAGAGTTAATGGCTAATGACTATTTTGTGAACTATTTGAAAATACAGGCAGAATTTATTTATTTTTTTAAATTCTAATGCAGTTGGGAAGATCTTTTTTAAAACATTGATCTCATTATTGTCCCATCCCCTGAATTCATGCAAAAGTACTTAAATGAAATCTTCCTTTAATATATATATATCATTTTTTTTTTCAATTTCAAAAATGCTGTTTTTGAGTTTTTATATACATATATATTTTAAAAACGATAAAAAAATCTTCTCAGTACATATGTATATCACAGAGAAAGCGCATATAGAGGGCTTTAAAATGAGCTCAAGATGAACTTTCTAGCTAAAACAGGTGCTTAGATATTTACATGAATGTGACTCAAGATCAATGAAAAAGTTATTTTATTTTTTCATTTTCAAAAATTAATTCCAGGAAAACGGAACCTCCTAAAACTATAAAAATTTGCAATTTGCTCCATAGGTAAATATAAATCAAAAATCATTGGAATCTGAAAATTAAAGGTCAATGCCCCGGTTGATGTGATTTGAATGACCTTTGCTAGAAATTATACATACCTGGACATTTTTGCCCAAAGCGCATGTTTGCGATTGTCTTTTGGGAATCTAGAGAAAGAACATTCATTCCTGACAGCCCGGTGGTTGCAACAAGCTGCAAAACATAAAACCATTTTTATTTGCAAGCTTAAGAAATGCTAATTACTATGATGGTCAATGTTAAGTCAATGGGCCCAATCTGTTGTTTGTGCCCAGCAGCCATGTTGTGACGTCACGACTTCACCGCCGCGTACCCGCCTTACTGGGCACCGCCTATATTTTCAGAAGGTACATGGACAGTTCTCAGGTTTCTGGGTGAGACTTGAACTGAACCAAGAACTCCAGATCAAGAGGATAGTGATTATCTCCTTGACGCTGTGTAACACAACAATGTATAACGGACATAATAATAATAATAATAATAATAATAATAAATAAATAAATAAATAAATAAATAAATAAATAAATATTAATCCGACGAGAATAGCGCATTTCAAGCAAACGAAATTGTTGTAATTATGAAACTGTAATATGGCAATACGGCTTCTAGTTGAAGACACGTCTTGTGTGTAAAGTATTTGTGGTTCAGCCGGGTTATGATTGAAATTGTGTTTTGTTTGTATAGATTGTGGTGAAACAATATTCTTTACAATGTTCTAGTATTTTTCAAGTATTATGAAAAGGTGTCAAGTTATTTAAAAACCTAATTCGATTAAAACTTTCGACTACAAATTTGCGAAGTCGGTTTCTTCTTACATTATGGGTAAAGATATAAATAATTTAAATATCTAAGTTATTATTGACATAACATAACCCTTGTTGTCCACACGCTCTAAAATTTCAATCAACTAAATTGTTCTTGAATAACGATTTTCGCCTTTCTGTAAAAACGTTTTAAACTGCACCGGTTTGTTCTCCTTTGTAGATATTAACAGTAGCGTAGCAATTGAAAACCCATGAGGATGAGGCTCAAACGCCTTTCAAGATGATTTTGTGATGCGGCCTATGAGAAAACAATGTGTTTTGATATTGAATTGGGGGGGAGGGGGCGCTTGAAGAGACAGCCCCTCCCTTTCCTATGCCACTGGATATTAAGAATGTAAACTTGTTGTTAAGGGGCAATTTGCTAGTTTACGTGTACCCATAGGCATAATTTGGCTGGGGCAAAGGTGGGTATGTGCCCTCAGTTTTTATAGAGTAGGGACAAAAGTATATTTTTGCCTTCAGTTTTTAGGGCCTTTTTTTGGGGGGGCGAATCCAAACTAGATCCACCACTTGGCGCCATTTTTCAAAACGGCCGTTTTGGCGGCCGCCATGATGGATTGCTGACGTTTTTTGAGCCAAATAAATTTTCTTAAACAGGAAATTTCACGTGGGAACAGTTCTGCCGTAACGCTAAGTACTAGGCTCCAAAAACACCTAAAAACCAACATTCTATCCACGGAAAAAGATTTGAAAGTCGAGATAAAGAAGAAAGACGTAGAAAGAATTAAGGGAGGAGAAGAGGAGGAATAAGTAAAGGATATGTAGATGAAGAACAGTTAAGGGAGATATAGAGGAGACAGAGAGGAGTAATAATTAAGGGAGATGTAGAGGAGAAATAATTAAATGAGATGTAGAGGAGGAAGAATTAATAATAAACCAAACTCGCCTAATTAGTTTTGTCGGCTGTTTGTGATGGATAGATAGTTTTGGTAGCCTCCAAGAACAGACGATCAGACATTTTGAATCAAACAGAGGGGATCGTTGTAAATAGTCGTGTAGATCCATCCATTAGAGACCGCGGCAAGAATTAGAGAGCCGAGCGGGAAATTATGGGGCAGGGAGAGAAAGAAAGACAGTGGCTCCACCACAACACGCTTAACGTCAAAATCGAGAACTATCCCAAGGGTTGTCATAACGGACAATAGCAAGGAAGAGAAGTGGGTTAACGCACTGGCGGTGGATCTAATCCGAATTGGTGCCTTTTTTTTTGGGCTCATAATCAGTATTATCGCTGCCATTTTATGATAATACTTAGCTTTCTCATGACACTTTAAAAACGAAAAGGCACCTCTTCTGATCCTACAACAGTATACACAGTAAAATTTTATAATTATCCCGGTCATTAAAACTCATGCTGTAATCTTAAAATTGAATCTGAGAACTCTAAGCACCACGCCTGCGTGTGAATCCCAGTATACATAAAGCTTGGCTTGTATCTTGGAATGTTGCCAAAAGACAAGGGATATTTTGCTAATCAGTATTTTTCCTAAATCAGTGAAAGCCTAGTGTGGGGGTGCCCCCCACCAAAACATCAGTAAAGTATGGAGCTGTAAACTCCCGCAATTTGAAAGCTTACAATAGTAATAAAAAAAACCTCTCCTCTATGCATGCAGCGGTCATTAACGTCGATGAAACAGGACATATTTTCGCAAAAAGAATGAAACCCCAATGGTCATATTCTGACTTCAGCAAACTTCATGCCACAACATCAGTGAACTTTTTGGTCACTCCTTACAATTATCCCGGTCTCCAAAGACGCTAACTTCTTTCTCTGGTAGTCCTCGGATGACATCATGGATTGACGTTTTGCGAGTCATGATTTTTTCTAAATGTTTTGAAAAAAAAACCTCACCAATGTTGTGGCATGAAGTTTGCTGAAGTCGGAATATGGCTGTTGGGGTTTCGTTTTCTTGCATAAATATGTCCTGCTTTTCTTTCATCGATGTTAATAACCGCTATATGTACAGAGGCGAGTATTTTTTTTACTATTGCAAGCTTCCATATTGCGGGAGATTGTGTCTTCATGCTTTATTAATTTTTTTGGTAGTGGGGGGGGGATGTGGGGGAGTCACCCCAGATGCCAAAAGAATGGGGGAGGCAATTAGCATTTAAAACAAAATTTGTTTTATTATCCTATTGGAAATTATTATGATTTATTATCCTATTGGCAAAATGTTTAGCTATGTCACTGCTTGCATCCGAAAGAAGCAAAACCGTTCGTTAAGTTTCCTATTTGGAAGGGCATGAGGTTAATGGTAATCCATCATAAACTACATAATACTACACCAACTTGTCTGTTCCTTTGAAGTAGAAGACAGATGTTACCATTCCTGGCAGAAGATCACATAAAAGTCGTTTCCCTAAATCTTCATTCCATTTTTCATCATTTATGAGTGCTTCTGCAAACTCTGTCCTCTTGTTCCTTAGCTCTTCTTCGTTAGGTTTGTATTCTGATAGCTTTGCATCAATCTCATCAAATGATTTATCTTCGTTGAGCATTTGTGTGATTTTATGAGCATTTTCTAGTGCAAATATGCCACAATTGCAGCAATCGTTTTGCTGTTTAGTTTTAGAGCTTCTTATGTTACTTTTATCTGTTTTCATAACTTCCTGCAATAAAGCCGATATATTATCTGGTAATGGACTGCCAAATGAATCGCAATAATATGCTTTAAATTTCTTATCACCTGCATCAAGTCGAACAACCAAAGTCACCCAATGATTGGTGTTAATATGAAAAATCGAAGTAAATATCAACTTAGGATTTTGTTCTATTTCACCTCTATAATTCTGAAGAAATTCTTTTGTGAGTTCGTTCTAACCATTAGAATAGCCAGGAGCAAGCAAATGGACACCATTATTACTATGTTCATTTTGTGAGTACCCATACACAACCCTTGCAATATGTGTAATGTCATCATCACATAACTGATAATCATAATTTCTTCTACTTGTCTGATATACAAAAGAACCCTTATCTTCACGGTCAAAAATACCACTATCCCCATCTGGAGTTTTTTGCTCTTCTTGACCTAGATTCAACCGCAGTTATGGTGCTTACAGCTCTCAGATTTAATTTTAAGAGTATAGCATGAGTTTTGGCGACCAAAATAATTGTAAAGATTTACCAGGTGTTTTTTTTAAGACATTTAGAAAAATACATGACTCGCAAAACGTCAATCCATGACGACATCATCCGAGAATGGTTACCAGAGAAGAAAGTTAGTGCCTTTGGCAACCGGAATAACTGTAAAATGTAGCCGTATACACTTCTGGTAACAGTACAGAAAAATCTCATGCTTTGTCACTAACTCCTTCTTGCGATGTTGCCAAACTGCTGCACTCTTAAAATGAACTAGAGAATTTTGCTAGCGTAGCTCCGTCCCTTTCATGTGCGTTCAGCATATACATGTTTGTTGTGATGCGGATGAGCGTAGTATCTTTGTCACCATTTTTTTTTTTTTTTTGTGCTGGAGATGGTTTTCGGGTGTATTTCATGTGCTGTAGCGTTTGGAAATGGGTAAACAGCTGAATTCTTTTTTTCCCATGAAGGAGTTCTGTCGGCAAAGAACAGTATTTTGTGGAGTTAATGTGGAGATGGTGTTATGCCGATAAGCCAAATAACATGTTTCTATCTTTCTTGACAACTATTCAAACGACCTTCCCATCCCATACTTCCGAAACGTAGATAAGTACTTTCAAAAACATTTTTTGGGAACAGTGCAGAATAAAGGCCTATTGCCAAAACCCCTTGTATACTCTAAAAATGAGGTGAAGGAAATTTCTGGGCCGCGAGATTATCAAAGCTAGTCATCTAGAAAAAAATTAGGGCAGGGCACATGGCTTGTCAAAAGGCTATTTTTTTGGCACTCTAAATACACAGATACTCATTATGAATATCCACTGTTACATCAGCTTTACTACTACTAATTCCTTTAAACAACATCTTAATTTATTTAGTTCCTATTGTTGCTTTCTTTAATTTTTTTAGTTTTCGTGTGCAGGTAACCATTTTTTGGAGATCTATTTTTTAGTTCTGAGTTTTACGTATATGCGAAAGGCGAGGGGATGTGTGCGTGATGGCAATTTAACGGCAATGTTACCACATGGCAAGATTAAAACCCCAACTTCATACAAAATAACAAATTAATATAATTATAATTTAGTTAAACAATATCCTATAATAATTTCATTTATTCAAATGTCCTATACTATATTACAAAGGTGGGAAAATGCGGCTCTTTGTTGGGTTAAGTGTGGCTTCCATCAAAAATTTAAATTCCCCCCCTTTTTTTTCAGAACATTTTTTACGAATCTTGTTAAATTGACTAAGAAAGTGAATCGGTTAATGAAGAGTAGAAGTCGTACGTAATCACTTCGAAAGTAGATCTTCTGTTGCTTCGATAGGTCCTTCTTGGAGTTATTATTAAATTTTGAAATAATTATTTTGTATTTCCTTTCTCTTAA
>QLNU02015360.1:202540440-202555930 GCA_006491805.2 Dysdera silvatica
ATTTGAAAAAAATAATAATATACAAATATATAGAAAATAATAAAGCATCCAATCCTAAGGAAAACACTGGAAGTTCTTTCCACAGGACACCGTTAACACTTTCACACTTGAACACAGGATCTAATTCATTAATCAAACCAATGGAAGAAATAGTAATAACAAAGTACTTAAAACTACATAAATTGGCCTTAAACAATATATTCTAAAGCGTGAGACAAAACCGAGAAGTAACCAGTTTTCCCCCAACATTACATGTCTCGATGAATATGGCATCTCTTTGCTTAGTGACGCATTAAACCATACATTACTATGGTCAAATACTCTTTAAAAGACAAAGAATACGAGCATACACTTACCGATTATGAACCCTTAAGTACACGGCCCTACAGAGTATCGTATGTGAGGCACTAAATTGAAGTACATCGGTCTAAAATTTGTGAACATTTCTAGAAAACCACAGAGCATATTTTTATATATTAGATAATAACACATGAAACTGTAATAAAGCAGTTTAATTAAGGAAGTACAAAACAAAATAATGGAGATTGGAACCATGCAATACTGCAGAACCGTTTGTTGACATAAAGTGATTGTTGCCATTTCTATGAACTGTATATTAAAAGATAACTATTACAGTTACGATATTATAGTACTTTCCCTGTTTATGTTTAAAGAATAATAAAGTTTATAAGTCTAAGCTAGTTTATTTCTTTCGGACACGGGAAGGATTTCAATGAACAATGGGAACAGCCGTACACTGTTGGTTTACATCTTCTGAATTATGTTCAATATCAGATGAAGTTGAGGTGGTTGCACTGGCAACTGGTTGTTCTGGTGTTAAGGAACTATCAATCTGTTTAACATCATTATTGGAGACAATACCACGAACAGGTCTTGCTGATTTATGCAGTGCTGAGACATGAATCTTTTTCATTGGAATGACTTCGGTTGCTGTTTAAGCTGCATCTGTGTGCTCCGGGATGTCAAAACTATCATTAAACCTAATTACATGATCTGGAACTGACTGGAAATCTTGACTTGAATCTGGACGCAACTGATCAACATGAGCAAGATATCTTTTATTTTCGACATCAATAACCCATGTCTTACTACCTTGTAGTTGAACTAATGTTCCTTTGCTCCATTGTTGGTTTTTACGAGAACGAATAAACACATTTTGATTAGATATAAAATGCCAGTTCGTGGTGTGACTCCTATCATAATATTTCCTCTGAGTATTCTGATTTTGTTGAACACGAGCATGTGTACAAGGATGTACAACAGCCAATGGTGTACGAATTGGTTTTGATAAAAACAATTCCGCAGGAGATAATCCTGTTGTAGAATGAGGCGTTGAACGATAACCCATAAGAAAACGAGAAATTTTCCTATTCAGTGTGCTGTGATCTGTAGGATCACTGTGCATTTTAGTTAATGCTTCCTTAAATGTCTGCATCCGGTCGCGTTCATTTCACCGACAGTCATTTCACCGACACGTTATTTCACCGACACCACTTCGCCGACAGGTCCTTTCACCGACAGGTCATTTCGCGACAGGTCGTTTCGCCGACACGTTATTTCACCGATAAGGTCGTTTCGCAAACACGTCATTTCACCGACAAGGTCGTTTCGCCGACACATCATTAGGCAGACAATTTACTACACTGTTTTTAGTGCTGCAGTTCATGCTTATTGAATATTAATTTTTTTGACTTTATTCCATTCGGTTCCAACTTTTTTTCCAACATTTAGACAGATATTTGATCTTGAATCATATATAGTATTATGTAAAAATTTAAATCGTTTAATTTTTCTAAACTAATATATGGGGTCTTTATAATTAAAGTTCCACTTTGAAATGGCCATAAAATGAAAACTACTGGACCAAATGTTATCAAACTTGGTAATAGCTTACAGGAGGTCATGGGATTTTATTTTTTGTAAAAAATAAATAAATAAATAAAATAAAAATAAAAATAAAAGTTAAAAAATCACCACCAGCGGAAATGGCACTGTATGCAATATTGTTAAACGAAATAAGACATTAAGACATCATTTTAAAACGTTTTTAATCGTTTCTAAAACGTGTTACAAAGCATGTTGAATGTGGCGTCCACCATTTTCTGAAAGCAAGTTAAATCGCATTACTGCGTTCTCAACAGCAGCTCTTAGCATATCAGGAGGAATGTTGCGGACATGTCGGTGTATCGCATCTTTCAATTCCGCCAAATTGTTTATGTTATCACCATAAACAATTTTCATAACCCCACAAAGAGTTTCGTTTTAGAAACGATTAAAAACGTTTTAAACCAATGTCTTCATTTTTTTTATTTCGTTTAACAATATTGATTACAGTGCCATTCCCGGTGGTGGTGATTTTTGAACTTCTATTTTTATTTTTTTTATTTTATTATTTTATTTATTTATTTATTTATTTTTTTTTTGCGGAAAATAAAATCCCATGACCTCTTGTAAGTTATTACCAAGTTTGATAACATTTGGTCCAGTAGTTTTCATTTTATGGCCATTTCAAAGTGGAACTTTAATTATAAAGACTCTGTATTACTAAAATGTCATGTTTAAAAACAATAGAATCGTTATTGTTGATTAAATTTTTGTGACGCAAAGAAAACTAATATCTTGCTTCGCCAAACAAAATAAATTTTGTTATGGTGAGGGAGATGGTGTCGTTGGTTTTGCGATCATAGCGATTGATGGAAATACTATCTGGCGCAGTATAGCCCAGATGCTCTTGCGCCATACGATTATAGTCAAATTAAATAACTTCCATAAATTTGATACAACACTTACGAGAAACCGAAGGGCTAAATCTGAAACAGGTGCCGCCGGGGGGAGGGTCTCCTGTAGCAGTAATCGCAGAAACGACAGCATTTATTTGTTTAAATTTTTATGGCGCAAGAGCATCTGGGCTATACTGCGCCAGACAGTATTTCCGTCGATCGCTATGATGGCAAAGCCAACGATACCATCCCCCATACCATAACAAAATTTATTTTGTTTGGCGAAGTATGATATTAGTTTTCTTTTCGTCACAAAAATTTAATCAACAATAACTATCTTATGTTTTAAATATGACATTTTAGTAATATATTAGTTTAGAAAAATTAAAATGATTTAAATTTTTACATAATATTATATATAATTCAAGAACAAATATCTGTCTAAATATTGGAAAAAAGTTGGAACTGAATGGAATAAAGTCAAGAAAATTAATATTCAATAAGCATAAATTGCAGCACTAAAACAGTGTAGTAAATTGTCTGCCTAATGACGTGTCGCCGAACGATCTTGTTATGAATGGGGAATGCTGGAGTGCCGAAACAATGTTTAACCCATAATTATTGGGTTCATAACTCATCACATATATTATGAGTGTCGCTGTGCTTTATAATTAATAGTGAAATCGGTTATAACGACCTCCAAGGGACCGTGAAAATTCGGTCGTTATAAACGATATTTTTTAAAATCATGGTCCAGTAATACATGTTAGAGTTTTATAGATTGTTTTGATAGGAAAAGTATAAAAATTCGGTTTAAAAATAAAATAAAAATATACTTAATTACAGTGGATTTAATTACTGCATATATTAAAATATATTGATAGCCACACCAAATATATAATGAATTTTTTTAAACGAAAAAATTGCAGCAAATACTGTAGTATATTTTATAAAAAAACAAATGACCAGTAAAAACTTACGTAAAATTTCTTTCATTCAGATGAATAAATATAATATTTATTATACTAATGATTCCCGAAAAAATCGGTAATTTTTGTTTGCTTTTTGGCGTGTCTTTTTAAGAATCGGGTTTCTAAATTGTTTTCAATAAAATTTATAGAAAACTCAACTTCTGTTGGCATTTCATCGTGCAAATAGAATGAGCGAACGATTGTCATTGCCGACGCTTCCGAAATTGTTGGCTGCGGGAAGGTAATATCGTGATTTTCATTTTCGAGTTCCTTCTCATCCTCGTCTGCTTCGAACTCGAATAGAGGTGAAGCGATGTCTGTATCTGACAGATCTGGCGTGGTTTCAACTTCGTCATCAACGGTAGCGTAGTCGTGGAAATTATTCATTTTTAAACATTCTGGTATGTTTAACTCTCCTTCCCAAATATTTAAGTCATCACCATCGTTAGCATTATCAGTGGTAGTACAACTGGTCATGCTGGGGAAAAAATTCACCGTATTTAAAGCAGTTAGCTATCTTTTGATGGCTGACTCGATCCCACGCTTTAGAAATCATATTCACCGCATCTAGAATATTTATTGTAAAATCAACCCCAGCCTCAATATTTTGGATCATCTTTAGGATAAACAACTTTCTAAAATTAACTTTTAGTGAGTTTATTACACCTTGGTCCATCGGTTGTAAAACGCTGGTTGTGTTCGCTGGTAAAAATACAAGTTTTATGTGCTGAAGAGATTTCACTGCAGGGTGAGAAGGGCAGTTATCCAGTAAGGGAAGAATTTTCTTTTCTTTGGCACGCAATTCTGCGTCCCATGCATGTGTTATTTTCTTAAAAATCTCGGATGTTATCCAAGCTTTTTTGTTGTTTTCGTATATCACAGGAAGCGTCTTCACATTTTTAAAGCACCTGGATGTTTTTGATTTTCCAATAACAACAAGTTTCTTTTTTATACTGCCGGTCATATTTGCAGCAACTAACAGTTATTCGATCTTTAGAAAACTTTCCGCCAGAACATTTTTCTCCTTTAAACTGAAACGTATTACTGGGGGAACGCTTGAAAAAAGTCCGATTTCATCAGCGTTAAATATCTCGTCATCCCTGCATCATTCATGAACTTTTGGCCAAACAGTGCTAAGCCAATTATCGCTGATACCAGAAGGTACTTCTGCTGACTCTCCACTGATTTTCCCGAAGACGATATCGTCTCTTACGGAAACGCTGAATCCAGGACATCGATGGTGCGGTATTTTTTCCGAAGAGTTCAGCAAATTGCTTGGACTTTTCTTGTAGCAGCGGGCCGTTAATGGGAACATTAAAGCTCCGTTGTGTTTTGAACCATTTCACAAGAGCTTAATGGATGCCCGTGTGTTTGGGCTTCCGAAGTTTTTTGCAACGAAACAAATCATTTTCGAAATGCTCCAGAATTTTCATCCGATTTTTCAAAATTGTTGAATGGGATAACGAAAGTTACGTACCTATTGCGTTATTACTCTCGCCAGCATCTAATTGGAATATTATGTTAGCTTTTTCCTCCGTGGTTAGAACTTTTCGTTTCGCCATATCGTAATGAAATTTGGCCGTAAGATTTGAGATGCTTCTCAGCTATAAGTTAACGTCTTAATAATGTTTAGTTCTAAGTGACGTGAATATGTACAAACGCATCTCCACTCGTCGGGTGTGGCTCGTTGCCGTTTCCTCGCCGCCCCCTTTTCTTTTCCGAAACGCCAATATAGTCCTGGGAAACCAATCTCCCAACATTCGCCGCTTTAGTATGTGTAGATAGTTTTGCTTTATGGGTTTATTAACGGTCGCAAGAGGGACAAACTGGCGCGACAACTTCATATCGTTTTGATTGCTACGCGAAAGGAAAAGAATGTGTTGTAATTGATAATTCGTGGAAGCAAGAGTTCTCACGTTTGCAAAGGATAAACACACATAAGCACGCACGCACACACATACCTACACCCTTATTGCTATATGCATTTAGTGTTAGTGGATTGAGAAAAACGAAATTAAGTCAACTTGGATGGAACAAAACATTGACTTCTCCTTTCGTTTGAACGAAACAGTGTGATCCCAACTTTGTTTCGAACTCACGTTGTTCCGATAAATGATTGTCAAGTCGCGTCGTTATATCCGATACGAATTTCCCTACTTGGGACAAAATCGCCGTCGTTATAGCAGGTTTCGTCGTTATATACGATGTCGTTATAACCGATATATTTAGTATGGAGTAGAATAGCAAATCAAACTTCTTGTAAAAATTCCGTCGTTATATGCGGTTGGTCGTTATAAACGATTTTCACTGTACTCCATTTACATCATTTAAAATGGGTACATATTGGGCATTGGTTAATGGTATTGAGATGGGATTTAAATACTTAGTACTATAAAAGTACTATTGTTTAATTTGTTCTGAGTACATTTTGTAAAATATTTTTTAATTGTTTTCAAACACACACACACACACACACACACACACACACACACACACACACACACACACACACACATATATATATATCATCATCATCATATTCAACCATTATCTATCCACTGCTGGATGAAGGTCTCTCCAAATGCTTTCCACACAAGTCTATCCTGAGCAATTCGCTTCCATGTCACCCCAACCTGTTTTCTTATTTCATCCACCCATCTAGTTTGAGGACGTTTTCTAGGTCTTCGGTGGTCTCTTGGAATCCAGTTCAGAATTTCTGTTGTCCATCGTTGATCAGTTCTTCTTGCAATATGCCCAGCCCATCGCCATTTCAGTCCTTTTACTTTAACAATGATGTCCTCTAGTTTGCTCTCTCACCCAAGTATTTATTTTTCGATCTCTCCTAGTTATTCCAAACATGCACCTCTCCATACTCCTATGCGTTGTCTGAAACTTTCCTATTGATCCAACTGTTAGACTCCATGTCTCTGATCCATAAGAGAGGACAGGCAATACGCATTGGTTGAAGACTTTTCTTTTTAGACACAAAGGCAATTTCCCCTTCAGGATAAAACTGTTTCTTCCAAATGCACTCCAGCCAAGTTTAATACGTCTGTTGAGTTCTTTCATAATGTTGCCATCCATTGAAATCAGCTGGCCAAGGTAAATATATGAATCAGCAATTTCTAGCTCAGTGTTGTCAACTTGTATTTTTGTTTCCTCTACAAAATTATTGAACATGATCTTAGTTTTTTGTAGGTTCATCTTGAGTCCAACTTCTTCACTTCTAGTTGAGAGCTCTTGTACCATGTCTTGGAGTTCTAATGGGTCCGTTGAAAAAATAACAATGTCATCAGCAAACCGCAGATGATTTAAATATTCACCATTTATTTTTATTCCCTTGTCATTCCAATTTATCTGCTGAAAAATCATCTGTAAAGCTGAAGTAAAAAGTTTTGGAGAAATGGTATCTCCCTGCCTCACACCTTTACCAATTTTGATAGTTTTGGTATCTTTATGTAACCGAAATTTTGCACTTGCATTTTTATACACACATTTCACCATGTCAATGTACACATCCTCGATGTCTGCTGATCTTAAAGAGTTGATGACTGCTGACGTTTTAATAGAGTCAAAGGCCTTCTCATAGTCAATAAATGCCACACACAATGGAAGTTCATATTCATGTGTTCTTTCAATTAATTCTCTTAATACTTGAATATGGTCCACTGTACTGAATCCACTTCAAAATCTTCCAGCTTGTTTTCTTGGTTGAGCTGCATCTAATTTTTTCTGCAGGCGATGTGTTAGCACTTTTGTGAAGATTTTATAAATAGCAGGTAACAAGCTAATTGGTCGGTAATTTTTCAAATCCTCTTTATCACCTTTTTTATGCAAAAGAATTACTGTTGCAGAATCCCATTGGTTTGGTATGTTACCGCTGTTAAGACATTTGGTAAAGAATTTTGCAAGTATGTCTTCTACATATTCTCCAGCTTCTTTTAGGATATCTAATGTAATACCATCATCACCAGGGGCTCTTCCTTTCTTCATGCTTTTTATTGCAAATGAAACTTCTTCTTTTAAGATTTTAGGAGCTGTTCCTTCGACTATCTCAGAGTCTTCGTTTAATCCACTGTTTCCTTCATATAGTTTTTTGTAGAATTCTTCAACTCTTCTAAGTATTTCTTCCCTATTTCTTGTTACGGTGCCATCCTCTCCTTTTAATGCAATGATGTGTTTCTTCCCAACAGATAAACTTCCTTTAACAACCCTAAGGCTCTTGTTATTTTCAATGGCTTTCCTTACTAGCTCACAGTTGAATTTTCTTATGTCTTCTTTCATGCTTTTGCGCAGAGTTTTACAAAGTTCTATGTACTCAATCCTGGAACTGGTATTTCGATTGTCCACCTTCATATCTCTTCGCCTTTTCATGAGCTGTTTCGTCTTCTCAGATAATTTGCTATTGTGCTTTTTACAGGTTACACCACCAATTTCCCCAGCAGTTTCAACTATTGTCTTAACAATGTTTTCATTTGCTTCTGAGATATCACTTTCATCAATAAGTCCTTCCAGTGCAGAAAAGCGATTTTTTAATTCCAACTTGAATGCCTCGGTATTTGCTTTCAGTTTCATTAGATCCACCCTCTTACTTACTTGTTTCCTAATGAGCTTCTGTCGTTCTAATTTAGTATTTAAGTGCACTTTACATCTCACCATTCGATGATCACTTCCAGTATTAAATCTGTTCAGTACACTGCAATCTTCAATAATTGATTTCTTGTTTGCCAGGATATAGTCAATTTCACTAGTTCCCCCATTTGGGTGTTTCCATGTCCATTTTCTTTGCGGTTTCTTCTTAAAAAATGAATTCATGATGCTAAGGTTTTCAGCTTCTGCAAATTCGATGAGTTGATCGCCACGTTCATTCCTTTCCCCATATCCGTATTTACCAACCGATGTCTCTCCTTGTTCCTGTTGTCCAATTCTTGCATTGAAATCCCCCATGATGAGCTTGATATGTTGTTTCCCTTTGGTGTGTAACTCTTTGATTTCTTCATAAAATTCTTCAACCTCTTTCCCCTCTTCTTCCCCTCAATTAGAATTACTTTAAAAAAGCAATCTAGAAAAACAAATATTTGTATGGAGTGAATATAATATTGATATTCAAAAAACAAACAAAGATTCAACAAAACTATTAAACTTATTAGAATCATATGGATTAATTAATAAATTGATTTGACCAACTGGAACAACACCGACAAGTTCATCTACAGCTGATCCAATTTTCACAAATGTAATTAATAGTTCAACGTCATTACTGGGTGATATAATAAGCGGTCATCGAGTAATCCTATTAAAAATAAAAACCAATATTCAACGTTCAAAAAGAATAATAAAGATTAGAAATTTTATTCATAATAATATTGAAAAATTTCACGAAGCTTTATTAAATATTAATTGGCCTGACTTCTTAACAAATTCCGATAGTACTCAACTAACGAAACAAGAAAATTTTTCAAAAAAATCAAAAGAATTATATTACGAAAGTTTTCTTAAAAAATTGTAACATTAAATAAAAAGGAGAATTCTAAATTGTTTAATGTAAACCTTAAGAATAAAATGAAAAGGAAAAATAAGCTATATAAAAATTTATAAACAAAGAACAAAAAAAAATAAGATGCGATGAATTCACTTAATACAGAAACGAATTAAATACTACAATAACAGAAAAGAAAAACAATTATAATTTGGAAAAACTGTCATCAAAAAACCCAACATTAAAACGAAACCTAATATACGAATTACTGGGCAAATCAAACAATGAAATTTGTAATATAACCAAATTAACTATAAATAACAACAAAACTGATAATTTAAAATTAATAACAAATAAATTTAATAAATATTATACAAATATTGATTAAGAGCTAAATATAAGTCAATTATTAAACGACAATTATAGAACTTACTTAAATACTACTATTTCAGCAACATTTTACTTACACGAGACATCTGAAAATGAAATAGAAAAAGAACTTAAAAAAATAAATAAAACAAAAGGCCCAGTTATTGACGGCTTAGCTCTAAAAATAACAAAATTAAACCTAAACTAACTAAAAAAAACCTTTGTCAATTTCAATAAACGATATATTTTAAACAAGAATTTCCTGAACGAATTAAAAACAGTTATAATTAGACCAATTTTTAAAAAGGCTAACAAATTTATTAAGGAAAATTACAGAACCATAGCTATTATGTCAGTATTCTCTAAACTAACTGAAAACTTAATGTACACAATGGATTAATCGACTTTTTTAACAAACACAATATAATCCATCAAAATCGATATGGATTTAAAAAAAAAATCAACAGAGGAAATTTTACTAAGAGCAGTTAATAATATACAAAAAAAATCTAGGAGAAAAATATTACTTACGGATTCTTTTTGATTTGAGCAAGGCGTTTGATTTGAGTAATAGAAACATATTAAAAGCAAAATTATATAATTATGTTATTAGAGGACCACTGTTCAACCTCATTGGTAATTACCTTACAAACAGATATCAACTAGTCAAAATAAATGTTAGTTAATCTAAATTACTAATAAACAAATTGGGAGTTCCACAAGAAATTATCTTATATTCTTTATTTTTCCTTTTGGCAATTAATGATTTAATAAATTTAGATAAAGATCTTCAATTATTTGCAGACGATATTATCTGGTTAACAGAAAGAAACAAAACTGCATAAATAAATTACATCTATTTGAACGATGGTTCAACGATAATAAATTAATAATAAATACAAATAAAACAAAATATATAATCTTCCATACTAAAAATAAAAAATTACAAATCAGTCAGATAAAATTAAATTCAATAAAATTATTATAGAAAGAGTTAATTTCATTAAATTTCTTGAAGTAACAATCCAAGAACAATTAAGCTAGAACCAACAAATACTCGAAATTGAAAAAAAATTTAGAAGGTCCAATGGAATTTTATCAAAGCTTAACTCATCCTTACCACTTAAAATAAAAATAAATCGCTATTATACATTAATATACAGCTTTATAAACTACGGTGATATTGTCTGGGGACATTTGTCAACAATTAAATTAAAAAAATCAACAACCCTTTTAATGTAACAATTTTAAACTTACATTTAAAAACAGGAAAATCAAAAGATGAAATAATACATGAAAACAAAATGTTAACGTAAATAACAATTATAACTTGAAAGTTGCTACATATATATACGCGCGCGCGCGAACGACCTAAAGAGCATAAGAACTTAAACTCAATCATAATCAATAATAACAATCACAATCATAACACAAGAAATAAAAATGAACTTAACAAATTAAAAATAAGAACAAATATAGGGAAAAATAACATTAACTATTATGGCATAGATTTATGGATTAATATTCAAACACTAATTAAACAACTTAAACCTAAAAACAAATTCAAAAATAAATAAAAGTATACTTTCTGGAGACTCAAAGGAATTAAATGCCCCTGGGGTGTAAGAGTTTTAAATATTTATTTTGTCTTGTATCCTTTGTATGTCATGTTTCTAACGTGTTATACATGAATAAATTCTGATTTGATTTAATTCGATTTGAAAAAAAAAAATATTGCGCAAATTATTTTTCTATACTTTTTCTGCATATGTAAATTGCAATAATCTTTTACATGTAGCAATATTTCAAAGAAAAATATGGATAAAGATATCAAGAGGGAAGAAAGTTACCATATGAAATTAAATCCTGCCACCTCAAAAATTGTCAACTGCTTGTGAATGGGTTAAATGTCCAAGAAGAAATGCTTGAATTTTGTTTTCTTCCGAATAAAGAAATGAACTTTTTGTGCAAATATGGATGAATTATTTCATTTCTGTTGAATATTTTATTTCGTTTCTTTTCTGGTAAGTACATTTTATAAAAAAAATTAAAATTTTGAAGGTAAATTTGATACCTCCCACTAACGGAGTTTGACATCCCTCCTCAGCAAACATCTTGGAAAACAAATTGATAAGAAAGGGGGCGGTTTAAGGGACAGACGACCCGGACGGCCGCCCGGGGCCCCGTTTGGATGAGGGCGCCAAACTGAAGTCAAATTCAAAATTTTCTTAAATTGTCCTAATACTAGAAAGCTCTCTAAGAACAGACGTTTAGAGAAATTTTTTCAGAGACTTTTGGCAACTTTTGTAGGGTATGTGGCTCACTGTTCCCCTGTGAAAATCTGTTTTCGCAGGAAGGGGGGCGCCAAAAAAAGCAATCCGTGGCAGGCCGCCCGGGTTCAAAAGCAACTTCGAGCCCCCTATGGCTGGGAACGATGACCGTTGAACCAAGACCAGTGAACTATGTTCCCAAAAACAGAGATCCTGACGAACCGTTAATTTTTGGGAATAGTTAAGAATGAACCGTTCTTTCATGAACTACCCTTTCTATTTAGCAATATCACGGCTGCATGAAGCACCTGGGCGCCAAGAGTAAAACTTCGATGACGACAAAAAAAATTCTAAAAGTAACATCCCCACGGATGTCTAGGTAATTTAAAAAGAAAAATGAATATCAACATATCCACTCTTTCGAAATCTTTTTGCGGAAAGAAAGGACTGAGGAAAATTTTTTTTAGGGGCAAGTAGAGGCGTCATCAAGACTACCCAGGGGCCCAAAAATCCTGTCACCGAACTTGGGCAACATATCAAGAAGTGGGATTTGGAATTTAATATGGGCCTTAAAACAAACCAGAATTTAATGAGATGATTGCATCTCACGAAAATTTGCGTAGTACATATTGTGGTATATTTTAGGTTTATGGTAGTATGATATAGCATTTTTTTCCTAATGTTCGTAGTATATTTTCACTTTAAAATCCTTTCACTGTCAATGCAGTCCTTTAAATTTGTAGTAACCATAAATATATGCAAATGTTTATATGAGGCTATGGACCTGGACAATTGTTAACGCAAAAAAGAAAAAAAAAAAGGTTCGTTTTCAATAAATAACTTGATGGTTAGTGCTACTTCCCACTAAAATGACACATACTAAATCCAAAATTTTACTTTTTTGCGAAATAACCAGCTTTAACTAATTATTCCCCTTATTGGAAAAATATATCATTTTGATTTTAATGCGTTTTGGGTTATAGAACTTTAGCATTGTTTAAATTGATTTGCAATTGAATTTATTGATTCTATTGAACATGTATATATATATGCCTGTGTATCCAGAGGGGGGATATTAGGGATCAGCCCCCCCCAAACTAAATTTTTTATGGGACTTTGCTACAGCCTTGGGTACTTATGCATGATCCCTCCTCAGCGGAATCTAGTGGAAAGTGTTTCCAAAATGCATGGCAACAGTGACACTGACTTGCCACCATGTTGTTTACGTCATGTTAACAACATGGATGTCTCGATTCAGCGAAGTTGAAAAAAGGAGGTACAAACCTTTATTGGACTTTTTGGTAGGACCTATGTGGCGGGCGTATTGTTTTTATGGCGTTCAAAAATGATGGAAATAAATACCTTACTTCCTTCTCCCTCCCTCCCTTCCATCCTCTCCCATTCCTTTCCTCCTTCCTCTCCTCCCTGTCGTGCACATTCTCACCTCCTTCCTTCCACCACTGGAAAGCATCATCCAAATGAGGCCTAGCCCAGAATCTCATACCCGGACTAAATTAAACCCTCTTTCATAGCCCACTCCAGCACACTTCCTTTACTTTTCAACCGCTATTCTACAAAAAAAAAAAAAAAAAATGATGACAGCGAATACTCAGACATGATACAATTCATTGCAATGAACAAAATACAGCCAAAAGAACGACGAAACATGTCAAAATGCCTTTACATGTCCATATGTCTGATGTCATGTAATGTCACAAGCATATGTACTAAATCTGGTGACTTTCTGAGGAGAGAAACACCAGGGTACGGATTGTGCAGTGTCACCCAGCCTTGCATGCTGTGGTTGTATTGATACATGCTGTAAAATTTTTTGAACCCCCGTCCCCAAATTAAATCCTTGTTACGGACTTGTATGTATATACAGGGCCGGCGTAAGCAAACCATGCTCTGGGCGAACGGCCTGCACCCCTCTCCCTTCAAGAAAATCGATCCACCAACATACACGAAATGGAAAATAGGGTACTTTTCCGTTAGCGCCACGCCACTTACGATTTTTTTCTTGGTCTCCGTACTTGATCATAATTGTTTGTATTTAATCGTAAGTTTACGATCCTTGATTATTTGCGAGACGCCATTTTGTTTGTTTGTTGACATTTTGCAGAATGAGTGCTGTTTCATGCCTGAACCCTGTTTTTTTTTGTTTTTAATAATTTTAGATGGATTATACTCTTCGGTAATTACCAAATGATGAGCATTCTGCGATTTTGTTTTTGCAGGAAAAAGGAATTCTCCTTTCATCGTTTACTGATTCAGGCAGCGCACATCGAATGTGATCGGAATGGTCAGTCCCAGGTTCATGGGGTCTCTGTGATTCAGGTAAATGTACTAATTGCGTGAAAAATACTAATTGCAATATAATATAGATTCAGCCTTTTACTGATTCAGGCAGCGTACATCGAATGTGATCAGAACGGTCACGAGTCGTGAAGCGATGAGAAGGGGTCTCCTTTCGTCGTTTTTCTTATGTAAAATTTTGAAGATATATAATAAAAAATATCATAAATAAATTTTTTAAACTATTACTCGGAAAACATCCCTCACTAATGTTAACGAACGATTTTTTCATCAGCGAAATCATCGTAAAAATGTGTGTACAAAAAAAGAAAACGCAAGTTGGGTGGTGTTAACGGAAATCATCGTAAAACTGCGTCTACGATAAAAATCGTAAGTAGCGTGGCGCTAACGGAAGCATACCGAAAATAGTAATATAGTTACCAAAAAAAACCAAAAAAAACCCAACCACTCAATCCAGTTATTGCCAATAAATATTACATTATCTATATATATTTACTTTTACATACATATTTATGTTACGAGCATATATATATTATTTACATGTATTTATATTATTTATGCATTTATATTATTTCATAATATTATATATACTATTTAACAATATAAATTGTTACACATAGATTTTGTTTTAAAAGTGATTATCTTCACCTTTGCACTATATGGAACGATACAATGTCACATATCATTATTATCATGTTTGTTATTATATTTTAATAGTTAATTCATTGAAAGACAGGGATGGATTAAGATTTTGTGGAACCTTAGAAAATTTTTCTGGGTTCCTTTGTAGCATAAATTAAGCCTGTACAATTATATATTTTAGGAAATAAGGTAAAAGAATTAGGGAGAGTTCAAGTATTATATAAGCAATATTTTGGCCATTTTACACCCTCCCCCCACCTGGTAAGCAAAAATTAACATTAACTAACATAGGAAAATAAGCACAACAGCAACAACCCCACCCCAAAGGTGCTTACGTAATACCTAAACTCCCCTTACTGAAAACAAAATACACATACGTACTTCCAAGTACGGAAAATCAGATATGAAATTTTCAATCATATTGTACACATTATAAATTTAGATACTTTTTCTCTCATGACAAAGGCAGATTTTCATGTCTTGAAATACAATGAATTCTGTCTATAACAATAATTTGTTTTGAATGAACCTGCATATAACAATAATTTTGCAAATTTCAGTCTTTATCAATATGTTGTGTCCAAAACTTTTTAAAGCAATACAGTTTTTGACAACCCATTAATACTAAAGAATATTATATACACAAATGCAGCCAGTTCTCGAATAATGAGCCAAAGTCAGCCAAATATTTCTGAAGAGGAA
>QLNU02015360.1:202556030-202569089 GCA_006491805.2 Dysdera silvatica
CTTTCATTTATGGAATACATTAGTCAATGGGTCATACTCGTAAAAATAATTATATGGAAACATTTTTTCATTTAAACAAACAAAATTGCAATTTTATGCATAGTAATCAAATTGAAATTTTTTAGACTTGTTCAGAAGAAGCTTAATTTTTCCATTTTGTCTTACTTGTAGGTCAGTACAAGTTTTGTAAAATGTGCTTTAAGTTATTAGAATTATCTAAATAAAATAGGTACCAGTCTTCAAATTATCAACATGAAACATTAAGTTTCTGAAACATGTTTTTCCATTAATTGTTAAAATATGAATCTAATCCTTTACATCAGTGGTTCTCAACCTTTGTTGGACTACAACCCGGTAAAACTGATTTTTATATGGTCCGATTTCTACATAATCTATATCTACTATAACTTGCAATATATTTTTGCAATCTTTTCTCTTTGGAATATTTCCACTATAAAATATTCATCTGTGAAACATGTTCAAAAAACTAAAACAAAAAATTCTCGAAGGATGTCCTGTGGCTCAGTATAATCAATGCTAGGGCTCGACAGTTGGGGGGGAGGAAACACTGTTTTTCACCACAAAGTGTTCATGGTTGAGCAAAAAAGCCTCGAAAGAACGAAAACCATTTTAAAACAAGTTAACTGCAAGATTAGTTCATGTATATGCTATTTAAGGGTGTAGCTTATGGAATCAGATTTCCGCAAATTTGACACTTTTTCATCGAAGTACCACACTCGTACAGTTCCTATAGTAAATGGCATGTTCACGTTGCAGAGGATTTTGTAAAAATATTCAACAAATAAGTCAATGTGGTTAGAGATACCTTTCTGTTCATTTTTTTTTAATTTTGTATTTTAAACACACATATACACACAACATTTGATATACTAATTTACGTAAATCACTAAGATTTCCAGGTTCTATGTTTTTCAGTAATAAGTTGGTCCTGTGCCTTCACTAGTGTATGTTAGATATAAATTTATATGTATGTATGTATATATGTATTAGGCACTTTCGTTTTACAATATGCTTTTTCTGTCTTTTTCCTACAGAACTTTCAAATTGAGCAACCATTTTAATAATATGAAATATTGTTTTAAGGGAAGTCTGTCTGCCTATTAATGAAAAGACTACTATGTAAGTGAAGGTCTTAATATTTATTGTTAGTAGGACTATGTGTAGAAAATTGTAATAGATTTTTTTTTAATTCTTAGTATGTCTTCTGCATTACAATGGAAGTATCATTAAAATCTAACATAATGATATCATCGAACGACAGTAAAACCCCCAGTTATAATGCTCTAGGTTGTAGTGTGATCCTGTTTTCTGTGTGTTTTTTGCCAAGTCCCTTGAACAACACCTAACAAATATGTACTAAAAAAGCATTCTTATAGTGTGATCCCGCTTTTAGTGCAATACAAAAACGGCGGTTGGATTGGGTTGTCTCCATCTCCCACATGCGCTAACTCACAGCTCAAACTCTGACTTCGAAGTGAGGAGCGTTTGCCTTGTGCATGGTGAAATACGGAAAGATTACATATGTATGTATTTAAGTGTTCCTTGTATAAATATATATACATACATGTATTACATAATTTGATTCATAACTGCAAATTATTGAACAAATACTTCATTTGAATAAAACAATACTTTAATTATCATTTACAAGGATTTCCCGGACATTGTGTGATCCCGCTTGTCGTGCAAATTTTTCTCAGTCCCTTGAATTACACTTTACCTGGATTTTACCATATTTGTTTTTTTAATATACAAATGTAATGATTGATAAAAAATTTAAGGTTGCATGAACTCTATCTACTTTTTTCTCTTGATAACAATGCATGGGTCCCACAGGATCATATGCAAGGGGGTGCATCCAGCAAAATTCCAATTGAATAATGATGTTGCACTCGGTCAATAGAACGTTCAACACATGGCGCTGTTAGACGTCGGTAAATCGGGCAGCTTTTGTAGGGAGAGAACGGTGACTGGGACTCCAGTCCAGTGTTGCCAACCTGTCCCACGAAAATTTCTCTCAGAGGAAGGCAAAATTTTCCGCACCAGCTCGAAAATTCCCTCTTTTTTTTATTGTTTTAAATGAGAAAATCAGTTATTATGTGTTCTCATATTTAGATACAATGGGGAGGGGGGCAAAAGTATGTTTACACTGGAATGTTGACACGTATAACAAAAAAACTATAACAGTAGAATTTTTCAAATTTAATGGAATAAGTACAAATCAAATGTCTTTATTTCTTGAAAGTTACAGACTTATAACACACATTGATCTTATGTATTTAAACAAAATTTGAACCCCCTCCAGAATATGAAGGGCAAAATTAAGTTTACAAATAAATAAAACATGAAAAAAAGTAAAATTAAAAGCAAATTTCTGTGTCCATGTAATTTGAATATAATGTAATTTGCATGATCAACGATTCATAAGAATGTGTGAGTCATAGACTGATAAAGGGTAGAGTGAAAATGGTGAAAACACGGGAACTATCGGTGATTGAAAGAACAGCCTTAACTAAAGACAGAGTGGATGGCAAATTATCCTACAGACAGTTAGGAGAAAAGTATGAAATAAGTGCAATGGGAGCTCAGAAAATAGTGAAAAGATATGAAATCAATGGACACGTTGTAAGCACCCAAAGGACAGGTCGAAAACCAAAGTTCACAGAAAGGGAGCGCAAGACGATTATGAGAATCATAAACAAAAATCCATTTACATCAAGAAGGGAAATTCAAGAAACATTTCAAGATCAATTCAAAAAGACAATATCACGGAGACAAATTTCAAGGGTGTTAAACAAGGTGGGATATAAAGAAAGAATTACACGTAAGAAACCTTATATCTCTTCCAAAAATAAACAAAGGAGTTCAAAATTTGCAATTCAACATGCTGATAAGCTACTCAAATTCTGGGAAAATGTGATGTGCAGCGATGAAAGCAAGTTTGAACTATTAAAACAACAGAAGAAAATAGTGTTTAGAAAAGATGGAACAGCGTTTAATGTCAAGAATTTGCAGCCAACAATCAAACACCCATCATCAGTTATGGTTTGGGGTTGTTTTACCAATAATGCAACGGGAAATCTGGTATTCATTGATGGCCTTATGAACTCCCACAAGTATAAGGAGATTTTGGAATCAAATTTGGCTCAATGAAAGATGAAGTTGGGATTGAAAAGGGGTTGGTCTTTCCAACAAGACAATGACCCCAAACATAAATCTCGTATTTTAGTTGCTTATTTTGCCTCCAAAAAGAGACAGGTGCTCAAATGTCCACCTCAGTCACCTGATTTGAACCCCATTGAGCATCTTTGAGGGATTTTAGACAACCGTGTGCCATTATCATGTCGCACAAATATCTCTGCATTCAAGACTGCATTGTAGGAAGCTTGGAGCAGCATTCCACCAAATGTTGTGACTAACTTGGTGCACAGCATGCCTTAACGGCTCCGTGAAGTCATTCGGGCCAAAGGAGGCCCTACCACGTACTAGATTTTTACTTTTTTTTTATGTTTTATTTATTTGTAAACTTAATTTTGCTCTTCATATTCTGGAGAGGGTTCAAATGTTGTTTAAATACATAAAACCAATTTGTGTTACAAGTCTAACTTTCAAGAAATAAAGACATATGATTTATACTTATTCCATTAAATTTGAAAAATTCTACTGTTAATATTTTTTTTGCTATACGGGTGGGAAGTGTTAACATTCCAGTGTACACATACTTTCTCCCCACCACTGTACCTACACGCATCTTTCGATGCAAAACGGTACGAAAATTATAGCGTACAATTCCTACAGCTGTATATTGCGACTAATAAATGTAAAAAAGATAATCTTTAAATTTCAAGGGTTTTTTTCTCCCCAAAATATTGACTTTGCAACATATCCTCTTTTAACGATGACTACTTCAATATATGTGTATTTAGTTCATTGAGCAAATTAATAAGATATATATATTCATTTAAAAAATTGTTACTCCAATTATGCCCAATATAGATCTGCTTTTTTGTGTAGCTTCAAATGATTGTTTTTGACTGGAATAACGAGCAAATTACTTCTACCATATTCAAAGCCACCTGTTGAATGAGATAAGCTTGCATTAGTGGAGATGAAAAAATAAGATGATTTTAAAAAATACTTTCGCCTTAATCCATGTTCGCTATTTTGCGGAGAAAAGATTGTTTTTACAGCTTTAAAAACATTGCGATAAGTAGGAACGAAGTTGACGACATTGTGACCAAAGGGTGAGATTATTATGCAGTGACGCCCAATTATTCAAAGAAAAGTTTAATACAACCAAACAAACCATTTTTTAACACCAAATTGCTTTTTTTTTGTATACACCACCACCTCATTAATAGTTAATCATCACTATAAAAAAAAAGAAGCAAAATGAACTGAGTTAAATTTAGAGTAGTTTACTACTTCTTTAGGAGATTTCCTAATTATACGTGTGCATGCATTTATTTAAAAAACAGTGTGGGAAATTTTTTCTGTCGTATCCCAGACACTGGAATTTCCCGCAGTTTAGTAGTTTGTTATTTTTTCTCTTTTTCCTCACAACGTTAAAATTTTAATAAAATTTCCCTCGTCCATGGGAAATTTCCCATAGGTTGGCAACACTGCTCCAGTCTTCCTGTGTTTGTTGGGCTGTTCAACTGATGCTGGCTGAGTGTGTAGTTACTTAAGAGCATGTTTGTTTGCGTTGAATATAAGCTGTTTGTAAATGTATTCTTGTGTGCTGTATTCTGTTTATTTTGTAAAAAGGGAAGAATTGAGTAAAATGTACATGAAAAATAGTACAAGTAAACAGACACAACTTTTTTCCTTGTGGATTCAGTCCTTTTTCCCCTTTCTCCAGAAGCCAAGGGGGTGCACCTTACACCCCCCTGCGGTCGCCTATGTAATAATGTGTGATATGGTATTTTGTGGTTAATTCTATACTACTGATATAACAAAGACATCCTTTATCACTAGAGCCACGGCTGAGGTCAAATTGACCACTTGTGAAGTTTAAACTCAAATATCTTTTAAACCTTTCGTGTTTGAAAGCTAGAAATTCTTGACTTTTCCTAAAATATGTTCCTAATAGCATATATAAAGTTTTAAAAAAATACATTACAGAGAACCGTAGTTATAAGCATATGGACCTAGAACCGCGGAAGCGATCAATTTCATCGCGTTGTCGTTTTTTGTGTAAATAATTATTATAATAATCAATTAACAAGAATAATATGATGTATAAAGTAATAATAATAAATATGATATATATATATGACTAATTAATAATGTATAAGAATTATGCGAACATCGTGGAATTATTTAGGGGTTGGTTTTTTTTCCTGATTGAATTTCAATATGTGAAACGAGATAATTTGGCTTGATTATCACTCAATCAGTTTATTTACATGTATGAATGAATCAGATGCATCAGAAATGTCAATTATTGACATTAATTATTAACATTATTAATCAAACATTAATGTTATTCTATCAGTTCGTAAAATCAAGAGGAACTTAATATAAAACAGATTACCCTGAAAAACACCTGCCTTCCGCACGCACGACCAAATATAAACCATGTGCGAAATAATTGCAAGGGATGAGAAATGTTAGTTGTACACAATGTCAAATAACAACCTTGAAAAATTGAACATAGCTTTCGTTTGCTTATCATTTTGGCATTCATTTTAATTTCTGTCCCGGTTTACGTAACTAAAAATTGATAACAGTTTAAATTTTACTTATGCATCTTTTTTTTTGTTGCAATTTTATAATTATAAATTTAAAAATCCTATCATTTTTTATGATATGATCCTGGCTCAAGGTAGGGGGCAATAGACCCACTACCCCTACTTTCATCTGCAATTGATATAAGATTGTTTTTAATTGACGGTATGCTTTTGAAGAATGATTTTTTTCCTATAAATTATAGTTTTCCGGAAAAAAACAATATACGGAAATTTTTATTTAATTGTAAAAATTAACCTAATTATTGAAAATATTAAACAAATATTATTGGGATTTAATCTAAATATGTTAGTATTGTTGAAACAAAAACAAAAGGGTATTTATTTATAGTCTTTTAAAGAATAACAATGGCAGTTAAAATGACCACAGCCGCGGTTCTACGTGTAATAAAACTGCCGTCGTTCTAGTATTATACCAGCATTGTTCAACATACGGCCTGTGGGCCACAATCCGGCCTGTCAACAGTGTTAATCTGGTCCGCCGACAATTGTTTGGAAAAAAAAATTCCAAAACAAAAATTTCAGATTTTTTTTTATGATATGAAGGGAAAACCACATGGACAGCATGAGTCACTCCTTTCCACATCGCAAGTGAACAAACAAATAGCCAAAAAAAAAAAAAACTGAAGGGAGATTTTTTTTGTGAAACTTTCTGAAATCTCTGGTCCATGTGATCCGTTAAAATTTTTTAAGGTTATCTGGAAAGCCTATTTCGCTAATGTTAAATTGACCAAATTCATATACCTTTTTCTCAGTAACTATGCCGTGTACCTCTACGAAATTTGCTACACATATAAAATGCATGTTCTTACACATACTGTACCTCAATCATAATGATTAAGGTATAAAAAATATTTTTTAAATTCTTTTAAACAAAACTCAGAATTTCACTGGATTTTGACTAAAAAAAATGATGAAAATTTATTTTATCACCGTATTAACAAATTTCTACTACAGTATATGCAGAAAGACATAATATGTACAACTCTCAAGAACATACTCACTTCCAGTTTTCTGGAAAAGGTACATGAATCTGGAAAAAATACTGTTTCGAGAAAAACATTAAATGTTATTGCATACATTTTTTTAGGTGGCTATTAGTGCAAAAAAATATTGAATAAACTTCTAATTCTCCCAAATAAATTTGGTATCATTGTAAAGAAGAAAGTTAAAATTAAATATTTTTTGGTCAAATTTTGCTGGCTCACTGCTGAGAAAGGATGGACAACCCTGCTTTATACTTATAGCTAGACTCTGCAGTGGTAATGCATTCACCTGATATACATTAACTTGGGTTTGACTTCCAATGGTGTAAAAAAAAGGACACTTAAGAACTAACTGCTCACTATTGTCCAGGGGGTTGAATCCCTAGGCCTTAAGTTCAGACTTCTCTGAAAACTGTTAGGTTCTAGTGCAGTATGACTTTTACTGTCATTGCACTGTAAAACATAAACAACCATTACTTTATAACACAACCAACCTTTACTGACAGTTTTACAATGTTGAAGTCATTAGTGTCGAGTTTTCAAAATATTGGGGGCGGGGGACCCAAGCACATATTATGCACACTTATACATTACAGTATATGTAAAATTGCAAGTTATTTAAAATTATGGGGGGCTCAGGCCCCACGGGCCCATGTAACTCTATGCCTATGGTTGAAGTACATCCAGATTGTGAGTGCATTTCTTTTTTTTTTATGCTAGCTCATTATTTGCTTTTTGCGGTGGAAACTTCTCTTCATTTATATATTCAAATTTCATATTTTATGATCTCCATTCCAGTGGGTATAATCTTTACCCTGTAACTCGCTGGGTTCAGATTCGATTCTCGAATAAGCCTGGTCTTATATAAATATATTGTGGGGTGATGTCAGTCACTTGTATAATGCCTCTATGGAAAAACGACTGACGATATTTCGGTTTCAGCTGACAGTTAAAAACTGCCAGATGTCAATATGGTTCATAACTACCCATGGTGGGCATAAAAAAAATTATGGCCTCTGTTTGGACATCAAATTTACCTTGGACACATTAAAGGAACATCCATTACAAGGCTGTAGCTAAACTCTTTCTATAGGGGGTGCTGAAAGTTACAGGAGGGGCTTAGGATTTCATTAATGTTTTGATGTATTTTATTAATATATTTAATAATACTAAATATCTAAGCAGACTAATATATTTAACATTAATGAATAAATTTGCCAACATAAATTTTACATTATTTAACATAAAATTTACAATTTCCCTTATCCTTACTATAGAGCAGACGAAGACCCAAAACTCCGTATAAAACATGATATACACAAAATCAACCATTGAAATCTGTTTAACTCATTCTTAATTTTAAGGAACAATTTTTATTGTTATGTACAATTTATACAAAATGAAGCATTTGAAACAAAATCCTGCAATAATTTTATTTTGAAAAAAAAAAATATATATATATATATATATATACACACACACACACAGTCAAACCTTGTTAAAATGAATGCACTTAAGACGAATTATTTTTAATAGGAACAATTTTCTGAAGTCCCGTCAAATTGTATAGGAATCCTTATGTTATTTTTTCCTGTAATACAAACCTGGTTAAGGCAATATACTGCTTATAATGAACTGTTAATCAATGCCCCTTGAAAAAATTCCCTCCATTTAACGTGAACAAAATGCACTTTATCAGATCAGAGCTTCTCATTGATAATTTCAACATGCTGTAGTTACCAGATTAAACATGTAGGAGTAGCGATTTTTATATGCAATTGCATAACAAACATTTCCCGTGGGTGTTTACATGCGATTAGAACTAAAAAAATGTTTCAATATACAACATGATAATGTGCAGAGTTTCAACTGACACCGAAATAGTTGAGAGCGTTAATGGCATGATAATACCCTTATAAGATAGTAATCACTAGAGTCAAGATTATATGCACTAAAAATTAGTAAAATATGCATTCAAGTATGCATTTATATGCAGAGATGGCACTATGGTATCATGGCACTCATGGCAAACGCATGTTTTGCCATCTTAAAAGGATTTCATTTTTTATAATGATCCCATTTTGCCTCCCCTAAAAATCTGCTGCTCCTCCGGACGAATGTCCGGTTTGCACCCTCTTGGTGTGGACCCTGTTTATATGCGCTTAAAATGAATAACTATGCATTGAAATATTTTTTAACATACTTGAAAATCATATTTCCTATGTTTTAAAACAAATAGGTTTATTATTAATTGCTGAGTCGAAACATTCAATATACACAAAATTATATGTTTTATACAGTGCAATTTTTATTGCAGCATGCCAGCTGTCTCTCTTGATGTTCTGAATAGTTAAGCTCCATCTTCTATCATTCAATAGCACTTTTGTGCCAAAAAGGTCCGTTCCAGAGCTATAGGGATTATTGGACAGCATTTATAAAATTTTGCGGATTGTCTATTACGGATATTATTTTATCCATGATAGACTGGTACTGATGTGTATCATTGATAGATAATGGCGTGATATTTTACTCCATGTAAATGCTAGTTTTAATTTCACCTTAAGATAACTGCTAATCTAGCAGAACAGAACTAAATTTTCGCTTTCTTTAATGAAGGTAGTGGCTGTAATTCAGCTAGGATTATATGTTGGTACTCTAGGACATAATTAAATGTGTACATTTACAAATTCTTTTGCTTTCCGGTTTAGATGAGGAGTAAGAGGAAAGTGTATCTATAGTGTTGTGCAGGAAATTTTTTTGATAAAGGTAATAATAAAATTCTTAAAATTACTAAAACCCTTAAAATATGCATTTATTCTGGAAATTCATAATTTTTATGCATTTATATGCACAAATGCTAAAAAGGGCTAAAATATAATTGCATATGCATTTGTATTAATGTGGGCTCTAGTAATCACTATTCTTCGAATACTGACGAAGATACTGACTTCTCTGCCACTTCAGACGAAAATCCTGTTACTGTGATGGAGGCTTTCAGTGCACGTCATTTTGTGATGCAAGAGAGAGAGAGAGAGAGATTTTGGTGCTTCTCTGTAAATTGTGGGCAAACTTAATGATTTTTGGCGACACTGTGTCAACGGAAAGTGAAACTTATCTGCATTTACTGAACTTTTTAAGTATACTACTACAATTTAAAAAAAAAATTCTTGTCACAGTACGTGATCCGGAAAAGTAAATGTTTACTAAACCGTAATACGTACAAATAGTAAAACAAGAATTTTCAAATGCATTAACTACACTTAATATACTATGGTTTTTGTTATAACATGTGTAGGCTATGTTATAATAATATAATGCCGATAAAACACAATAAAACACAGTAATAAATTAATAATATATATATAATAGCAAAATGTGCATATGATAATCAAAGATGAAATAAATAACTTAGTAATACGATCCCCCATTTATTACGGATAATATGAATTACTGTTAATACGAACAGATTTTCTGTTCCCCTTGGAGATCATCTTAATGAAGTTCGATTGTATGTACACTCTATAACAAAAAAATCGATGCACCAAGAAGGAGTTGTCCGATTGTAATGAAATTTCGTATGCAAAGACATTTTGACCGAACATGCAAATGATTAAAATTTGGTGTCCAATGAATGAATAGCGGGAACTCCAGTGCATCGGAACTGCGCATTCAGCAGGTGTATATAAGGAGCGATTCTCAATATGTGGTCAAAATTTCTGTTGCATTTTGACTGCGGATATCTTACGTCGACTGTAACAATGCCTCGCCGAAAGATCCGTGCTCATTACGAGCATATGTCAGAGTTTGAAAGAGGTCGTGCTATCGGATTGAAAGAAAGAGTGGGTCAACAACGGCAGATGTCAGCGTCGGGATGGCAGCGGTCGACCTAGGGCCACAACAGAACGGGAAGACAGAGCGATTGTCAGAGCAGCTGTCACAGCACCGGATTCGTCGTTATCAACTATCCAACGTGTGGCCCGCACACATGTGTCCAACATGACCCTCTGCAGACGACTGAGAGAGCGGAATTTACGCTCGCGCCGACCGTTACGCCGCTTACCTCTCACGCCTTTACACCGTCAAGTCCGATTACAGTGGTGCCGGGCTCGATCAACTTGGAACTGCGCTGACTGGGGACGTATAGTCTTTAGTGACGAGTCCCGTTTCCAACTGTGTCCTGACGACAACCGCAGACGTGTCTGGAGACGTCCAGGGCAGCGTGGGGATCCTGCCCTTACTATCGCACGCCACACATGCCCACAACAGGGTGTTATAGTCTGGGATGCCATCTCCTTTGATAGCCGGACCCCTTTGGTGGTCATTTCTGGCACACTTACAGCACAGCGGTACGTAGACGACATTCTACGACCGGTTGTGTTACCGTTCCTTTTGCGACACCCTGGACTTACGTTTCAACAAGACAATGCCCGGCCGCACACGGCACGTGTTGCTATGAATTGTCTTCAAGCTTGCCCAACACTTCCTTGGCAAGCTAGATCTCCTGATCTCTCTCCCATAGAGCACATTTGGGACGCTATGGGAAGGCGATTGCAACCATCCCGGAATGTTGACGATTTAGCCCGACAGTTGGAGACAATTTGGCAAGAAATTCCGCAGGACACCATCCGGGATCTTTATCAGTCTATGCCACGCCGGGTGACAGCTTGCATCCAGGCCAGAGGTGGACCAACGCCTTATTGACTTCCTCCCTTTGTAACGGTCAAACTCTGCAATAAATCATTCAATTGTTCTGAAATTTTAATCGTTTCTTTTTCTATGTATGTTCTTCACATCCACCAATTTTTATCGCAATCGGACAACTCCTTCTTGGTGCGTCGATTTTTTTTTGTTATAGAGTGTATTTTCTAAGGAGGTCTAAGCCCCTTCTAACCTTACCATGGCCACGGTCCTGATCATTATCCTATGTGACACTTATTTTTGGTGTTTCACTATTTTTTTCAGAACTATTCTCATCTGTATAATTATAATCCTTGGGATATTGTGTTGAGAGTAATATTATTTTTTCTTTTTTTGTGCTTCTTTCCAAGATACATCCCTTGGGCAGTTTGGCACTAATGTACCAAAAATGTTTTTTGAGGCATTTATAGTAATCTGAGTGGTTTTGGAAACCGTGAGGCTGGTCAATGCTCTATATAACTTATTAACTTCATAGGAGGCTTTGGGTTCACCCAGTGATGCTTTGGGGAGAAGAATTTATTTTTTTGATTGCCCATATCAGTTATTTCCTGTGTCATAGGAAATAGATGTGTCTTTGCATTTACGCCTTTTTTGTGGTTTAGAATTGAGTTTTGAAGTGGATTGATAATGAAGTGATTATTTGTGTTTCGGGGTATTTCAAAAGCATTTATTTTAAAATGTTTTTCAAAGCTAAGTTTGTAGTTTATGAAAAATTTTGCATAGAGGGTGTATATTAGTTGTAGTAGCTCTTGATTTGAGTAGATCAGTAATTTTCAACCTTTTTCATCTTGCGGCACTTTCCCACCCAACTTGCCTTTATCTGTTTATTGTGCTGTTTGAGCATCCTGTCTGGCATTACAGAGCCGCCTCTGGTGGCGATCCTTCCCAAGTTCCCCTGATCACATAAAAAAAAATCATCTTGCGACACACTAAAACTAATTATTAAAATTCTGCGATACATCAAAAAATACATTTTTTGCTGATCTGATAAAAAAAATATAGATAAACAACAATAAATAAGTAAAAAATGGTTGTGTTGTCTGTTGTCATTTTTTACTCGAAAATCTCAGGGAAACAAGGTTATTGCCTGTGACCAAATAGTCAGGTAGTGCCTGTTTTAAAAATTCTAGTGACACTCTGGTTGAAAAACACTCGGAGTAGATGAATATAAATTTAAACTATTTTTTATATAATGGAGAGTAGAAAAGTGAGAAACATGGGAATTATTGGTGTATAAAATAAGGATAATTATCATTTAGCATGAGTATTGAAAGGGTAAGGGGGACAAAAAATTGTTTGAAAGGTGGGTGTTGACGATGATTTTTATTATTTTTAATAATTTTAAAGAGTGTTTGTAGATAAAAAAAAGTTCTAAAACTGCTTGCTTAATTTGATTTTTTTTTTTGAAGCGTAATTTTTTTATAAATTACTGATATTGTATTATTAATGTAAATTCATTTTTTTTTATCTTAGTTTTCATGTTAATATTTTTGGTGTTATATTTTAATATTTTATTATATTCTCATTTTATTAACTGATTAAAAAAATGAACTGCAAAGATATTGCAAGCCCCAGAGCAACTGCATGGGATCAACTTGCCAATG
>QLNU02015360.1:202569189-202579267 GCA_006491805.2 Dysdera silvatica
CTGCATGGTCCTGCTAAATCCCTGTTATGCCACAGTGACAGAATTGTGACACTTTTCCAAAATTTCTGGAACTAACGTTAAAGGAGTCACAAGTTTATGGTTTGAGGACTGGTTAATATTTCTTGAGTTGTGACAAAACAAGAGGATATTCTTCAACCAATAGGTGAAATCGTTTTTAGTTACTTTGGATTTTCAACGGTAAATCCTAAATATTTGACACTGGTTTTTGCAAAGTGACATTTGCTGGGCGAGAGCCTAATATTATTGTGGTCTAAACGTTTAAATACTAGTATCTTAACAATATTAGTTTTAGTTTTCTGATGTGTTTTTTTATTCCAATTAAAAAATTAGTACTAAAAATAGTTTGAAATTCTTATTTTGTGCATGTAGTTATCACATTGTACTGTAATGTTTTTAAAACATGTGTAATAAGGTATCTTTGAAAATTTAAAGGGCAATTATTATATACAGGGTGTCCGTGAACTCTACCGACAAAATAAGAGGGATTATAATACATATCAAGACAAGCAATTTTAGTATAAGAAACCATGATTGCAATGCATTTATTCAATTCGAAAATAATGTAGTACCATACACAGATCAGTAGTTTAACAGAGAAATGAAACAAACATGACAATTTATGATTCAATTCCAGGAGTCGAAGAATCTATTCAAAGTGTCATCCCAGGATATTGTTGCACAATTGACACCCATGAATGATGAATTTTTGCATCTGCTCGAAGATACCTGGTATGATATTTATCTTGTCTGCAGCAACAATGATGCTTGCAACGAGATCTTACAGAGAATCAACAGGTGTATCGTACACTTATGATTTCAGGTGGCATTAAAAAAAGAAATGTAGTGGGTTAAGGTCAGGGGATCATGGAGCCAAGCCACTGCCTCACCACTTCCAGTCCACTGCCTCAGATAAGTTTCTTTTAGAAAATTTGCACCTCATGGGAGAAAACGTGCCTGGGCCTCATCGTGCATTAACCACATGTCCCTTTGCGTAGCTTGGGGAACACGGTGTAGTATATCAGGAAGCACTTACTCCAGAAACACATGGTACCTGTGGCTTGTCAGACGATCTGGCAACAGGTAAAGTCTTACCATACAATTGCCAATGATACCTGTCCATACGTTGGCGGAAAATCTCTGTTGCTTTTTATGAGGCTTAATGCTGTGTAGATTTTCAAGAGCCAAAGCATAGTGCTTGCGAATATTAAAAATCCCTTCCTAGGTAAAGGAGGCCTCATCACTAAATAGTACTAACGTTGGAAATTGTGAATTAGCCGTATTCATGTAGAGAAGCCATGTTGCAAATTCCAGTGTAGATAGTCCTCTTCATTCTATCTTGGACCTTCTGCACATCATTAGGATGCATTTCTTCTTCATGCAAAACTCTCCACACAACACTTTTACTAATACCCACTTGGGATGCTATCACTTACGTACTTGTAGATGGAGATTCTTCAACATGCGGCAAAAAATACATTCTTCCAGTTCTGGTGTTCATGCAGTTTGCAAACATCCAATATTCTTTATTATGATATCCTACGTGCCACTTTTACATAATCTTCTACCAACACTGGCGAACGTAGAATGAAGAAGAACATGACGATTTGGAAATCTCTGTTAGCATAATTTTGTGTTGCCCATCTATTACCATCTGCTTTTCTATACATGAAATACATATCCATTAGTTCTGCATTTGTGTAAGTCGTCATTCTCTTAACGACAGTACTGTACGCTTGCAAAAATATCGAATAACCGGTTTGCTAGCCTTTCTAAATGCTTACTGGTAACAGACTTTGATCGGATTTGCGTAATTTCTTCCTTATCTATTGATTATCACTCACTTCAGAAACTCCGTAGCTCCACCAATCCGTCATTTGCAAGTGACAGCTGTGCAACAACATACGTGGATGCCATTTCTTGAGCAGCTGTGTTGCCCCTATTTATTTATTTTTTTTTTTCATTGAACAAATATATTGTGATCATGGTTTCTTGTACTAAAATTGTTTGTTATGGCGTGTATTATCACCCTTCTTATTTTGTCGATAGAGTTCAGAGACACTCTGTATATAAGGCTTTTAATCTTGTAATTTTCAAAACTTCTCCTTAAATATGTAAATTAATTAAAACTTGTCATTGATTTTAGATCCTGACAAGAAATATGGATGAAAAGCCTGGACGTACATCCAAGGAGGTTAATAAAAATGGTAATAGAGAGAGTTACTCTGAGTGTCAGGTACTTGTGTTCGTTGTTTGGTTAACTTGCATGATCACATTCTCTTGAGACATACATATTACAGTCGATTCCATTTAATTGGGACACATCGGGACTAGAACATTTTGGCCCAATTAAGCGGCTGCTCCAAATAGGCGAATTTCACATAAAAAGGCTTAAACAATAAGTGTTTTTTTAATACTACATATATACATGATATATAATACATATAAGAATATAATAAATATGTGGGAAATTAATAAATTTTAAAGTAAAATATGTAGCTGGAACTGATTGCGCCTTCAGTTTTACCCCACTCGCAAGTAGAGATCTACCATGCCGATGTGCATCACTTGCGTGCCAGTTTTCTGTGTCATCCCACCTACGGTAAACATTAAGTGATATGCATTTAAAGTTTTATTGTACTTTATATAAGATCGTATCATATTAAATTGTTTACACATATTTTTAAGGTATGTGTAACATAATATGTATGTACAAATTAATTGTAATCTTAAAATTTTGTCTCAGTTAAGTTGAATGATGTCCCAGTTATGCGATGTGAATTACTATTAGTTTCTTGCTTTGGGTTACGTTCCTTGAGATTTGGCCCAGTTAAGCGTAATTGACTGTATGTACTTTTTAAACTGTGACAGGTACATATATAATTTTAAAAGTTAATTTTTTTTTCTTCCTTAGCCTTCATCTTGGTACTTTCAAAGTCATGAAAAGGCTAATTTATATTCTCCAAAACCTAGTCAGCATAGGGCCACACCTGTCTTCCAAAGTGTGCCTACACCTGTAACTCCTATTCCTAGTCTGTGTGGAAGCATATCTCAGTCTATATTAAATGACAAAACATTTGATTCATCATCAAAACGCCCAGGTACACCTGCTCTATTACAAACTATAAATCCATTACCTGGTGCAATGCAAGATGGGAAAAGTGTTAATAATGACCTCCCACCATATTCGATTAGAAGCACAGTAGGAAACTATGCATTATGTGATAGCTTACTTTCCGGTAAGTGTTTATCTTAATATTACTGTGATTTATATTACTGTGAATTTATATTATTGTGATGTGATTTCAGGGACAAATCAGTTGCACCTTTTTAATAGTTTATATAATATTAAGAATAAAGCTTAAGCAATTTGAAATATTTTCTCTCTGAACAGGTAATAGAAATAATGTTTTCTCTTAAATTTGCATACTATATGTAGAGGTAATGAATTTTCTTATTACACAATGCTTACTGACTGCGTACTGTAGTCTAGAGGTTGGTTCCCTAGGTCATTAAAAGCTCAGATTCCTCCGAAAAATATAGTTACACTGCCATACGGTGCCATAGTGGTAATGCATTTATCTAAGGTGCCATTAATTCAGGTTCAACTCCCAATAGTATCATAAAGCATGTACCATTTTTCTGCCCACCATAGTTCAGGGTTTAGTTCCCTTAGTAGCAAAGATTCAGATTCCATGGAAAACAGTAGGCCTTGGCTCACCATGACTTTTGCCGTTCTTGTGCCATAGAAACAAGCAATTCTTATTACACATGTTATTTTGGCATAATATTTATTTAATTAAAAGACTTGTCCTCATCCATTAAATTCCAATAGTGTTTAAACTTAATTCTTTTGCTATTATTTTTTTTAATCGAATGAACATTTTGCATAAATGCTTAACTCTACATGGAAATAAAAAAAAATATGGCAGTCATGTTCATACAAAGTTATTAAACTGAAATTGACAAAGGACAAGTTTATTTATCAACTGCATTTTTGAATTAATCGTAAAACATTAAATAATTATATAATTTAATTTCCTTTACATGCCAGTGTCTCCTTACTTTAGTTTCCTAGTAAGTTTTAGCATTAATCTGGCACAGTATGATCTTTGCTGTTCTTGCACCATAGCATGGTGTCTTTTGTCTGATTTTCTGAAATTTGAAAACAAGGATTTCCTATTCGAAAGGGCAAATTGTAGAGGGATTAAGTGAGAATTTTCATTTATATTTTCTAGTTAAAAATAATTTACTTAACTGTAATTAAAAAAGTTATGTTCTTATAATGATTAAGAAAGTTATGTTATTATAAACAAAAAAAGTTGTATCTGCAGTTTTACCAGTGACCATCATATTACTAAAGTTCCATTAAATTGAGCTACTGTTGCTTGCCATGCACATTTTATTTTTTATATTTAAGTTTTAATGGAAGGTTTCCATTTTTAAAAGGAAAGTTATGAAGGAACTAAATGAGATCATAATTTTCATCATATTTCAAGATTTGTGGGTCAAACTGGGAAACTTTGTAACTTACAAAGTTAAAAACTATATTCCTTTCTTTTTTCTTTTTAACTTCTACATCATCATAGATACTCACAAATCAAAGGCATGAAAATCATGGATGCAGTGAAGATTTGAAAATTACATTCTAAATTTTTTTTTTTTCTGATGAAAGTGTGTTGTTGGTAAATATGCCACATTGTATAACATTCTGGTTTAAGGAAATTTCTAACTTTTTTGTAACATTTTTAGATATTTTTTTTTGCATAATCAAAAATTTGAAATGTTGAATGCGTGTTTCTTTCATGAGACATTTTGTAAAAAATTAAGAGGATACAAATTTTTTTACATTGTAAAGTAAAATATTGTTAATTGTTCGAGCTGTGTGTAAATTAACATACAAATTCAAAGAAATTGGTTGCACTTGCGACAGACCTCGAACTGGATGATCATCCATTCCTGTTGAACATGTTGGGGGAAGTTCATAACATGATTAGTGACAATCATCACTTAACTGCACTAGCTGCTCCTCGTATCCTCGATATTCTCACATCTACGGTCTTAACGATTCTGCATTGTACACTCCATATGTTTTCATATCGATTCCATAAAGTTCAGATGTTGCAAACAGGTGACGAACAGCTATGTTTAGATTTTTCAAATGAATTTCTCATAAAGTATGATAATGATAACATCTGGCCATTATGCATACTGTGAACCAACAAAACACATTTCTCGTTAATTGCAATGGGAAGAATTGTGAATTAACTTGAAGAATTGTGTTCACTGGGCAGACAAAAATCCTGATGATTTGTTACTTCAACTCTTACATGACTGCAGCGTAACTGTGTGGTGCAGCATTGAAACACCTTTGTTCTCAGCCCCTACTTCTTTGAAGACATAACTCCACGAGTTTTAAGGGGATGTCACGGGTGCTTGCTATGTAGCAATGTTAACAAATTACATGATTCCAGGGTAACAGCAACAAAATGCTATATCTGCCGTTATGTGTATGCAAGATAGTGCTTCCCCATGTGCTTAGGCATGTGTCAAACATTTATTAGAACAACATTTTGGTGACAGAATTATCTCTCAACATTTTCTGTTTTCATGGTCACCATGGTTTCCTGACCTAGCACCAATGGATTTCTGACCATGGGGATATTTGAAATCAAAAATGTGCAAGGAGAATCCTGCAGGTGTATCTGACTTGAAAGAAGCTATTAAAAGGGAGGTTCCAATGTCAGATTAAGGCTTCGTGGGGCTCTAGGTATTTTTCTTTTCAGGCTGTTTGTAGTATAAATTAAGCCTATGTAATTGCAGTAGGACCCGTATACAATAAAGCTCTTGGGACCAACAAAAATATTCACTGTATCTGATCACTTGCTAAATCTGTTCTGAAATTTAAATTTTAAACTTTGAAATTAAAGTCTGTATAGGTAATATATTTACATACAACATATATACAAAAAACTCTAAAATTCATGGAAAACATTGCGGAAATTTGAGTCGCCATGAAATTACTACCCTAGTGATAAGGTCGGATTGGCAACGATTTTGAAATAGCGTTGAGTCTTCATGGCACCAGGCCCCTAAAAGAAAAAAGCAGTTTTAGACATTTGTCTTGTTTGTCCATGCAATAATCTGGCCTTGGGAGATTCTACATATTCCTTATCCAATGTTACATGCTTCAGTGATGTCTACAATATTCTGCATGCAATGTGTAATCGCTTGTGATGACGGCCATGTGAAACATCTGTAATAAAGGTAAAATGTTATCACTTCTTGTTGTCTTTCCTTTCTCTGTTGTTATTCACATTCTTTTTATTTGAGACTGCTTTTGCACAGTCATTTGTAGAGCTAAAGGTAAATGTTTAATGCTATTTATGATTTCTTATGATGCTGATATATTGTAATGAAAAATAAATTATGTTGCTATTAGAAATTTCGTAATTGTAACTGTAACTGTTATAGCTTGATTCTTTTTATTTACGCAACTCTCAAGCACATACCTTGACATAGACGTAGGTGCAAGCCCCCCTCAATAATCTGAAATAAATTGCGATTTTACATATACTGTAATGTATAAACGTACATAAAATGTGCTTTGCGCCTCCCCAATAATTTTGAGGCTCGTTGATCTACCTTGAAATGTCTAAATTACATGTTTCATTCAAGTTGTAAGTGTGGTCTTTAGAGGCTTGTGTATAAGGAAACTTTCTTTGTGACCACCCTGATGTATATACATAAAAAATTTTGTTAATTGTTTTAAACCTATTAACTGTTTCCAAGTGAATTCTAGTTTGGGTAAAATATGGTCATTTATTTGCAATGTATAATGGTTATATAATCACATTAAGCTGTTAATGTAATGTTAAATGATTATTAGCAGGTTATGGATGTAAAACTTAAAAGCGACTGTTATTTTTTTCTTTTAAAGTAACAATTGAAAACTGATTTACAAGTTATCAGTTTGAAGTAAGGTAAGAAAAGGGGGGAGGGAGTCTGAAAATTACATAATCACTAATATTCTTACTGCATACTATTTTATTTATTTCATTACTAAATTTTACCATGTTTGGCGCAGTATAGCCCAGATGCTCTTGCGCCATAAAAAATTCAAACAAACAAACAAATTTCAATACTAATACTGAACTAAAAGGGTTATTTTCTTCGAGTTACAGCATTTGCTTGGTTAAACTTTATGAAAATATAAAGCTAGTGTACTACAGTGCAGTCATTTGATTAAAGTTATACAGATATTGAGAAGACGCATTAGATAGCTTGGATGCAGAATATATATATGTGCATTAAAAAGGTAATTTATTGTATACACTCCCATTAGAATTTTTTTTTACAAAACGGTATTAGAAAACAGCAGAGTTTCCACGCAACTTGGAATTGTCAGTGAATTTGAAATCATCTCTAAAAGTCAGGGAAAAGTCTTTGAAAAATTTTTTTTGGTCAAACATGGAAAGTTATTGACACCTTCTTTATGGCTTTTTTGAATTGCTAAATCTTCCATGAATGTGAAACCATTTTTTTCCTCCCGCAACTGAAGTTCAGTTGAAAATTACTTGTAATTGGTTGGGGAATTTCATCGGCAAAGTCAGGGAATTTTTTTTTCCAATGTAAGTGGGCACTCTGTAATGGATCATTCATTCAATATAATTGTGCATATACTGCCTGACAGAGAGAATGCAATACCATGAAAGAGTGAGTAGAATGTAATAAAAATTGACAGAGACACATAGAATGCATATCGAAATCAGTGATTTTAACTTCAAAAATATTATGAGAAACAGCAGTACTTTATACAGTGTGGTCAGTATGAAGTAGGACCACCTTTTGCAGCGATATACGCAGCAACACTTCGAGGTACAGATGAAATCAGCGAGCGAATGATATCCTGAGGGATGGAGGACCATATGCATTCAACCATAATCCACAGATCGTACTCCAATTGAGGCTGTGGCAGATCAAGCAAACTAAGGCTCAGGAGCTCTAAAGCAAACGATGGCCTATCTCGTTTCATACATGTGCGATCGGTGAGAGATCTGGAGACCTCGTTAGCCAAGGACGCAACTGGGTACCTTGCAGGGATTATCTACTTATGATTGCTGTGTGCGGCCGGGCATTATCTTGCTGGAAGACAACATTCTGCAACACCTGAAGGTAGGGAAATGCAGCCAGCTGCAGTACTTGATTTACGTATCGTGTCGTCACTGTGCCTCTGATACGAACCAGACGTGACCGGCAATCTATGTGGATGGCGCTCCAAACCATGATGCTGTGCTCTCGAGCAGTATCACTTTCAACGGTTGCAGCAGGATTGGACCTGTCTCCACATCGCCCCCAGACTCTGATTCATCGATTGTCACTGAAACAGAAGAGAGACTCGTCGCTGAACACAATCCTGTGCTATTTAGTCATCTAAGACACTCCATTCTGACACCATTGCAATCTTTGCCAGTCTTCAAATCCAGCTTTGGCAGTCTTCGTTAAGGGCGCCATGATCGCTAGCCGCTTTCAGCCAATTGTCGCGAAATTGTTCTTGATGATACTGGAGCATCTGATACATCCTGCATATGCTGCAATCTGTTGCCAGTCTTGGATTGTAGGGGCCACCACCGTATGCCTCCAGTTATGACGATCCACACATGCCCTGCAACAATCCACATTCCCTTCCTCGTTCAATCTTGTCCACATTCTTTGCACAGTTGATGCATTTAGATCTGTTTCAGCTGTGATACGACGGAAAGACTAGCCAGCCGTTCCTAGGCCTATAACGAAATTTCTTGAGAAACGGTTTGATTGCCGAAACTGATGTCGTTGTCATCTCCCCACTGACAAGTGTCTTTTGCGATGAAAAACAGTCTAAAAAGAGGGTTTCCCTCGCCGAGAGAGAGTAACAAGTCTTCATGGTGTTGCATTTTCTCTGTCAAGCAGTGTATTTTCATGAACGGAAAATGAACATTACGTATGTATATGCACATTCAAGCACCTTATACACAGTCTAATCAATGCCCTTTAGTCCTTTCCTGTAATTCAAGCAACTTAAAAAATGCAGAAAGTATGTGGTTTTAATAGTAGCAAAATTTGATCCTCTGTATTATCTAGGATAACCTAATGATTATGCATCCAGGAGCTAAATTTTCCCCGAAGAGAGCTTTCGTTCTAGCCTCGCTAATACTCTCTTTCGCTTTTTCACCATTTTAATGTTGTCTTCTATACATTAGAAGTGAATAAATTGTTACATTATAAAACATTCGTTGCCCTGTGGTGGCACAGTGTGGTAACGTGTTCGCCTAGTGTGCCGTTAATCCGGGTTCGACTCCCAACAGTGCAAAGAATGCTTACTCTGAGATCTCATAAAGATCACACTACTCACTGTAGTCCAGGGTTTGGTTCCCTAGACCATAAGAGGTTCAGATTCCTCGGAAAACAGTAGGTCCCGGCGCAGCATGACCATTGTAGTCCTTGAGCGGTAAAACCACAAACAAACAATAAAACGTTTGTCAGATAGTCTTCACCATGCCTTTTCGCTCATGTCATATGCTCCAGTGGCTATGTTATCATCATCTGGCTGAGTTTGACTCTCAGTAAGCATAGTTTGGTAAACGTACAGTGGTTTGGATGTCACATTAAGCCATAGGTTCCGTCCTAGATGACCCATAGCCAAAACCGTTTCTAGGTGTTTTGCCACCCTAGGTGAAAATTGAAAAATGCTACCCCTGCCCTTTTACTTCCATCACATTTTCACCTATATCCCCATCTCTACCACCACCAACACCCAGCGGTTCAACAACGTAAATGTTCTATTATGCTTTTAATCATTAAACCCGTTAATTATATTTATATTTTAAACTTATATTAGTTATTTTGTAATATTAGAATATTGTGAATAGTAAAACAATTGCTACATGTTATAATTGTTTAATTTCAACATTTTATATTTTTGAAAACTGAAATATTAAAGGAGTAATATTTCAAAACACAACGTTGTATTATCAGAGCTAGAAGGCTTAAATGTATTAGATATAAAAGAACTTATATGCAA
>QLNU02015360.1:202579367-202592496 GCA_006491805.2 Dysdera silvatica
TGAACACTATGTGATGCCAGTCTGGTGGTAGCCATGATGATCGGCTATGAAATCACTCCAGATAACCCTGTCAATGGTTTGGGGTTAAAGGCAGATGTCTTAAAGCCACTGTGAGTGTAACCCCACCTCAGTCAAGCGTCATGAGATGGTGGAAGGTGTCATGGGTGGTACAGAAGAGACTGTAGTACAGTTGAATGGCGGACAATGATGCCATTGGGTCAGTTCTGGCTCATCGTACACTCAACTGATCTTACCTCACATTCGTGCATCTTGGCCTTCCAGAGCCTTCATTCCACCCAGTGGTGCCAGATTGGGCTATTTTTTAAGTGCCTTTGCTACAAAAATTTCGAATTGGGTGACAAGCTACGTTTTAGGCTACTTTTAATTATCTTCAGGCTATAAATCTGAAAAATAGCTACTTTCTTATTTTCATATATAAAATCACAAAATATTATTAGTATTACATAATACTGCAATACAAATTTTGTTTTTTGAATATTTCTATTCGCAGTGAACGATAGTTTTACTAAAACGTAACATGTTCGATACTCGTTCAATTCACATAAGACCTCTGTGGTTCAATTATTGTTTTGGTACTTTTTAATCAGAGATCTTATATGTGCTTGAATGGATGTCACTTGACTCCGAAACTTGTTAAACATTGCAATTCTGTGCAAACCGTGGACCCACATTAGTGAAGTCAATTTTTCTATTTTTCTGTGTTACAGTACATAATTATAAGCGTGGATATGGGGGGGGCGGAGATTGAGGTTGAGCTCCCCAAAAATATATTTTTTCACTGTAAAAAATTCCAACTTTCATGATAAATGAAGGGTGTTATTCCAAGACCATGGCAAATTTTGTCCTTGACCCCGCTTCCCCCAAAATGAAAGTCTGTATCCGCTCTTGATTATAATGGTGCGTGCTTGTTTAAGTGTAGATTGTACACTTTGGAATGCCATGGAAAATCATTAACTTGGTAGTTCTTTCCACAGTTAAGCTAATATTTTTAATTTAATTTGCCTTCCATTCAATTTTCATTATATTTTTCATTCAGAAATACAAGTAGTATACAAAAGATTATGTTGACCTGCTTGTATAAGTATATCTATTAGGCTCAAATATCTAAAACGCTCAATCAATGAGCAAAAAAACGACTACAACACGTTATGACCGTTTCAAAAATGCCGAATCCTAGGGTTAAAAAAAATCTCCAGACATGTCAGGGTTGTATTGGGGATGGCCTGAAGCCCCATCCTTTTTCTAGGCTGCTATTGGAGATACGACTACAATATTCCGTATTCAGAGAGTATGTGAGGGAACTTAAAATGGCTCATATCAGGGTTATATCGAAAGGGACCGGAGCCCCATTCTTTTTCTAGGCTGCTATTGAAGCTACTACAACTACTAGTTGCAAAATAATTCATTTTTATGTTTGGGCTACAAATAGTTCAAATCCGCTACTTTTGGAGCACAGTTTGCTACTTTTTAATCTTCAGATCTGGCAACACTGATTCCACCAATGAGTTCCTCGCAGAAACCATTGCTGCCAACACCCTTGAACAGCAGTGTCCGTAAGGTGCAGGTGGCAGCCTATTGCTCAGTAGGACCAGCCAGCTTCAAGCATCCCGACTATGCGACCACGTTCGAAGTCATCCAATTGGTTATAAGGTCTCGATAACGTTGTAATGGTATTACAGGTTGTGTCTCCAGGGAACTGGGACAATTCAAGTATTACGTAAGCACATTTCTGGTCATTTTGTACTTCCCTCTCCACCTTGTAATAAGCAAGTGCCTGCCTCTCCTCCCTTATATTTATGTAAGATTTCGGTTCTCTAATTTTTTAGTAGAAGCCTTTGAAATAAGGATGCAATGTGTGACGCAAATTATAATACTTCTTTACGTTTATATTTTAACATTGAGCACTTACTGGTAAGTTTATTATAATGATAAACGCTTATTTAAAAATAGAGATTAATCACAAAAAAAATATTTAAAACAATTGTAATACGCTGTTAAGAGCTGTTTTGGTAGCATTGTAAAGTATTTTGTTATATTTTTATTAATATTTGTTATGTTGTATACAAATAATATGTAATAAATAAGAAGTGGATTTGATAAAATGCATTTATTAAAAATAATACATTCATTATACACGTATGTAATTTAAAAATGTCAGGGTGAGGGAAAGGGACCTAGAAGTGGGCTCTGAGTGAAAAAACAATTGCTGAGAACTATTGGTTTAAATAATTAAATATTTAACTGTGATTACGTGTATTTTATATTTTATATCTTTCACTCGCAGTGTACACATCCAGGTATTTCAATTCTGTCAGGAAAATTGTTACTTCATGACTATGTTCTAGTTTTATTATTTTCGGTGTCTTTCATAAGCATGGTTCAGATTCCTCCCCTTCCCCGTTGTCACCAAAAACAAGCGAATTTCAAACCCGTGCCTCCCCCAATGAAGCTTACATAATACTTTACTTTAACGTCGATAGTGAGGAAAAATAAACTGCCCGTAATTTTTACCTCTTTTATAATATGCCAGTTGAGCAGTAGAAATGTGCGCTATGATCGAAGTTAACACTCATTGGCTTTGAAAATTTAATCATTTACTTGATCTAAAGGAATTTGCATGCGAAATTTTGAGATGATCGGATAATTTTTTAGGGGTGGATTTTTTTTTGCAAAAGAGTATGCATAAAAAAATTAATTTTAATTGGCTTAAGGAATTTCATACATAATTTTTACTCGTCATAATACTGAAAAAGATCTTTCTTTACTTGTATCGGAAATAGACAATCTCAAATAAATGTGCAATGAAGTTTCAGTATTAGGGAAAGTAAATGTAATTTTCATTTTCTTCATGAACTGGAGTATATTTAACGGTGAATTTAAATCTTCATTTCTACAAAGTAATAAGGTCTGATCAGCAACGGGAGGGAGAGGGAAGCTGTCGTTAGGAGAGTGAGAAAGGTCGTTTGGCATGCATTTTTAAATTTATAACTACTAAAATTTTGTAATCATATAATAAATATTTTGCAAATTTAAAATAGTACTGACAAAAATGTGGTGCTTATGCAAAACCATGCAGAAGTGATTTTTTTTTTATGACCAAAAATATTGTATATATAGTTAACGATTTTACCAATAAGGGAAATAAAAACGCTTTGTGGAATAATGACTTGCAGAACTAGTTTAATGTAAGAGCATGGTAATTCAATTACACGTTGGATGCATAGCACAGCGGGATTAGCGCCGCATGTAACATTTCACATGGAATGGCAATGTATCTTGATATGTTTGTACCACAGCCAGGAATCACATGTGGGGAGGGAGAATCACACATTTTGAATATCTTTGGCAATAATGCGATTATCACCAAAGTTGCTGTTAAGGATCTTTTTTAACTGTCCGAGCAACACGCGGTGGTGCAGACGGAAACATTTGTTTGTTCACTGGCTGAATTACAGGCAAGTCATCATCATCATATTCAACCATTATCTATCCACTGCTGGATGAAGGTCTCTCCAAATGCTTTCCACACAAGTCTATCCTGGGCCATTCGTTTCCACGTCACCCCAACCTCTTTTCTTATTTCATCCACCCATCTAGTTTGAGGACGTTTTCTAGGTCTTCGGTGGTCTCTTGGAATCCAGTTCAGAATTTCTGTTGTCCATCGTTGATCAGTTCTTCTTGCAATATGCCCAGCCCATCGCCATTTCAGCCCTTTTACTTTAACAATGATGTCCTCTACTCTAGTTTGCTCTCTCACCCAAGTGTTTCTTTTTCGATCTCTCCTAGTTATTCCAAGCATGCACCTCTCCATGCTCCTTTGCGTTGTCTGTAACTTTCGTATTGCTCCAACTGTTAGACTCCATGTCTCTGATCCATAAGAGAGGACTGGCAATACACACTGGTTGAAGACTTTTCTTTTTAGACATAAAGGCAATTTCCCCTTCAGGATAAAACTGTTTCTTCCAAATGCACTCCAGCCAAGTTTAATACGTCTGTTGAGTTCTTTCATAATGTTGCCATCCATTGAAATCAGCTGGCCAAGGTAAATATATGAATCAGCAATTTCTAGCTCAGTGTTGTCAACTTGTATTTTTGTTTCCTCTACGAAATTATTGAACATGATCTTAGTTTTTTGTAGGTTCATCTTGAGTCCAACTTCTTCACTTCTAGTTGAGAGCTCTTGTACCATGTCTTGGAGTTCTAATGGGTCCGTTGAAAAAATAACAATGTCATCAGCAAACCGCAGATGATTTAAATATTCACCATTTATTTTTATTCCCTTGTTATTCCAATTTATCAGCTGAAAAATCATCTGTAAAGCAGAAGTAAAAAGTTTTGGAGAAATGGTATCTCCCTGCCTCACCCCTTTGCCAAGTTTGATAGTTTTGGTATCTTTATGTAACCGAAATTTTGCACTTGCATTTTTATACACACGTTTCACCATGTCAATGTACACATCCTCAATGTCTGTTGATCTTAAAGAGTTGATGACTGCTGATGTTTTTATAGAGTCAAAGGCCTTCTCATAGTCAATAAATGCAACACACAATGGAAGTTCATATTCATGTGTTCTTTCAATTAATTCTCTTAATACTTGAATATGGTCCACTGTACTGAATCCACTTCGAAATCCAGCTTGTTCTCTTGGTTGAGCTGCATCTAATTTTTTCTGCAGGCGATGTGTTAGCACCCCCTGCTTCCATGCCACACTGTCCGCTGCCTTGATCAGGATCACTCTAGTACCTGGAGACTAGGGGCCATGGTTTCTGGTGTGTCAACATAATGGAGGAATTAGCCATAATTTCACCACGCTGGCTAAACGGGTTGGTGAATTAGCCCTCCCCTTCCGCCTTTCTATCCGTGTAGCAAATATTAATTTGCCACATAAATAGAAAGCTCAGCCTGCACCACTTGAAGGCGGGGTAGGACACTAGGTTACTGGCCTGGCCGGTTCCACACATCGTCACATACGTTCAGCGTGTGGGTCTCCTTCCAGTTAGATACCAGCAACCCTTTTGCAGGCTATAGGCAAGTATATCCAGTTATTTATATGCCATGTAAATAAATTATAAACTCACCCGTAAAACACAAATAACTTATGATTGCAATAAGCGTTTGATATAAATTTATGCAAATAATGTACCAACTTTGATTACATATATATACCACTTATAACTTTTGAAAATGCTGAAGTATTTTTTTCGTAAGAAAAAAAATATTCATTTACAACCTGTAAAGAAAAGATAAATTCAACATGCAAATTTACAGACTGCAAGCCTGCAAACTAATTTGCACATGTGTAGTTTTATACACATCATATGATACATGTAGGCTATCATATGGATCCAATGTTGTGATGAAAATTGCGTTTTGTGAGTATGCATTGAGGAAAAGAACTAAATGAAACTTACGCCAGAAAAATATATTTGCTAACTTGCAAGGGACAGTCAACAAGAGGACTAGCCCGTAAAATAGGGCGCTCACAAATCGCTGTCCAAAATGTCATCAAAAAGGTTGATGATTATTTAACCAAAAAAAGTCAGGTAGACCACTAAAATTGCATTCCCAGTACCACAGGCACGTTCAAGCTTTTCACTCATAAGCAGGCGTCCGCTCAAGAAATTTCACGGGTACTATCAATACCTGTATCCCACCAAACTGTGTGGGAAAGTTTAAATGTAAATTCAAATGTGAAGTTCATGAAAATGAAAAGAAACCAAAACTTAATACCAGTCATAAGTTAAATCAGTTTGATTGGTGTAAAAAAACTGTGAAATGTCGAAATGAAATTATGAGTGGAATGAAATAATGTTTTCTGATGAAAAACGTTTCTGTCTGGATGGCCCTGGTGGATATTCGTCATATTGGCATGATCTATTCACTCAGACAAAGATAAGGCTCAGTAGACAGCAAGGAGGCGGCAGAGTGATGGTGTGGGAAGCATTCGAAGCAGGAGGAAAAGCAGACATCGTATTCCTTCGGGGCACTATGAACTCCAAATATATCAGGAATTAATGTATGATTACATTATCCCATTTGTGCCTTTTGTAGGCGGTCCGAATCGGAAGTACCAATAGGTACATGCGCTAATGTCCACCAAGGAGTGGTTTGAACGGGAAAAGGTTGATGTCATTCCATGGCCCTCGCGTTCTCCAGACCTGAATCCAGTTGAAAATGTGTGGGGTTTTATGGCAAAGGCTGCATATTGGCGCAACAAGCAATATTATCGTGTGAATGATCTCCAAATAACAACTTCGAATTCCTGAGAAAATATAAACTTAGCTGTTGTAAGAAAACTACTACAAACGATATCTGACAGAATGATATAGATTATTGGAAAACAAGGAGGGTCAACTCGCAATTAATTTCTGATTTCCTGAAATTTTCCACATTGAATTTATGTTTCTTTACAGGTTGTAAATGATTATTTTTTTCACGAACAAAATTGTTCACCATTTTCAAAAGTTGTAATTGGTATATATGTAATCACCGTTGGTATATTATTTGCATAAATTTATATCAAACGCTTATTGAAATCATAAGTTATTTGTGCTTTATGGGTGAGTTTATAATTTATTTACATAGTGTACTGTTCCATGTGAAATGCTACATGAGACCGTTGATCACGTCTCTGTACTATGTATCTAATACATGAATGACTTAGGGTGGGCTCACATATTGAATAAGTTTTGTTAAGCCATTGTTCCACAAAGTGGTGAAATCCTCCTGGTGGTGAAAATGTGAATTTTTTTATATATACTTGGTGAATTTTTTAACTTGAAACATTGAAATATCTCGAGAAATATGCATCGTACGAAAAAAAATGTTATAACAAACTCATCATATTTTCGTGGGGGTAATCCAACCCCATAAAATTAGCCCTCGCTTCTCCCCTAATGGGTGGGGGGCAACCTAACTCAAATGGCAATCCCATGTTTTATTAAAGATTTGGATTCCATGGGAAAGAATACTTAACTTTTGTCTGAAACATTTTTTTTTTTATCCGCGATCAGTAGCATTGTAATAGGCGTAAATTTGTTAAACTTTGATTTTTTTTCAGTGGGAACCCCCATGTGCCATTGAAATGCTTCAACGCTGATCAAGTATTGACAAGGCAGAACTTTTTTTCAGTATATTCTGTCATCATCGGGTGTGCTCTCATCGTTCTGGTAAGTGGTGGAAATGTTGACCTTTAACGCCGATGCATTTATTAATCCTCACTTCAAATGATTTTGCACAACTCAAAAGTGTGTTTGCTGTAAATTGGCTTGTCAGATCATCAGACCTCACATCTCCAGATTTCTTTTTATGTGGTTTCCTGAAAGATAAAGTTTACCAGCAAGTGCCAACAACTCGTGCAAACATGATTGAGCGAATCAGAAATACTTGCGCCCAACTTACAGCAGACGCACTTTTGAGTTGTATACAATCATTTGAAGCGAGGATTGATAAATGCACCAAAGTTAAAGGTTAACATTTCCAGCACTTACTAGAATGATCTGGCGAGAGCACCCGATGGCTGACAAAGGTTCGCCTATAAAAAGCACCCGCGATGGCATGGGCATCCATATGAGTATTTCTGAGAGCTAGAAAAATTATTACATCCTGCTCGAGGCTGTCAAACGGTTTAGTGAATGTGCATGGTACTGAAATGCTACAGAACTGATTCGCCTGACAGTGTAATAAACTAAAAGCACCTTATTTTAAAATGTGACTAAAATTTTGAATGTAAATGCATATCTGAATCGGGCAAATCAAATTTTTGAACGGCTAGGGGGAGGGGTCGGGATCCCCCCCCCCCGTATATATGAGCGCTCATGCACGATGGTGAACGAACATACCGGAAACAAGTTCGAAGTTTAACAAATTTACACCGATTAGAGCGCCACTGATCGCGAATCAAAAGAATGTTTCAGAAAAAAGTTACGTGTTTTTTCCCGTAGAATTCGAATTTGCATTAAAGCATAGTGGTTCCTATTTGAAATTTTAAAGTTGCCCTCTCGCCCCACCCATTAGGGGGAAGGGGCGGGCTAATTTTTATGGGGTTGGATTGCCCCCTTGAAATATGTTGAGTTTGTTAAAACTTTTTTTTTTTCGTACGATGCGTATTTCTCGAGATACTTCGATGTCTTAAGTTAAAAAAAAAAACTCGCCCTTCTATGTGTTTTTCGCAGTGCTGTTAAAATATACGATGTATGGATCAGGGCCAGCGCCAAGAGGGGCGAGAACTGGGTATTCGCTCCGGGCGGCAGAGTTTTAGGGGCGGCAAAATGGGATTATTATAAAAAATGAAGTTACTTTGTGGGGGCAAAACACATGTTCATCCCGAGCGGCATAATACTTAGCGCCGACATGGTATGCATCTTATTACCCTCACTCCCTCTTTTTTTTTTTTCCCCTTCTGAAATGCTACTTCTCGCACGTGTCATTTTATCAAATGTGTGTGTGTGGGGGGAGGTGCTTCATTAAATTTCGCACTTGCGCACTGCAGGCCAATGTTTGGCACTTTGGCGCATTTTTGGGAAGGCTTTTGGTTATAGAGCGCTATATTTACCAGTTTTATTCCCCTCCTCCTGATATATAATTTTTATACGTCGTTTCATTTTTCGAGTTAACGTAACAGTTAGAATTGCTGTAAAATTGATCATATTTTAAATCTTAATCTTTTTAGCCTTAAGAACCTCCAGCATTTCTTTTTAGCCTTGAAAGCTTTTAAATTTTGAGCAATTATATGTACTCAGGAGGCATTCTTATTGCTCCCTTCTGCTTACCTGTGTGTTTGAAGGGGGTGGGTTGGCGAAGAATTCTCCAGATACTTGTAAAAACTTCCGGTATGTCATCATAAGTATCCCCCTCGAGGTTTCAACACTATCGAAGTGCGTACACCCCCTGACGCAATGATGTAGCTATCCTACAGTACGCTGCTAATATTTTAAATACCTTCTTTTCATGCCTAACGACGCATGTTCGTTTTCGTTGATGCTTATCAAAGGACGTCAGTCTTCTCTTGGTGTTCTCTGCTCCGTTTTTTTTCTTTGAATATGACGGTATAACATTATATTTATTTTCGCAAAATTTTCATTAGTGTTTGGTTAGAGCGAGCATATTTTTATAAGGTTAATAAAACCTTATACTCGAGTATATGTGTCGTGTGGACATTGACAGAGGCTAGACATGGCTTTTCCTTCTTTAAGTATTGAGAAATAACGTTAAGAATGCTGGAAATTTTTTATTTATTTTTTAACAAAATACACTTTGTCCTATTGTTTGCTCAAAAGCCCCAAGCCCCATTTACACATACGAACCTAAGACGTTCGGAGGCAGGCTATAAAGGGAAGCTCATCTGTTTTTCATTGAATGATGTGTTATAGAACAGTGATTTTCAACCTTTTCATCTTGCGACACACTAAAACTAATTACTAAAATTATGCGACACACCAAAAATATATTTTTCGCCGATCTGGAAAAAAACAAACCAACAAACAAACCTATAAAGGGAAATAAACAAAAAATAGATATAATTTTGATTAATCAACAAAATATTAATAATATGAAGTCATCAACTACCCTTTTTGCTCCGAAGTGGCTTTTTAGAAATCTGAGAGCATGTAAATTTTTAAAAAACGGACAATAGATAACTCTCTATTTTTGACAACGTTAAAGAATCTTAATTATTCCTTGTAATTACGACACTGTTAACACCCGTACGTGATTAACATTCCTTTATAACATGGGCGTAGCCGGGGGGGAGTTTTGGGGGTTGTAACCCCCCATTGCAATGAAATTTTGTATATTTAACATAGGAATGTATGAGTTGTAGCTCTGCCACCCCACCTCATTGAGCCTATAACCCCCTTTATGAACTTTCTGCCTACGCCTATGTTTCATAACAAGTATTTACGGGATCTTTCTTTTTTTCGGTGATTTTATAGAGCATTTGAAAAATAAAAGACAAAAATTCTATCAGTTGTCTAAAAGTGAAGCTATTTAATTAATAATTTTGAAAAAATACAGTACAAAGAATATAGTATCGGAATAGTTGATCACTGTTCCATGTTACGCAATAGTTGTGTTGGTTATTGCCATTTTTTTACTTGAAAATCTCAGTGAAACGATGTTTGTGCCTGTGACTAAATAGTCAGGTATTTTGCATGTTTCAAAAATTCTCGCAACACACCTGTGAACCTTTCTCGACGTACCTGTTAAAAATCGCTGTTATAAAGGCGTAATGTCTCTATAACGCGGTGCTGAATATGTAGGTATAGAATTATGTGGGCCCTCTGGGCCGGAGCCTCTCTCCTCATATTTTAAAATGAATTGCAGTTTTACAGATATTGTAATGTATAAATGTATATAATACGTACTTGCCCTCCCCCCTCATTCTCCCAATATAATTTTGAAAACTCTGTGTTGCTCGTCTCATCGCAATTCCGCGCTAAACTTGTTTTATAGAATTTATTATAAATAGGTGATTTTCAAGATATTGATCTTGAAAAGTCATTGTCAGTCAATGCTAATTTCTGCCCTTCGGAATTACTTTATTAGGAAAACTGTTTGTGGGAAAATTTTTGAGAGTTTTGCTATTCATTCAGCCGTCGAGTGATGGCCTTGGCGCGTTTGGCGCTTGCGGCTCCGAATCCCAACAACCCTGTTCTTCTTTCCCCAGCTCATCCATTCATGTCTGAAAGCAGACGGCAGCGTTGGCTAGTTTAAGGAATGCTGCTTTCATTTCTCTCTTTTTGCCTGTAGTAAATTTATGTTTGGGCCCATGTCATCGCGTGCACTAGTGGAATATGTACACTGTATATATAGAGCCCTATAGTTTTATGTTTGCACCCAAAATGTAGTCCATTCTGCGCAGATTTTCAAGATATGTAAGTATCAGTTATTATAACCTATTGCAATAGCGATCCAGCTTTTAATAGTCGGTTTTATAAATTTGCGCATATAATAATGTGCATATCAACAATGGTCATCTTTTTCTCAGTTTTTCAAAACGAAAATTACTTGAATATAATACATTTTAATTTCATGAAGTTGGCACAGTGTGTGGCGCGTTTCACAGCGAGATGAAATATTGATAATATGGTTTAAATATAAATTTGTTTGGAAAGACCGGAAGTTGCGCCGGTTGAAAGTGGATTTATTGGGATAATTTTTAGAGCTGCAAGAAGATAATTTTCACAGAACATGTCGTGAATGTTATCACACGTTAAAAACCAAATCTGTTGCACGCATCTAATGCACATCCAAAATATCCCGAGATGGGAGTTATGAAATATTTTTGATTACACTTGTCAGAATGTATGTTTACTGTTTTTGCAAGTGTCAAAATATTTTAGATTGTTTTTGTGCTATTTACTATGCTTATGAGCATGGCTGTCCCGAAGAAAATTATTGAGAGTATTCCCTTTCTGCCTCAATCAAAGAGCATCGAGTAAAAATTTTGAGGGTACGCGGCGCACACAGCATGTACCCTTTGGGGACAGCCCTACATATGAGGGCTTCCCGTTCACATATTTAGAAGAAAGGTATTTAAAATTTAGTGCAACTGAGTGGCATTCTTTAAACATTTTTGAAGCCTATTGGAATAGTTTTGAATTATTTGGAATAGGTCACACGTATTTTAAAAATACGTGCAAAATCCTTCATTTTTTTGCCAGATCGTTATGATGGTGGTTCTTATGTTTATTTCAAAATTCGTTTGCATCCTCCGAACGAATTGCATATTGTGTCATTGTATTTGCATGTGCATAGATCTTCACCATTTATATTGGTGGTGTATTTAAAAATTAAAAATATTGGGCACTGTTTCGCCCCCCCCAAAAAAAAGGATAATTCCGTACGATTTTGCATTGCTTGTGATTTCGTATCCTAATTACTATGCTATTCAAATGTGTTAAAGGTGCCTTATTTTTTTGTATATTGTTTTCGTTTGACATTCTCAGTGTTTCGTTTTGACCCATGTTTGGACGCTCGATCTGGTGGAAAAAAAAAAATCGTGGGGGTGGGGAGCATCAAAGAGGAGGAAGTTCGTTTCGTAGGGCAAAGCTCCGGCGGTGTTGCTGTTTGAGGAGAGTTTATCGATTGACACCGAAGAGATGTGCAGTTGAAGCTGCGCAATGCGCATTCAAAAATCGATGGTTGTATAGCAGTGGCTTCTCGCTTCTGGTTGATTCCGTGTGGACATTGTTGTATATATGTGTGAAAGCGGAAGCAGACGAGATGGTGTTTTTTTTATAAATAAATTCGGTCAGCGTCTTCAATTATGCCTCAAATGTCTGGCTGTTTAGTTTTTTTATCTGCACTTATAGGGCTTGTGTATTTTATACGCGATCCACAATGTTTTATTGCTAATTTATTAAAATATTTAGTGAATTATATAGTTAGATTACAATTTAATTATGATAATGTTGTATTAGTGAATATGATATCGAACTGTGTGAAAAAAAAAAAAATTCATTTAATCTAAGTGTATTTTTTAAAATTCCGTTTAATAAAATAAAATTCATTGTTTTTCGCTCCGCTTTTCTATCGGGGTTTGATTCCCTGTCAGCAAAGGTTCTGTGGCAGCATACCCTTGGTTGCCATTGCGCTGTAAAACTCAACGAACTAAATATTGTTAGTATATGTTCACATTTTTTACGCGACAAGATTGCACCACGAACTATCGCCGATGGAACTTACGGCGCCCTGCGGTGGCGCAGTGTGGTAACGCGTTCTCCTATTGCGCGGCTAATCCGGGTTCGACTCCCAGCAGTGCAAAAAGAACGCTTACTCAGAGATCTCATAAAGATCGCACTGCTCACTGTAGTCCGGGGTTTGGTTCCCTAGGCCTTAAGAGGTTCGGATTCCTCGGAAAACAGTAGGTCCCGGCGCAGCATGACCACTGTAGTCTTTGAGCCGTAAAACCAAAAAGAAAGCGAAAGCGGGAACTTACGGCGCACTGTGATCTTCAAGCCGTAATTAAGTGGTTACTGGGAATCAAACCCAGCCGAGCGAGTTCAAAAACGGTGATCCATTATTAGTGGGGCGTTAATAATATATGCTTAATGTTAAAAAAAAGGCAATGATAAAAAACATCGTGTGCGGTCAAAAACAATATGAT
>QLNU02015360.1:202597422-202616297 GCA_006491805.2 Dysdera silvatica
GAAAAAAGAGAAATAAAGATAAAGTTACGAAGAAATATGAGGAAGTATTAATTGTAAATATTCATTTTTTTTTTCATCATTTTAGAGTCCAAATTAGCTGTGCTAAAATATTAAAACAAAAGTTGATTCTGAAGCGTGTTATTTTTTTTATTAGGTATTGTATAGTAGACTTCGGAGTATAACCATGAGATATATGGTGTAATTCAAATATGTATTTAAGTATTTGTTTATGTAAAATAAATACCGAAAACTATTATACATAAAGCAACAATAAATAAACTATTATACATGTTAAAATAACACACGTTTTCTATCTTCAAGCTACTGGGAAGAACCACCCTTCCTCAGTTACCCTAATGAAGGCCCACCCATAAAAAAAAATCCGAAACCGCGCCTGCACACCACCACCGTCCCTTGAGAGATTCTAGAATGAAAAAAGTCTCGTTCATTCAAAAGAACAAGTATAATAACGTACAAGGCATTTTATTATTATTATTTGATGATTGTAATGTCTTGTTTTGCTTAATTTATTAATCAAACTTCACGTATGTAAATGAAAAACGACTATTATATAGGGTTCGCTACTATGTGCGGTTGGCCTTAGAATGTATTACCTGTGGATTCCAGAGGAATTAATGTACATAATATACGCACACCCATACACACGATAAAATTGAAATTGCGACACCAAGAAGGAAACGTGCTATTTGCGTAAAACTTACTATGAACGAGTCTGAATAGGTTTTATATTAATCACGATTTTATTTCTAGATATATAAAAAAATCCAAATTCCAAAAGAGCAAATTTATAAAAGTAAAGAAAAGTTCTTTATGCTGGTCTTTACGACATCGTTTCGAATCTTTCGGGTATTATAGTAGGCGCTTTTCGCAAGGAGACAGAAAAGTGAAGCGACACTGTGGAATCATTTGAAAATATTTCGTTTTCTTTTCTGTCTTCTGGCGAAGGGTACCTGCTATAGGATCTGAAAGACTCGAAACGAAAAATAGTTTTTGTGAAGAACATTTATTTTCTATTTTTATGTACTCCCTGGTCCTCACTACCACTGTGTCATCATAACACATCTACAGTTCAAAACATTGCTTACATGGCCATACTCATACGGAATAGCCCCCTTCTTTGTTAGCGATGTATTTTACTACCAGTCGCGGCATTGAATTGTACAGCTGTGGTGTAGAACCTTGGACTTCTTCTCGTCATGCCTGCCTTAACCTGCTGAAAATTATTTTTTGTTACCTGTGGTGGTTTCATCTTAGCCTGTATATAACGTCCAGTGATGTCCTAGACGTTTTCTGTTGGAAATTAAACTGAGGATGGCGATTTGGCAGGCCATGGTTACATGTTGGTATTTTCTGGAAATTTCCGTGAGGTATTTGCTGTATGTGGACAAGCGTTATCGTGCTAAAGCAGGGCGTTGCCCACGTCAGTTATGAAAGGGAGCGCTACAAGTTACACCAATATACCAGCAAGCTATTAAATTGTCTGCAATGCATACTAGATTGAACTATCATAGCTTATCAAGCCTTACAACATATTACCATGTATTCGCCTACGTATCCAGCCTACTATATCGAATAGTAGGCTGGATTGCCCCGTTCGCCATTTTGCCTCCATATGCATAACCGCGCATCGTTGGAGCCTAAGCAAAATCCGGTTATGTCACCGAAAACAAACTTAACGCCATTCTGCACATTCCAAGTCACCCAGAAGCGGCACCTATGTAAGCTCAGTCGACGATAAGTTCAAGTCAGTGATAAGTAGCGAATGGCCGATGCGCATGCAATCCTACTTCTGCTCGACGACTGGAAATTGTTTGCCTGGTGATGGATTGACTGCTGGCAGGCATCTGATAGCCGATAGAGTGGCTATAAGAGTAGCTACGCCTTGTTGGTGAATGAGATGACCATCAAGCTGACTAGTCGCCCTCTCTGTTTCCTAGCCTGCAGGTGTTGATACCCGTGTATCCGTCTCTCGTTCATTTCTGGACGCATCGTTGGAGTGTAGGCATATCGATATGTGGCCTTATGTGTTGACGACAATCCAGTCTCGTGAGGGTCAGTTATCTGTTCTTTCATCAAAATCCGTTTGCTGGTTATATTCCTTGCGAGCACCGGTTGTTCGTATTATGAACAACTTAGTCGTTCTTCAGGAACAAGTTTTTATTAAATTTTTAATTATTTTTCAAAGTAATCGTACTATAGAAATGTATAAAAAGTCTACATCAAGGATTCCGCGAAAACATTTTTGATTCCAAAATGTACTGATATGTAGAAGAGTATGGAACTGTGTGTACAAAAGGAAATAGATGGAAAAAAGCCCAGAAATAAATAAATAGGTCATAAATCTAAAATGGAATTTTGAATTTGAATTTTTGATCATTGCAAAAAACAGAAATAAACTTAAGACAGCTACAGAAAATTTCCCAACTTTAAACTCATTCATCGTTTATTCGTGATGTCTGAAGATCGATATTGAAGTGTGTGTGTGTGTGTGTGTGTGTGTGTGTGTGTGTGTGGGGGGTTGATATGATTGCCGTTGTTTTGGCTGGAAATTTTTGTGTGATACGCAGTTTAGAACTTAATTTCAGATTCGTTTTATTTTTTTTCCTTTTTTCTATCCACATTCCCAATTCTATAGCATTATATTTTCCTCTCTGCCAACAGGTTTTAAAACTTTTTTTGTTTTCCTCCCGCTTTCTTTCTGTCCCTTGAATCACATCCATCCTTCTCCTCGTCGTTTGATAGTATATATGCAAAGTTCGGTGCTATACTGTGTATTATTTAGAGAAAGAGAGAGAGAGAGAGAGAGAGCTCTGACTAGGGGAACTTTTGACTATAACCACGCTATATATTTTGTATGTAGATATGCAATTTCTGTGTATAAATATATCATAGATTAGACAAACATAGTTTTATTTTATATTTTTTTATTCATTTTATTGTCAGGTATCTTTCATTTATTTTTTATTGTGATGAACTTGGGATTTACCATTGCAGACTGAAATAGCATATCCGTTATTTTTCAACGTTGTATAGATTTTCTTTATGTTTTTGATACCGCAACAACGATATATAGGTAAATCCCTTTTAACGGTCACCCGCTTTTACGGTCATATAAAAATTCCCCGGCAAAAACTTAATAATACATTTCAAACTCCTGCTTTGCAGTTACCCTCAGATACAGACGCTGACACTGTTTTCATGATTCATTCCATTAGACTGGAACCCCTGTACGGACAAAATACGTTTGAACTTCGATCTTCACGGAGTTTCTCACAACAGGAAACTAAGGATAATTGGGAAAACAGCAAAGGAGAACTTTCCCTCCTATTAACAGAGAGTGGCAATAGACTCAGATTCAAATGACTAATGCTTAATAAAGATTTTGATAATAAATAAATCATATAAGGATACACTGCTCGAAACTAATAAACAATTATCAACACTAAACTACTGCAGCTAAAATTTATTATTGTCGATTATTAGGTGATCACATAAGTCAGGTAAGCATAACTGTGCAAAAACAATGAATTTAATCTCGAATTAAAAATACATTTCAAAAGAGAAGCACTGGTAAGTAAAACCCAACAAACAGCTATTAATAAATTTTTTTCCAAGACAAATAAATTTTAATATTTAACGTTTTGTTGTAAATTTACTTGTTATATTTAGCAGGAAGTTCTTCCGTTATCTTAAATTGTTCATGCAATGCTCAGATATGTAAGTTTCAAAATAAAGTATTTAATGGTTGAAATGTAATATTTCAGCTACTTCAATAACCCTCTTACGGTCTCTTACCCTTTTCTATCCGTAGCAGTATCCCGCTAATGATGGGTTTCACTCTATCAAACAATAAATCCAAAGTACTTATTATTTTAGTATGAGAAAAGGGTATTTGCGAAGACACTTAATGATTTGGATATTTTAAACGCAACGTATTTGAATATTCGGATTTTTATGGTACTTTTTTTTAAGCTTGACGCAAAGCTGCAACAAAACAGCAACAGAACAAAAACAGCATGGGAAAATTTCTTCGAAAAGTCAAACTGAATGACAATTTACTTTCGATGTAGCGTTAAGAAATTTGGAAAACGACATTCAGCTCACGCTTGCGCGCGTACATACACGCATGCAGTATATTTTTATAGCGCTTACAATTTAGTAAGTTTTGAAGTTTATTTGGAAATTCGATATAAGCTAAACTGAAAGGTAGCTTCTGGTTTGAATTTATTACAAAAGAAGAAAAACAGGCATATAAAAAGCAGTGAACGTAATATTCGCCCTTCAATTTAAAATGAAAGGGATGCCATATTAATATACATAATAATATTGATTTTGTAAAAAAAAAAAATCTTAATAATGGTATCGACCCTTTTCTTTTGTTTTGCCTTTACTCCATTATGTCTTTAAAAAAAATTCAAATAGCATTTCTGCGGTACAATTTCCCACTACGTATATAGTTTATATGGCCTGCAAAAGGGTTGCTGGTATCTAACTGGAAGGAGACCCACACGCTGAACGTATGTGACGATGTGTGGAACCGGCCAGGCCAGTAACCTAGTGTCCTACCCCGCCTTCAAGTGGTGCAGGCTGGGCTTTCTATTTATGAGGCAAATTAATATTTGCTGCACGGATAGAAAGGCGGAAGGGGAGGGCTAATTCACCAACCCGTCTAGCCAGCGTGGTGAAATTATGGCTAATTCCTCCATTATGTTGACACACCAGAAACCATGGCCCCTAGTCTCCAGGTGCTGGAGTGCTCCTGATCAAGGCAGCGGTCAGTGTGGCATGAAAGCAGGGGGTGCTAAGAATCACTGGAATGGCCCAGGCTGCCGTTTGTTATTGACCTTGGCTACGTTTAATGGACGATCCCTTGCTTCTGAAGCAAAACTTCAGGAATTGGAAGAAGAACTTGACAAGATCAAATGGGACATTGTAGGACTCAGTGAAGTTAGAAGAAAAGGTGAAGAGTTGGTGGAACTTAAAAGTGGACATTTGTTTTATTATAGAGGAACGGAAACTGGAAGAACAAGTGGTGTTGGCTTCTTAATCAACAAAAGAATTAAAGACTACCTTCTTGAAGTCGAAAGCACGTCAGATCGAGCAGCGAGGCTCGTTGTTCAACTAACCCAGCGATACCAACTTCAGATAGTACAGGTATATGCACCAACATCAAGCCATACCGACGAAGAGGTTGAAGAATTTTATGAAGAAATCAAAGAGTTACACACCAAAGGGAAACAACATATCAAGCTCATCATGGGGGATTTCAATGCAAGAATTGGACAACAGGAACAAGGAGAGACATCGGTTGGTAAATACGGATATGGGGAAAGGAATGAACGTGGCGATCAACTCATCGAATTTGCAGAAGCTGAAAATCTTAGCATCATGAATTCATTTTTTAAGAAGAAACCGCAAAGAAAATGGACATGGAAACACCCAAATGGGGGAACTAGTGAAATTGACTATATCCTGGCAAACAAGAAATCAATTATTGAAGATTGCAGTGTACTGAACAGATTTAATACTGGAAGTGATCATCGAATGGTGAGATGTAAAGTGCACTTAAATACTAAATTAGAACGACAGAAGCTCATTAGGAAACAAGTAAGTAAGAGGGTGGATTTAAAGAAATTAAAAGAAAATACCGAGGCATTCAAGTTGGAATTAAAAAATCGCTTTTCTGCACTGGAAGGACTTATTGAAGAAGTTGACATCTCAGAAGCAAATGAAAACATTGTTAAGACAATAGTTGAAACTGCTGGGGAAATTGGTGGTGTAACCTGTAAAAAGCACAATAGCAAATTATCTGAGAAGACGAAACAGCTCATGAAAAGGCGAAGAGATATGAAGGTGGACAATCAAAATACCAGTTCCAGGATTGAGTACATAGAACTTTGTAAAACTCTGCGCAAAAGCATGAAAGAAGACATAAGAAAATTCAACTGTGAGCTAGTAAGGAAAGCCATTGAAAATAACAAGAGCCTTAGGGTTGTTAAAGGAAGTTTATCTGTTGGGAAGAAACACATCATTGCATTAAAAGGAGAGGATGGCACCGTAACAAGAAATAGGGAAGAAATACTTAGAAGAGTTGAAGAATTCTACAAAAATCTATACGAAAGTAACAGTGGATTAAACGAAGACATTGAAATAGTCGAAGGAACAGCTCCTAAAATCTTAAAAGAAGAAGTTTCATTTGCAATAAAAAGTATGAAGAAAGGAAGAGCCCCTGGTGATGATGGTATTACATTAGATATCCTAAAAGAAGCTGGAGAATATGTAGAAGACATACTTGCAAAATTCTTTACCAAATGTCTTAACAGCGGTAACATACCAAACCAATGGGATTCTGCAACAGTAATTCTTTTGCATAAAAAAGGTGATAAAGAGGATTTGAAAAATTACCGACCAATTAGCTTGTTACCTGCTATTTATAAAATCTTCACAAAAGTGCTAACACATCGCCTGCAGAAAAAATTAGATGCAGCTCAACCAAGAGAACAAGCTGGATTTCGAAGTGGATTCAGTACAGTGGACCATATTCAAGTATTAAGAGAATTAATTGAAAGAACACATGAATATGAACTTCCATTGTGTGTGGCATTTATTGACTATGAGAAGGCCTTTGACTCTATTAAAACATCAGCAGTCATCAACTCTTTAAGATCAGCAGACATCGAGGATGTGTACATTGACATGGTGAAACGTGTGTATAAAAATGCAAGTGCAAAATTTCGGTTACATAAAGATACCGAAGCTATCAAAATTGGTAAAGGTGTGAGGCAGGGAGATACCATTTCTCCAAAACTTTTTACTTCAGCTTTACAGATGATTTTTCAGCAGATAAATTGGAATGACAAGGGAATAAAAATAAATGGTGAATATTTAAATCATTTGCGGTTTGCTGATGACATTGTTATTTTTTCAACGAACCCATCAGAACTCCAAGACATGGTACAGGAGCTCTCAACTAGAAGTAAAGAAGTTGGACTCAAGATGAACCTACAAAAAACTAAGATCATGTTCAATAATTTTGTAGAGGAAACAAAAATACAAGTTGACAACATTGAGCTAGAAATTGCTGATTCATATATTTACCTTGGCCAGCTGATTTCAATGGATGGCAACATTATGAAAGAACTCAACAGACGTATTAAACTTGGCTGGAGTGCATTTGGAAGAAACAGTTTTATCCTGAAGGGGAAATTGCCTTTGTGTCTAAAAAGAAAGGTCTTCAACCAGTGTGTATTGCCAGTCCTCTCTTATGGATCAGAGACATGGAGTCTAACAGTTGGAGCAATACGAAAGTTACAGACAACGCAAAGGAGCATGGAGAGGTGCATGCTTGGAATAACTAGGAGAGATCGAAAAAGAAACACTTGGGTGAGAGAGCAAACTAGAGTAGAGGACATCATTGTTAAAGTAAAAGGGCTGAAATGGCGATGGGCTGGGCATATTGCAAGAAGAACTGATCAACGATGGACAACAGAAATTCTGAACTGGATTCCAAGAGACCACCGAAGACCTAGAAAACGTCCTCAAACTAGATGGGTGGATGAAATAAGAAAACAGGTTGGGGTGACGTGGAAGCGAATTGCTCAGGATAGACTTGTGTGGAAAGCATTTGGAGAGACCTTCATCCAGCAGTGGATAGATAATGGTTGAATATGATGATGATATAGTTTCTATTACGTGCTAAAAGTAAACATTTCCAGAATAAACGTATTTACTTATATTTATAAAGTTTTTGCAGAGTCTTTTGATAGTTACGAGTATATCTGCTACACAAAATATATTTTGTAACTACCAGATAAAGACTTGCGTGTTTGGTGTTTTATTCGTTGGTAGAACAATTTGCTGTTCCTCACCATTCATTAATCATATATGAGAATGACCTCAATTTCTTAATTGGTGTATTCGTAATTTATTAATTACATTGTTGTCGTACAGCCTATTGAACGTTGATCCATGCTAATTTTGTATTAAATTAATGAGCATGTCTCTCTCTCTCTCTCTCACGCACACACACGCACCTACCCGTTATCAGAAATTAACACCAGGATGAAATTCCTGTGGTTACTTTCTCAAACCACGCTTAGTCATCGAAGGTTAAATGTATGTCGTATAGCAGTTGTTCTAAATGTGATATGATGACAGTAGCCTGCCTTTTTTTTTTTAAATTTTCTAGTAGAAGTATAATATAGAATTTTGCCCTTTTAAAATAAAACGTCAGATTGCTTTATTAATGTGGCTGTCTTTTTATGCCTTAAATAATGTGGGAACAAGTAGCACAGTTTGCACGCACATTGCATCATAATGTGAAAACTGCTACTGTTTGAATTTAAAGCACACGCACAATTACGTAAATTAGTTTAAATAAACGTGCGCCAGGAATGCTTTATACTGTGCATATTCCATTGTGTGATGACCTGTTGTAGTCTTAAAGTGTGCAAGAAGCACCGGAGACGGGCTCGTCAAGGTCTACAAGAAGGCTTTGCGTCATCTGTCTTACAGTCCTAGTTTGTCACGGTTGATTTCTTTATTTTTGGTATGTCGAAAAATTTTTTTGAACAGGACGTCGTCTACTTTCAGACGAAGTCAAGGTAACAGGAGGAAGCTAATTGCAACAATAAAACGTTAAGGAATTTTGCCCAAACTTCAAATTCGCTTGTGCAACAGTTTGCAAATGCTTTTGCAGTCATAGTTCATACGCAAGTTTATTCTTCAGGTTTACAAAAATACCCTTTTTAAAGATTCGTTAATATGGCCCATGTCATCAGGCCTATACTAGTATAAATTCTTCAGTGTGCGTGGCTGTGAATTTATGGTATTGCGCTTGCTAAACGTAGTTTCGAATTCTGGTAACCCTTCATTCTTGCTTGTAGTCATGGTTTGAAAATCACACTAAACCGTGTACCTTATCTCAGATAATTTACTGAACAGCCATGGGACGCCAAATCGAAAAATATTTTAAAAAAATTTGTGGCGTTGCAAATGCGGAGAGGAATTCAATTTTTTGTTCAATAAGAACTAAAAGAGTAATAACAGAAAAGCGAATGTAAAAGGCACTAAACAATTTTATTTATGTTACGTTATGGAAATGATACTGTATATAAAAATGATCAAAACATAATACTTTTTCGCAGTACGTGCATTTTAAAAAAGAATATTGGTCACAATCATCTCAAATTACTCCTTCAACTGCAAAAGAAACTTCTTCCACATTTTGAAAATTTATTGGGTTGCAATCTGAATAATCGCACTTGAACCAAGCGTAGCGATACATTAATTTGTAATTTTCAGATTGTAACTGGTTATACATCAATGAATGTAATTTAATGATTTCATTTCTGCTTCTAGTATCTACTTGTACAATGCGTTTGGTATTTTAGTGGACACCTGATATTTTTACGTAAATGCTAAAAAAAATACAAAAATTGCGAATTGGCTTTTGAAGAATGCCGAGACACCATAATGTCTTGTAGAAAAATAAATTTTATATAAATATATCGTCACATAAATGGGGAAAATGCAAATTTATATAACAAATGTTGTTTGTTAATTTAAGGGACACTATCATTCCTGACTAACAGATGGCAGTGCAGGCGCTAAAAAATTTGCATATTGTATTCTTTCGATGCGTAGGTTCGTATAAATACCCGTGTGAACAGGTTTGAGTCTGCGAAAACAGCGTTTGTAGTCATGTCAGAAAGGAAAATACTTACGGATTTCGAGAAAGAGGAAATTGTGGCTTTTAAACGAAATGGAAAATCCATTTTCAAAATTTGTCAGCTTATTCAGCGTCCAAGGAGTGCTATAGGGGCCTTTTCAAAAAGAAACCCCAAAAGGATCCACCCAAAAAGCGGGGAGCGAAGCCAAAACTGAGTAAAAGAGATAAGCGGAACATTAATAGAGAGGCCAGTAACACAGGAAAGTCTGCTGCAAAAGTCCGAAACGACCTTAGTTAGCTCCTAGTTAAACGTTGGATAGTATGGAATGTGCTCTCTAATTCCAAAAATTTATCTTTTCGGAAAAAAAAAGGCAAACCACTTCTCACCCAAGTTCACAAACAGGAACACTTAAACTAGGCTCGACGACTCATGAAGTGGAACGATAAATGGTTGCAGGTACTTTTCACGGAGGAAAAGAAATTCAACTTAGATGGTCCGGATGCTTTTCAACATTATTGGCACGATTTACGGAAAGCGCCGCAATACTTTTCTCGTAGAGTTCAAGGAGGAGGGTTGATGACCATTTGTAGTGTCTTTGGCTACAACGGTACTACGCCTGGAGCTTTCATCGGCAGTCGTATGAATTCCACCTGCTATCAAGAACTTTTGAATGAATATGCCCTCCCATATGCCTCATAAATATGTGGGGAAAACTGGATTTTGCAACAGGACAACGCACCGTGCCATGCATCTATCTCCACCAAAAGATGGATAAATTCAAAAAAGTTTAAAAGTATGATTTGGTCGACACGTAGTCCTGATTTAAATCCTATCGAAAACGTATGGGATTATATTGTTCGTCAAATATATGCAAATGGGAAGCAATTCACGTCGGTTAATGCCTTAAAGGACGCTATTGTGGAAACTTGGTATCAAATCGATCCTAAGTATTTACAAACATTGATAGAATCAATGGATTCACGTGTCTTTAAAGTTATACGCAAAAACGGAGGATATCTCGCGTATTAATGTACATAAAACACTCCAATTTCAGTAAGTGTCCATTAAATTTTCAAACAAGATTGAAAGCCTCATCTTGATTTTGTTACATTTATGAATGATTTAATAAAGATTATTAATCTTCCACTTTGCAGAATACTGTTTTATTGTAGTATCTTTATTTTCATTTTCAAATTTGGCATTATTTCTCACGATAGTGCACTGTTATCAAGTGTCCACTAAAATACCAAACGCACTGTATTTCATCCGTTGCAATACTATTTACTATTTTTTTAATGAAAAGTTTCATTTGATGAGAAAAATATACGCCTAAAGGTTAAATCAGACAAGTTGTTCTTGCCGGGATTTGAAGGGTTTTGCAGGGATTTGGTAATTGTGAAAAAGTTTCCAAATCTTTAAACCCAGTTCACGAATCTAGAAGTATGCAAGACAGTGGCTTTAATACTGGATTCAGACAGTTGGTGATCCATTCCTTAACAGTTTGTTTTGTCCATTTTCCCTGATTTTGTGCAAGAGACGTATATGTTTTAAGCCTGAAATATAGTTTTTTACACGTTGGGTCCAAAATTTCCGCTTGTTTCCCGTAGTCACCAAAATATTTTTCCTTTTAACTTTCCACTCATAGAAATAATAGGCATGATCGTATAGGAGTGAGTTGCTCCAAACTCGGATTCTATTATAGAGCAACATTGTTTTTCCCCTTTATGAGACAATGTCACTATGATTTGCTATGAAATAGTTTAGTCCAGTCTGATCGGCATTTAAAACTTCATCTGATTGATAACCTTGAACAAAATCACGTACTTCCAGCACAAATTCTACAGCTTTGTTTTCAATTGTTTCTGTATTTTGAATATCTAATGTCGGAACGTATTTTGTAATTTTGCGAGATAGTATTTTAAATGTTTGTTTGAACGAATTTAGGAAATCATGACATGCCTTAAATTAATAATAATCTAAATCTTTACCTTTAAATATTGACCACCTTTTTAAACTGAGGTCATGAACTGGCAAATGATTTTCTCTTGCGTATTGAAATTTACGGTATCCTTTTTAATAATTTCGATTTTTTGTTTTCTTGTGCCTTTATTCGCAATTATTTGTTTATAACGCTTGATATAACTTGATTGTCTGATTTTAAGATATCTTAATTTTGTTTGCTTAAATTTGTTATTCTTACATGAATCGCAGAACTTCGTGATTTGACACATTTCATGCAACGAAAATTCCTTTGTATTACTTTCACTGTATTCGTTTTCTTCATGTTCATATTCATAGTTGAGAGAAGGAGATTCAAAATCAAGTGTCAATTAATTCTCTCTTACATTAGCGCAATTGATTCGTTCTTCGATCATACATAATAAGGACTTACTCATTTTAATTTCTTCGTCATTAATATTTTCAGGTTGAGAATTATATTTAATCACTGATAAACCCAGAGTAAATCGAATTACATTTACAATATTAATCATATTTACGATTCTTTAACAACGCACTTTTAGCGCAAATTTTATAACGTAGCTTAAACTAACAACGTGCTAGCGCCTTTCAACCAAATATCATTTGGCGAAAATTTAGCGGGAAAAACGGAGTTCCAGATCTGTTCCTTTCGCCAAACTTTAGGAGTTAATTACTCGTTAATTAATTACTTTTACAGAAATTTGATTATACATTCGTAATGTAAATGAAAAGCCCTATCGAATATATTATATCATGACTTGAAGTGCGACATACCCCAAACCGACTTCCCTCGTTAGACACGGGTACGGCAAGCGTTGAACTTGATTTCGCTTGAATATTTTTGTCTGTAGCGCTTGTAGTTTCTTCTAATGCTTGGTTGGCGAACCTGCTTTTCTCCTGACAAATTTCTCACTTTCTACGGCAAAGTTATTTTTACCGTTCAAATGCCTATTTGAAGTTGTTTTGATACTCCATATTCTCGACAGATTTCGTTCAAACCTATGTCTCCATTGCGGTAGGCTGCAATAGCACCTTCCATGATCCCGGTAGTCTACTGCCCACATTTCACACCTTTTAGCATTTTTCTGAAACAAAACCGCAATTTTTAATAATATAAATAATTACATTTATTAATTCCCGCACTTGCTGCAACAATACTGCCGGATAAATTGGTTCATTCATGGAAACGCGAGGTGGTCAAATGATGGTAACCTGGCCATATTTGATTCTTTAGAAGGCACAAATGGAATGACGATTTCAACTAAAATATAAATCATCGGATTTAGTACTTCAAAATGTGCTCTTTACTTTCATTAATGTGTTAAACTGTTGAATAATATGTTACGCCTAACACGCTCATATAAAATCTATCTAAAATTTATACAAATAAGACAAAAATTTTATGTGAATTTCTAGTTCGCAATAAAATAATCCCAACTGGTTCACAACTTTATATATAATTAGTGGGACGGAAAGGAAGAGATTACAACTGCTTCTACACACTCATAAACTCTGGTAGATGAAATATGAAAGTGGTCCATCCATGTAACCGATTCATCGATGGCAACCTTCCCCTATATAAATATGAAAAGCGAACCTTTTCTTAAATCCACAAGTAGCGATATTCACAATGTGCACGATAATTAAATATTTTAACACATTTTACACAGTTTTTAGCAATACGGACATGATTCTTCATCAGGGAACCGTATCACATCCGCATTGAAGTCACGGGCTTGTTTTTCTGAGATGCCCAGAACAGCAGCGTGTTTTCCCCTTTCTTTTAACATTGCCACCTGCTCTGAATGTTACGGTGATGTGAATAGTTATTACTATGAACGCAGATTAGTTATAAAACACTTGTGTGTTTGAAGTCAGAGACTCTTTTTTTTTTTTACTTACTGCATATTGAAATTTGCTTTTCGAATATCCGAATCATAACGTAACTAGTGAACTAAATGTCCAATGAAAATATTCTTCGTAAAAAAGGTGCAGTACTGATTACCCGAATCGAATATTAGTGTAAACCTTTTCCAGATTAGTTGTAATTGGACTACCTTCACAGGCATCTTTTTAGGAATTAATAACAGACAGATGTAATTGTACTACCTTCACAGGCATCTTTTTAAGAATTAGTAACAGACAGATGTAATTGTACCACCTTCACAGGCATCTTTTTAGGAATTAATAACAACGTTTCGGAGATGGAAACCAATTAAAAGTAGTAATAGGGTGAAAGTAGGTGGAAACAAAATGTTAATTAAAGAGTTTCCGGTATGTTTAAAAATTTGTTTTTACCTTTTTGCCCTCTCGCAGAAGGGAAAAAAAAGGGGGTTTTAAACGGTGTAATTTGTTCTAAATAAGATGTTTTCAATTATTTTTGGTTATTTAATTCAGTACATAACATTTCCTAAATAGAATTTTTTTTCTATAAATCCATCTTTTTGTTTTGGATCATACACGATTACACAGATGTGTATTTTCAGTTACATTAACTGATTAAAATTAACGATGCTTAGATAACATAGTAATTGAATCTACAATTTCATTTGCAGCTTTGATTTATATGATTCAATAGTATCAATTAAGCCATCTCGAATAGTTGCATGAACGTTGTTAGGATATAAAATTTACAAACAATCAACAAAACATTGTAATATTAACTACATCTTCATAACACTGGCGAAATATTTTCGCAACAAAACTGCTCTTGTCCATAGTTTGTTTAATCTTCCTGTATTGTATACTCCCCTGATTAACACATTTAATTAGGCCGTCCGTATTAAGTTGGTTCCCTTGTTATGCCCGCATCATCCTACGTACTGATACATGGCCTGCTTTTTGGACGGATTGTTGTTAAACTGGTTTTCTGACTTTGTACAAGATTTGTACGTATCGCGTGGTTATCACATTCGATATATTTCGAAGTCATTCCGATTTCCGCTGTAATGATATCGCGGACACCTGGGCCCGCAGTGCCCTGGATGACGTCCAGGGAATCTGCAGCAACAGGCCTTTGCCACAAAACCCTTCACTGTCCTTGCGTATTAGAGGCCTGAAGAACGCCTTTCACCAGGACAAGAAAAATTTCAAATTTTTAAAGTTGGGGGGGGGATAATAAAAAGAGGGGCACTTTTCCAGGATAATGATTTGATGGAATTTTATGATAGATTGCAACTGAAAAAAAAAACAAAAAACCACCATACGCCTTTTAAAAGTTTGGGCCCTTAAAATGTTGCCCCTCTAGGCACATGCCGAACGTGCTGATTTTAAATCCGAGCCTGTTCAAGACTCTGTAGTGTCAAAAGGCCACTTTTGTCGTTAATGACCATCAAACTGCTAGCTAATACTCATCTTGTTCCTTTACTTTAGTATATATTTTCAATACTTTTTTTAAGACGTCCGAAAGTCCGGTATCGAATTCGGGATCCTATGTAGTATGCAAAGATCATTTTCATCATTAATCTTCATAAAACGGCCAGTTTGTTGAGTTGTAGATTTATCGTATAAGGAGAACCCACAGTGAGTGCTCCGCCAATTTTGGTGATTTTTTTTTTGATGAAAGTAGAGCCAAAATAAGGAAATACGTATCTCGGCATTCGTGCCAATGCGCATTATTTTCGGAGACATGGATTTTTAAAGATTTTGCATCCGATATATGAGCTTAAAATACGACATCCTCTGCAAGCCAATCGGTAGCTTAGTTGGTAAGTTGCTGGTCGTGCACTTCGTGTTTTTTTTCGTTAGATGCCCGCAGAAATCGATCTTTTTTTTATGTATATACAGTCGAGTTTCTATTTAACGAAGTGCCATCGTTCCTCTGAAAAACTTCGTTATAAGGAAAATTCGTTAAATAGAAATTAACATAAATTGTAAAACTTAATTTCGATAAAATGAAAAAAGCTAAATTTGGACAGTAAAAACTAAGTTCAGTAGACTCTTCTTTTCTTACGAATTTAAATATTTTTTGTATACAAATACGTAAATATTAATAACAAAAAGAAAAGACCGAGGCTTATCTTGTATCTACATGCCTTCCCCCGAGTTCTGCAACACGTATGTGCGAGAAGCAAATTTCGTGGCTTAGCCACACCTGCAGAGTGATACACCCCTGCTGCTTCGAAGTTCCCAGTTTAGAACAATAGAACTTTTTATCATAACAGAGGAGTATGTCCACAATACAGGAGGCTACCTCACCTCCATCTTTTTGCTTAAAATCCTTAACTGTCCCTCTTACCTAACAGGTCCGCTGAAAAATTGTAAAAGGTAAATTTATAAAAATCAAATTCTTCATAATTTTTTTTTTCTTCGTTATATAGAAATTGTTTTTCGTAATATGGAGACAAATTTACATGTTAGTGCCATTCAAAGTCAAGGTTCCGCTGAAAATTTCGTTAAATAGAAAACTTTGTTATATGGAGACTCGACTTTACACACACACACACACACACACACACATATATATATATATCCTTTTTACATATTTATGTATTTTTATTAGTAAAAATACTTCGCTTACAATCGGATTTTGTTCATAAACTTACTTTAATAAAATTCATATTTATGTAATTAAGTTAATTGTATGCTTATTGGCAGTGATAATTTCTACTCGAATTTTAATTGTTGATTATTAAAAAGTTGAAAAGTAGAAAAAGTTTTGGTGTAGCCATCCAGCCTGTTATGTAGTTAAGTAGATCCAGCACACTTTAATAATGTTTTTACAAATGACGACGGCACCTCTTCTTCTACTGTTGAAGTAATTCCACCTCATTGTACCCCATACTGTCAACCTCGTGATGTGTACTTCTTCCGTCAAGTAAAAAATTTCATTAAAAGGTTACAAAATTGTGTTGAAATCTTACAAGAAAATAGTCATTTAAACACGCGAGCAGATAGATGCTCTGAAGATCCATTCACTTATTTATAATCAACTTTCGGCGCCGAATTTTAAGAATACATTACAGTACTCTTGGTTTGTTTCAAAATTAATGAACGAAAACGTTTTGAAAATTTAAATGATATTTGTTTTTGATGTGTGGTGAAGAAAAATCTGATTGTTCGAACAATTCATTTATAAAATGCTCACGTTGTAGAATTTTTTTATGTTTTTATTGTTTTTATGATAATTATCATCCAAAATTGTGTACCAGTATACAATTCCGACACCTCCGATAGTGATACACAAAAAATATGTTCACGTCAATCAGTTTTAAAATAAAATTGATTGCATTTTATAAAATAAAATGTTTCTATATAAATGAAATGCATATAAATGAGATACACATAAAATGTTTATATGTTATATAAAATAAAATATTACATACTAAAAATACATTTTTCAATAGATGTCGTATGTTTAAAAGATATTAGGCATAATACACTACTTGCTGTTGAAATTGCTGCTACACCAGGAAGGAATGCAAATAACAGAACTATATTTATTGGACACATTATAGTAGAAAGAACAAGTGATTAAATGTACAGGAAATTGAGAGAGAAATGAGAAATCACAACCCAGAGCAGCCACCTCTGGCAGCAATAACAGCATTTATCCGCATGGGCATGGAGTCAAACAGAGATTGTATGGCATGTATGGGTACCGTAGTCTATCATCGACATCCATCATCGACAGTAGTGAATGGTGAGTGGTGGTGTGCCAGTCGCTCAGCAACCATTGACCACACGTTTTCAATTGGTGAGAGATCAGGAGAACGAGCTTGCCAGAATCGAAACATTTTCTGTATCAAGGAAGGTCAGGACAGTACGGGCAACATGCGGTCGTGCATTGTCTTGCTGAAACATAGCGTTAGGGAGACTTCGAAGATAAGATGTGGCAGAGCCACGGGCCTTAACACATCAGAAATGTAATGGTTGCTGTTCAAAGTGTCGGGAATGCGAACAAGAGGTGATCGAGACATATATCCAATGGCACCCCATGCCATCACTTCAAGTGATGGGCCAGTATGAAGATGTCGAATGCAAGCTGGCAATGTGCGTTCTTCACGATGCCGCCAAACACGGATGCGGACATCATGATGTTGTATACAGAACTGGGATTCGTCTGAAAAGATGACCTGATGCCATTCTTGCGTCCAGGTTCGTCGTTGATCACACCATTGGAGGCATTCCTGTCTGTGACGCAGCATCAAGGGTAGCCGAAGCCATGGTCACCGTGCTGACAGTCCATGCTGCTGCAAATGTCGTCGAACAGTTCAAGCAGAAACTTATTGTCTTGCAAGTGACTTTATTTCCGAACTCAAGGTTCGTGACGTGGCTGTACGATCTCTTTAGGCCATGAGGATATGATATCTATCTTCTCGGCTGTTAGTGATTGGGGACCGCTGAGATCCTGCACGACGTTCCGCATGACTGTCCTGAACCCATCGATTCCATACTCTGCGGACAGTCATGGGATCTCGACCAATATGAGCAGCAATACTGCGGTACGATAAACCGCAATCCCGGTAGGCTACAATCTTTCTTCAATCAAAGTCAGACACGTACTGGTAGGCATTTCTCCTCCTTACACGAAGCATTACAAACCTTCTTGGCCAAAAACAAACGTTCAAATGCAATTCGAGTATGAGAAAACTGCTGTCAAATCTCTGCTTTTATAAAAATGTAGGTGTCGCTACCGCCGCCTTCTGTGCATAAATGTGCTGAAAATCTAATCGTTTGCATATCACAGCATGTTCTATCTGTCATGCAAATTTCACATGTGTAGAGTGCCGCCTTCCTGGTGTAGCAATTTTAATGGCCAGTAGTGTAGATGCTAATAGTGGGTGACTGCAAAGGTTAATAATGACAAAATAAGACGAATTAACGCAGTTTTCTTTTTTATTTAATGGAATTGTTAAAAGTTTTCAGAAAAATCTTTCAATCCTTAAATAAAACAAAACTGCATTATTGGTGTAATTCTATCCCTTCACAGGTTGACAATGAGTACGCAAATTTTATAAAAGTTATATTCACATAAAAACTTACAGCTAACTCCTAAACTTTTTGTACCTTTACAACTCTTCAATTAAAAATTAAAATTCGTGTAAAAATTATAACTGCGAAAAATAGTATCACAGAATTAAATATGTAAATATGAATTTTATTAAAGTAAGTTTATGAGCAAAATTCGATTGTAAGCAAAGTATTTTTACTAATAAAAATACATAAATAAATATGTAAAAAGGATACATATTTAAAAAAAAT
>QLNU02015360.1:202616397-202642465 GCA_006491805.2 Dysdera silvatica
AAAGCTTCACCGATAAAATATGCTTTACATGTACGGCATTCGATAGAATATTTTGCAAGTAAATTCATCGAGTAAACAGTTTAGTTTAACTGTTACGATGTGTAATATGGGAAGCATACGAACATAATGAAAATGACAAGAGAAAAATTAAAAGCTCTAATATACGTAATAATAATGCAGTGGGATTTTCTTTTAGGATAATCATGGTCTTTATATTGACCAAGCAAACGCCCGTGGATTAGGTACATTGACCAGATTTTAAAACCCAACCCAGTGAAAGCTATTATTGTAGCGGGTTGTTTATTTTATGTTGGGAGTATTCTTCACGTTGTAACCTTCAGAGTAAATTATTGTTTAGTTGCTGAGCTGCTAGCTTTTGTGTCAACAGAACATATTTGGCATGGTTTTCTTTATCGACCAGATATAGTAGCTTTTCTTTAGGCTTCACCTTGATTGATGTTGTGTCTCTTTTCACGTTTTTTTAATTTTCCATTTATTTTTTCAATTTATTTTGTTAACTTTTTCTTTCAGATTCCAGACCAGTGGATGCATGTCAACCTCCACCACTGTACTCTTTCCTCGCAACGGCGCTTCAAGGGAACGTTGCCAGGTCAGTAGCAGAAAATAGTACCCAAAATTCATTTTTTAAAGCTTTTCCTTTACGTAGTAACATCAAGGATTGCATGGAAATGAACGATATGTGTAGTTGATTGTTTATTCTTTGGATTAAATAGCAAGATTTTCTCCCCTATGAATTTCCAATTTTATATATACACACTGATGAGCTCTGGTAAAAGCAAAGGTAATCAAAATATATCCGTAAATGCGTAAGACAGAAATATATTTTCCCTCTAGTATGTCACAGCGCAGACCAGTAGCTAAACGCTTGTTACGGGAGAAGGAGGCTCAGAAAGATACAAGGGGAGCGTAGAATTTCGTTAATATTTTAATGTATTTTATTAATATATTTAATAACATAAATATCTAAGTAGGCTATTATATTTAACATTAATGAATAAATTTCTTAACTTAAATTTTGCATTAAAAACTTACAGAGGTATACTAAAATTTCTAATTTCCCTTAACCTTATTGGAGAGTGAATTAAGAGTCAGACTTCTGTAAAAAGCACGATGTACACAAGATCTACCATCGAAATCTATTTTGAATGTAGTTTTAAGGTTAAAGAACAATTTCCTTTGTCATGTACAACTTTATACAAAACCAAAAATTTTAAATAAATTTCTACGATTTATTTTGAAAAAAATTATTTTCCAGTGGAACTCTCTAGCCCCAGTCTGGCTACAGCTCTGCCATAACGTTGTATAAATTAAATCTAAATCTAATTACAGCTATATAGCCAATTCAAGAATTGCGAGTAATGTATTAAAGCTATTTCATATTCATTTTTTCATTTGAGGTAAACTGATAGCGAATTTATACAACACATTTTCCCATCATACCGATAGTTCACGGTTTGTTTGTTTGTTTGTTTTCCCATTTTTGTGTTCCAAAACTACTCTTTTTTTTTTGGGGTGGGAGCCAACAATTTAACATGATTTCCGAACAATTACACGTTTTCACGCGATCGAGCTTACTTGAGAATCAAAACCCTATAAAATTCAAGGAACATGACATCAGCCACTGTGTTGCTGATATTGCTCAGCTTGCCAGCAAGGGCGGATCCAGGATGTTATTACGGGGTCATCGGGAACCTCACGGGGAAATTTTTAGTTTTGGACTGTTAAATAGTTTAGGTAAATGTTGTTATATTACTAGCCTTCCTTTATCCTCACCAAAATATTTAATTTATGACAATGAAGTAGAGTTGGGCTTTTCTTTAATTAAACTATATGGTTTAGGGTAGATTATAGTCAAGTATGACAGAAGGATAACCTAGTAAAGGAGACATATACAATAACCAAAAACGATAATTTACAATGTAATTAATAGAACAAGTTTAAATTTAAACTACAAAAACATCGTAATTATTTTACTATTTTTATAATAAGCGACTTTTTAAAAAACTTGAAGTTTATAGTGCAAAGTCGAGCCATCTTGGTTTCTTTGAAAATTTGTCAATCACTTTATTTACATCAATATGAATGTCTCTGTGGGTGTGTATTAAAAGTCTCTTCTGTCATCCGCGTTCGAAGCCAAGTTTGACGGCGCTTCAACGATAAAAAACTACGTTATGCTGAAGTAACCCTTACTGAAAACGTAGTTTGAAAGACGAGTAGCTTGAAGATTCGTGGAAAAACGTCTTGATCGCATTTCTCCAAGACTTAGAGACTTTGGACGCCTGTGTAAGACTTTTATTTATTACAGTCGTAACAAACAACACATAAAATATTCTTCATCGTCTTTATTTTATTTTTTTTTTTTCTATTTAACCCTGACTTGGGGGTTACGTTCCTCGCTGGATCCGCCCTTACTTGCCAGATACTTTCCGCCAATAGGTTGCGCTACTGCAGACAACGAACAGTAGCGTGAAACGGTTATATTTCGTGTTCCCTTGGCGTGCACTTCAGTTGGTTCGTAATGAAGGACAGCGCGTCTATTTGAAACCCATCGATATACTATAGGTCTATCCAACATCTAAAACTAAACTCGTATCTAAAATTAAGGTTACACTCAATGTTATTTCAATGGGAGAGGTACATATTTTGCTCTTTAACTCTCGTTGTACTTTATTTATAAAAAAATCATTTTGCAGAAAATTAAAGAGCTATAAACACTTAACAGAATTACAAAAAATCCAAAAAATTTTGGGCACCCTATGAAGAAGAATACACGATGTAAATTGATGTAAACATTGAAAGTCGAAAACGAAAATTCGTAAAAAACCGATCCAGTCTAACAAATTTTCTCACTTAAACATGTAGAATTATTAGAAAATAATTATTTATGTTTATGTAAGAAAATTTGTGACCCTAAATCTGTTTTTTTACGAATTTTTGTTTTCTTCGTACAATTTTTGTACCTTTTTTTTTATCGTGCATTTTCTTTCATGGGATGCCCGAAAAAATTTTATTTGTTGCCATTTTGTTAAGTGTTTATAGCTCTTTAATTTTCTGTAAAATGATTTTTTATAAATAAAGCACATTGAGAGTTACAGAGCAAAATATGTACCTCTCCCATTGAAATAACATTGAATGTAACCTTAATTTTGGACACCAGTTTATATTTCACGACGTTGTTACTAACCTGTAATGTATTCTACGTAGTGCTACATCAATTCTTTTGCTTATTGTTGCTCTTGCTGTCTTCTTCACCATAAAATACATGAAAGTACTATCCTGATTTTTTTTTTCCAATGTTTCATTTTTTGAATATTTTCTAACTGGATCTAAATGTTCCGTTAATAATAAAAAACATATTTTGCGCTCTTTTTTGGTTTTCTGTAAGCTTGGAAAAGAGACATTTCTTTTTAATAGTGAACTTTCCTTGAATAGCTGGATGGCCTTGCTGTAGTGTAGTGGCAACGCATGCTGAACTCCCCACACACAAAAAGAAGTATTTTAGCAAATGCTCATTATAGTCTGGGGTTGGTTCGCGTAGTTGTTCGGATCCTTCGGAAAAATACAGATCCACTGTCCTACGATGGCGTAAAAATATAAGGCTGCCCTATATGCTTCTCCATTTATATAAAAAGAGTAGTATAATTTCCACTTTGCGTGAAAAAAACGAATGAAAAGAAAGTCATTTCCTAGTAATTTGCTTTTACCTTTTTTTCCAATTCTTTTGCAGAAAAAATTTGACCGCATAGTCCCTAACTTTTTTTTGCTTTTAGTATGTGTTCTTTAGATAGAGCCTATACGTGAGTTGGTAATAAATATCAGATACAAAACAAAAACGTTTTGCTTTAACCACCTAACCCCTCCAGCCATTTCCGTCCACTTCTCCTAACCTAACTAAGAAAAGGAAACTTAGCTTACTATTTTTTGGAAACAGCCATTTATTGACCAATGGAATAAACCCCGCTCCCAAATTTAATGCGTAATAAAAACTTGAGTGTTCGATTGAGTTTTAAAAAAATGGGTTGTTCTGCGCACAAACCCAAATTAGTACGAAAAACGTGATTTTAGGTATAATGCATTTATCAAGCTTAATTCAGTAAAAATTACGCAATCAAAGATTGGATTGGCTGAGAAAAATAGTTACTCATGCGTGTTTGCTTTCGAAGTTGTATTATCCAGCAAATTCGCAAATGTGCTATAATTGGCTTTAAACTGAGGAAAAAAAAAAAAAAAGGCGCTTACGAATAAAAAGTATCAATTCCTTTATTTTTAAGACTTCTAAAAAATTCTTTGATACAAATAATATACCAATACAGAGAGTGCTTACACATTTTTAGAACGATTTCAATAGAGGATTAAAAAATGAAAATATTTTGTGGGAAAATGGATCTGGCAACACGTTATTATTCAAATTAAGATTATCGTCTGCTACTTTCAAATTCATTTTTCATTCAAAATGGCGCCTGTAAACAAGCTGTGGATCGAAGAATACGTTTTTGCGCTTTCCGAAGAGAAATATTCTTATTCCATTATTAAAAACGTTGTGAAACGCATGGTATAAAGATTTCTAAGTGCAAAATAAGCAACATTATTAATCGAAAAGGGAAAGACCGTCAATCAGAACTTCTACATAAAAAGAGGACTCCAAATGAATACCCGAACAAGGTATGTACTGTTGCAAATATTTCTAAAGTGAGATCACTGGTAACAAGAGAAAATCCACCGACGCAGAAATCAATTGCAAACTCTTTAAGAACTTCTGTAGCAACAGCAAATAAAATAATAAACCAAGATTTATAACTTAAAAAAGCTAAAAAACATAATCTTCACCGTCTTTTGTCGAGACATGTGGCTCAACGCAAGACATGTTGCAGAATCCTGTATGAAAATTACTTAGAAGGAGATAAATGGAAATACGTTGTTACCCTTGATGAAGCAGGGGTTTATCTAAATGATTGTAACAAAAAAAGGTCCATTTACTATCGTAAGCGTGGAGAAAAAAATGTCCAAACTTGGTTCCGAGAATGCAAAGAAAGCTTCAGTAAAGGCTTTATGATTGTCGCAGGTTTCTCTTACAATGGGAAATTAAAGATAAAAAAAACTGGAAAACAACGTTAAAATCAACTCATCATATTATCAGGAGAATTTTTTGCATCCAATATTTACAGAAGAAATTCCATTTTTTTTATTCCAACAATTTTCAGAGTATAAAACTGCAATGAGGTAAAGCCAGCAGTCATACCTCGAAAACTACCACTGCATTCCTTGAAAAAATGAAAATTGATACAGGTATTGCGTACATACCTTTTCAACATATTCCTGAGAAGTCCCCTGTTGTTTCTCCTATGAACTATTGTGCCTTTGGTCCGCTGAAAAGAGCTCTCTCTAAGCGCAAACCCACTACCATTGATGGACTTTGGAAAGTTGTGGAACAGGAATGGCAAGCAATACCTCTGGAAATTTTTTGCGAAAAGCCCTTCTATCGTTGAAAGTACGATGCACACTTACAGCTCAGAAACAAGGTTATCAGATGGAATATTTAAAAAAATAATCTTTACATTTTAAACATTAAAAAAAAAAAAATGGCTCCAAAATCGTTCTAAAAATGTGTAAACACCCTCTATATATTAATATATCAATTGGTTAGCTGAAAAAACAAGAAAAAGTAGTGTAGCAAAACGTATGTATACGGCTCCGGAGACTAGGTGGTTAATTACAAAGTGTAGTAGCAGAAAGTCCGAATTCACACAAGTAAGCTGCGGTAAACAGGAGAAAAAGTGTGATTCTGCCGGTGATTTAAATTCGTTCTTTAAACTTAACCGAAATTCAGAACATAACTTACTTTAGAAAGCAATTTTCAAAGTGCTGTCCGACCTAATGACTATGAAGCATTCATGATCATTTCACCATGTCATGCAAGTTAGTTTTTCGAAGTAACAGAAAATGGATTCATCATCCAATTATACTCTTTCAGTGTTACTTCCCGGCCCGGTGGGTAATTTTTGAATATGTTTAAAATATGATATTAAGATAATAATGTAATAATCGTAATGCGATGAAATATAATTTTCCAAAAATTAGGATCATTTATTTGTTTTTTACTGGACAAGTGGATTATTTGAAAATATGTTTGTTGACATACTACGCAAAATTCGAAATTAAAAATAAATTGCAATTTTCAACGTATTTAGTCCGTACAATACTAATAAAATTTTTAAAAAAGGACTCGATAGCATTTTGACCAGTTACGCGCTCTCCTAATGAAGACCAGCGTGTGACTGATCGAAATGTTATTGAGTCCTTTTTTAGAGTTTTTATTAGTGTTGTACGCAATAAATACGTTGAAAATAGCAATTTTATTTTTAAGTGGATTATTTGTTCTGAAAGTGTCCTTTAATTTTCAGTGCTTCGGCGAACCCTCTGGACAAGCATTACCCTACTGTGACATAGCGGTTACGCATTCAGCTGTCGTGCCATTAATCCTGGTTTGACTTCCGATTGGAGCGTAGAATGCGTGCCGTCCCACCGTAGTCAGGGGTTTGGTTTCCTTTGAAAATTCTAGGTCCCTGAGGAGTATCACCTTTGCTGTAAAATAAGCAAAATCAATTTTAGTAGCAAATGTGGATTGACTTGCGATTATCTGCCTCTGTTTTTCTCGTAATGATCCTTCTCCGTTTAAAATCCAACCCATTTTCTCACCATAGCTTCATATCATATTATTTTGTCCGAGAAACAGTAATGTGACGATAAATTTCGCATTGACAAACAATTGTCACGTTTTAAAACTTGATCGCTGATTATATTTCGTCACCTTCAGGCCCATCGATTGTTTTAACCCTCTGACTATTCAATTTTTTTTTTCTTTTTATAACAATCTCTTCAAAAACTGCATATTTCTTTTTATTCAATATTTCAAATCTACATGTAATTGAGAGTTAAAATATGTAGCACATTTTTGTAACCAAAGATGATGAGAGATGAAAGATGGAAAAATTTCATACCCGCGAAAATCGCTTGAAAAGAAAATCTTGTTACTTTCATGTTGCCCGTGGAAATCGCGGGATAAGCAGTAAGCCTCAACGTGGACCACAATGAACAAACGATCGAACTACTACATTCCTAAATGGAAGGTAGTAACTATATACATGTATATAGCTGCTGCTTTTTTTTTTTTAATTGTACAGGTTGCAATTGGGAAGGATGGCCAAAAGAGAGACGCTATACTCCGAGCATGTATATGTGATGTGGCTCAGGTATTGCTAAGTGCCTGAGAATATCCACGGCCGGTACTTTGTAGACATGCCTCGTGTGTGTGTGTATATATATGTATTTTTTTACACAAATATAATTATGAACATTTCTTATTAAAATTATTAGAAACGTATAACAAAACATGGTTTAATTAATTTTTTTTTTAGCTGTTTACAAATTACTATCTTTAAGTAAAAGATTTTTTTTAATTTAATATTTGAAATTGTCGTTATGTGTAGATATTGCTTTTAATTTAACTAAATATGACAATTTATTAAATACGGCAACGAAAACAATGCTGTTTTAAGCACGTTTGAAGTATAATTGCTTAGAATAAAAAAAGTAGTTTTTAAAAGCAAAACCTTTATTTCCTGTTCTACATAAACGTTCTAATATTTTTGTTAAGATATACGATTTTACGTTATATTTATACTTCGCTTTTAAACCAGGTGCTTTTAGAACAGGTGCCTTTTATTTATTAGGGAGGGGAAAATGTTTCCAGTTGGTCTTTTGTTGTACTCGTATAGCTTCCTTGGCAGAATCCCAAAACTGCCAACACGCTCGCTTAGTCGCCATTTCTTTTGAATATACTAAATTGATTAAAGGTTGGTAAACCTATTTGCATTGAATAATTTATATATAATTAATGTGTAAAATTTTGGATATAATTTGTCGTTAGTCTGACTGCTACTATTTGATTTTGCTGATAGAAACGGTTGATAATAAAAGAAGTCTAAGAAATCAATCATGCAAGTATGTGTTTACAATGGGATTTTTATTTTGTTAAAAGGATATAATATAGAATTAGCATGATATTCAATTAAGGTGCAAATTTTTAACCCTTTTATAGTGTTAATTAATTTTAAGTTTTATCCCCATAAGTAAGTAAAATATCCACAAAAAATTACAAAGTTGATATTTGGACTCTTTTGTGTTTTTTAATATCATTTAATTTAATTTTATATGTATCTAATATTTCTTCTAATTAAAGAAAAATTTGATCATGTCTCTTTACTGGATATCTATAAGACATATCTTCCCAGAGAAAAACACCCCTTGACAACCATGCCTCATTCATGTCATCGCTATCTGGCAGAACCTATATTTGTGAGCAGCTATTCTCTAGGACGAAGCACACGAAGAATAAAACTAGAACTAAAATATCTGATAAGCATCTTGAGAACTTACTGAGAATTTACAACTACTTCAATGGAACCACACATCGAAGCATTAATGTCTAAAAAACAATGGCAAACATTTCACTAATTTCATATTTCTCGATTGTCTTTTATAATAAAAATCCTTGAATTAATGAAGTTTAAATAACTTAAATATGTTAATCATATATTTTACGTTATTTTGCCCATCAGCTATCTTTAGTGTTAGTGTGTTTTATGCATGTGGCCCAAAAGAATGATATTTCTTCTAAAGCGGCCCAGCGAAGCCAAAAGATTAGACACCCCCGGCTTAAACGGTGCACAAATGACACCCTTCGGTCTGAGTTCGCAGTTTATATTAGTGTAATAGAAAAAGCATTGCAACCCAAAATACACATGTGTACCTCTGGAATAAAGAGGATAGATAAATCGCTGAATTTTTTTGTCAATGTGAATGTAAGTTTGATATATCGAAGTCTATTAAAAAAAAGCTTGTAATGCTCGTATATGACAAGAAAGGTTCTATTAGAGGAAAATGATACTGTGATCTTAAAATGTCACGAATATTCTACTTTTCAATGTAGTTTATCTGACCGCGTATTTTTCCCCTAATTTTTTTTTTATTAGTATAAGACATTTCGATATACGTGAGTTTGATATATAGAGGTTCTATTATATTACTATGTATCGTCCTCAATTATTCGAATGCAAGTAAGTGTCGTTGTTTGTGGAGAGCACGATAAAACATCGATCCCGTTTCAATTGATTTGTATAGCAGGGGCTGGCCAGTAAAGTTCGAGCAAACAAAATTGTTATAGATATAATTATAAATATTACTCTTAAATTTACGCTTCGACGATGTAGTTTAAAATGAAAATTTCTATTCGGATGAGAAACTTAGTTCCTAAAAAGAATCTCTGCTAGTGTATGTAGCAGTGCGTGGTCTCCAGTTACGAATGCTGTGTTATTACTCTCTTTCTGGAAGTTTGTATATTTAAACACCTGTCCATTTTATCTCTGCTGTCTGTTATCGGACAAGCAGCATTACTTTTACCTAAACAGGAATATATTATACCTTCCATTATTATTCCACAGTGCGATGGAGTAGAGGTAACGCGCCGTCTTCTGTTGTACAGGAAATGTGAGCTTGAGTCCCGTTGGTATCGAGCGCTCTCCTTTTTTCTGTCGATCCGTATTCCGAGGTTTGATTCCATAGGCGACAGAGATTCGGTCCCCCTCCCTCAAAAAAAAAAACAAAAACAACCCCATCCTGGCGCAGTATGATCTTATCTGTTTTTGCGTCACAGAAAATACAAACAAACCACCTTATTACATTCATTAACTTGTGTGTGCCCGCACATATTTGGATAAGCAACCCTTTTATCTTTTTCTAGCGTTCGTATTCTAAGCCCAGCAGCCGAAAGAACATATGGAAAAATAATAGTTCAGTAGAATTTAAGAAATTTAAGCTGCAACAGATACAACCGGCATTTTGTAGTTATTTATTGTAATGATTTAAGAATTTCGCTTGCGCCATTTGGCAACACAGTTATTATCATGGTCTTCGACTTTATTGGACTGTACTTAATACCAGTACAGCCACACGGTGGCACCATGGTAACGCGTTCGTTTGCCGTGCTGTTAACCCAGATTTGCTACCAATAGTAGTACCATAGAGGATTTTTCTGCACACCGTAGTCAAAGGTTTAGTTTCCTGGACAACGGAAGTGCGGATTCCTCGGAAAACTGTAGGTCTTGGTTCAGCATGGCCCTACCTGTTCTTTCGCCGTAAAACACAATTCTAGTATTGTCGGTCATGTCTATACATATGTTGAAGGTCACATTGAGGTGCCCATACCTTCCCAAATAATCCGTCAAACAATCTTCGCATGTGAAAATACAAATAAACTGTCAGCGGCTATACCATGGTGAAAACACCAGTTAACGTCGCGGCGCTCTTGACTAAAACTCGCGATGCCCAGTTTGAAAACCACTGCCATAAAAAGAAACAGAACACACACACATACATGTAGAAACTGGAAAACAGTTAAGAAATCAAAGCATTAACGTTGAAAATTGAGGTTTTTTTTACTGAATATGGTCTTGAGCTCAATGCCCAGAATGTGATTTTTTTTTTTACCATTAAAAATTTTGTTTTTTTCCTGGTAAATGAACTCATCTGCCGTAAAAAGAGAGCAAGCAGAACGTGTATTAACTGAGAAAAAGCTGTGAAATTATCGCTGTGAAATTTGATTTCTGTCATAATATAAGGTTCTGGGTTCGGATCCAGTGAATGCGGATTTTTTCTCCCATTAAACAAATAACTTTTGCCCTCATAAATGCAACCATGTATCATAAAAAGAAAACAGGACGTATGATGTCTGAAAACCAGCTGTGGAATTACCGATTATTGCTGAAAGTCGAGTTTCTTTTTCTTGTTGGATGATGAATGGCTCGCAGAGAAAAGAATGATTTCACGGTGCCTGCTGGGAACCGAACCCACGTCTACTTGGTATCCGGCCAAGCGCTCTTCCAACTGAACTACGGACGATCCATCATTCTTCCCTCTGCGAGCGAATTCAAAGCTTCACTATAGATGAGTTTTTGAAATGGGGTAGTGACTGGACTGCTTTTTAAATCAAATCAAATCGTCGTGAAAGAAGCGATCCAAAAAGCGAAACTAGAGTGATATTAAAATATAGGAAAATTTTCTCATCATGGCCGATGATGTGGTAATATCAGATGATCGGTCGCCTGTAGCTCAGTTGGAAGAGCACTTGTCCGGATACCAACAGATCGTGGGTTCGGTTCCCGCCAGGCACCATGAAATCATTATTTTCTTTGTGAGCAATTTATCATCTAATATTACCACATCATCGGCTATGATGATAAAAATTTCCCGCACTTTCTTGTGTTCAATCCTGGAATGCGAACGTATTCTTTTTTCTTCTGTTATAATATTTAGTGTAGTACCTGATAAATTAAACCACACCATAAAAAAGTAACCAGAACGAGTGATAACTCAAAAACAGCCGAGGAATTTTCGATAATCGCCGAAAGAACGAGTTTCGTCATTATAGCTACAGGAACTCAAGTTCTAATCCAGGAATGCGAACATTCTCCCCCCCCCTTTTTTAGTTTGTTTTCCCGTTAAGCAAATTAGTTTTGCCCTCATAAATGAAACTAGCTATAGCACTTATAATGTAATAGTATAGTGTATAGTATAGAACTATAGTGTAATAGCTTAAAACTCAGTTGTGGAAATATCAATTATCGCCGAAAGTCCTGTTTTCGCAATAGATATTGAATGGCGTTCGATGTCAGAAGCGCGAACGGGTTCGCTTTTTTCCCGTTAAAAAATTTGTTTTCGCTCTGGTAAATGAAACCACCTGCCACATAAAGACAGCAGAAAGTGTGAAATAACTCAGCAAAAGTTGTAAAAGTATCTTAAAAAGTTGAGTTTCGTCTCCATATCGGGTTCTGGATTCGATCTTGGGATAAAAATGTATTTATTTTGTTTTCCATGGTAAATTAAACACCATAAAAAGCAAGAGAACGTGTAGGGAAGAAGCGGGCAGTGGCGCTCACTTACGGAATAGTTCTAATAAAACCATAATTTGAAATCACATACATGGTGATCCTGAACTCTACCGACAAAATAAGAAAAATTGCGGGTACACCAAATAAGGCATGTTTGTCCATATCCCCGTGTCCGCAAAGGGTCCGGTTTGGCTGTAGAGCGTAACTACTGTTTATGTCCATGTCTTTGCTACGTAGCCAATTACATGAATTAAATGCAATTTTTGATACATAATTTAAGTGAATGAGCTAATAATACAGTAGAGACAAAGAAATCCGGAATTCCGTTTTCTGATTTTGATCTGTGTTACTGTTTAGTGAAAATAAGCCTAAAACTGCCTTTTTTAACACACTAGAAAAGAGTTGGGAACTGCCAAGTATGTGTAACAGGTGAAGAACATCAAAATAAAAATTTTTTGTTCAGTGAATTTTTTTCCAAAAATTAGCCGTTCGGGCACTACAGTGAATTTAGTATTTGCATCCACCACATTCAAGGTTTCCACAAATGGCTACAATGCGCCATTTCAAGAATTTTTAAAATTATTTAATGTCAACGGTTGTTAGGCTCTCTATGGAGACTTTCTTAAATCAGTTAAATTCACCGTAAATGTATGTGTAGAATCCATGGTCGCAACTGAAGCGGCGGGTTCTAAATCTAACATCGGCAGTTCGAAAAAACAAACAACGTCAGTCACTCTCAAATGACTGGCGATAACTGAGCGCTGCATGGCGTACAAAAAGCGAGGAGTATCAACACCCACTACAATATAGGGGGCGCTGGGAGTATAGACTAGCGTCTACAGTCTGAACCTACCTCGGGAACAAATTCTTTTGTGCATGCTCATGGACTAACGCTAAACTCCGTAATGGAAATATAGTATTGCCAATATTTAGTACCATTCTGAGGACAGAGTTCTGTTTTTGACACTAACATTTGGAATGAGCAATACTAATGATGGAAGATGCAGCGGAAATGGTTAAAACAGGATTTTTATAATCCAAATATAAAGGACGGGGAATCTTAAGAGATCTTAGAAATTTTATCTGCGGTCTGACGTTGAGTCCAACACTATGGTCAGTTGCAAATTGGATTCAATATAAGGAACACCAGGGAAAACGTCCTGGTTTCTTCTTCGTGGCACTTAAAATGAGGTTTAAATGAGAAGGGGGAGAGGGGAAATCTCCGAATCTGTGGTTCTGGTGCCCTGTTGGCTAGACAATATACTACAGATGTGGAAACGGAAATAACTGCTAACAAAATGGGCAGTTATAATCGCAAAATTTTTCGACCAACAAAAGCAAAAAAGCCTTATCTTTTTCTCCAAGAAACTCTCGATTTTGCCAATGTCAAAAAAAATTCCATTTGTCTAAAAGTAATGATGGCTAAATAGATAAAGCTACACGGGAAAGCCATTAATACATCACAACCACTTCCAGAAACTTATAAACAACTCTTACTCTGAAATGTATGGGACTTCCCCAACATTAGGTAGCCCGCAGTACAGGTTTCTCATTGGTCCCTATTGGGTTCTTCCATGATTCTATTGGAGGCCTCCCATTGGTTCTCATTGGGTTTTTCCATTCTGCGGGACTACTCTGATGAAGGGTTTTCCAGAAATTTCAAGTATAAAAAAGAGACAGAAACATAACATCGTCATTACTCCTGATGAAGGACTGCTGCTGATGCGTCCGAAAGCTTGAGTGATCTTTTTCATTGCTATTTTACCAGTGTTTAACCTTTTTATGTAATTTCCTCCCTGGTACCCTGTATTTTATTTCTAAAAGTAAAGAGTTAAAAAAATTATTCCACCTATTTCCCCCAAGAAACTTAAAAAGGTTTGTCAAGTTGGCAATTGAAATTGCATGAATTTCCAACTACCCAAAGAATTAATTATTCATCCATTTATTTTTTTAGAGTTTAACCGGAATTTCCTAACTTGGAACTTGATTTTTCCGATTGTGTGTTGGGGGCGGAGACTCCCTCCCCCATGAGGCCATCCGTGCTCACATGTTTCGCCATTAGTAGCGTCGATTCACAGATTTAATATGAAGGTAAAATTTCTAAGATCTCTTAAGATTTCCCGTCATCTATTTTTGGATTATAAAAATCTATTTTACCCATTTCGGCTGCATTTTCCATCATTGGTATTGCCCATTCCAAATGTTAGTGTCAAAAATAGAGCTCTGTCCTCAGAATAGTACTCAATATTGGCAATACTATTTCCATTACGGAGTTCAGCGTACATGAGCATGCGCAAAAGAATTTGTTCCCGAGGTAGGTTCAGACTGTAGACGCTAGTGGAGTATGGCAAGCTGTAACCACCTACTCTCGTTCCTGCTCCGCATTTCGTTTCGTAATTATCATATTGACCACCATTGCCAGATGACCGCCATTACCCGTTTCTCCCCTAATAAATGAAAAACAGCTGAAAATTTTTCGATAATCTCCGAAAAACGAGTTTCTCATTTTTTTGGGTTCTTAGTACGATCCTAGGAATGGACATATGTTCTCGTAGGGATGTGTGGCCATACATTTTTTTATTTTTTTTCCATAAAACAATTTAGTTTTGTTTTGTTAAATGGAACCATATGTCATTAAAAAAAGTGTAATAACTGAAAAACAGTTAAGGAGTTATCGATTATCGCCTTAAATCGGGTTTCCTCACTAAATATGGTACCAAGTTTGATACCTCCCGTCAGGCACGTGCCAACAAGGGGACAGTGGGGTTTTTCGCTCCCCTCCCAGTTTTGAAGGTGGGGCGAAAGGTATATTTCACCCCCCACTTTTGGGAAACACTCGTAAAATTTTAACTTCAAAAGTAACATTAACCTCTAGCTTACGCGGCTAGAAAACAGAAATTTGTCGTTCCATGGGGGGGAATTTACGCTTTCTTTCTCCCCCCCCCCCATACAAATTAACCTAAGTGGCACCTGAAAGCGTCGCTATATGGGGTCAGGAGGGAGGTGTATCTGCGCTTAAGGCTAAGCTTCAGCCAAGAAAAATTCTGATTCCGTGAAAATAGTGTCCGGGTGTTCAAGTGAAGGGGCTGTCCTTTCTTCAAATGATTGACAGCTCCATGAGAGTTAGCAAGGTGGCAGTAAGTCCTTAAGCCTCCTTTTCTTTGACTCGTTTTCCCGTCTGAGGGGAATGAGTAGGGGAATCTCCTTGTTTCAATTTGGGGTGTAATCTGTTTGTTTGTTTGGATTTTTTATTAGGCGCAGAGCATTTGTGCTATGCTGCGCCAATCATCGAAATCTGGGTGGACCAGGTTTGGAGGACAACGGATGAAAAGAAAAAATTAGAGGCATCCTCTCGCCTGCTGAAATTTCCTAGCTATACTGTTTTCTGTCTGGAGGGGTTTTCTTTGGTATTATTACTATACAATAATACAGTTATTGTCATATTATTATTTTTGCTATGTTCGGCCGTGACGCCATTTTGGTAAAATGCAATTTTGTAACAATATTTATAATAAATATGACATGTTTGCATTACACATTACATATTTACAATGCATGTTACCTTTTTGCATTACATATTTACAGTATATATTACAGATTTGTATTGGTGATACTCATTTTCTACTTGAGCAAAAGAATTCTACGTAGCATTCGTTATTTATAATAGGAAATAATGGGTGCAGGCTCTCCGAGATGATGAGAGAAGCTCAACTAGAGCTTTTTCGTTTTTCTCCAAAACGAATAAATCTCTAGTTTGAGCTGTAATTAATACGTGGGTGGCAAAAATTATTGTATAATAAATTCCCCCACGAAAACTCACAAAAATCTCGCCCCGGAGGCTTTCTTGTGTTGACCATATTTGGCAATTGTGTTATCCCTGCGGAGGGTAATAATACCTTAACACCTTTACATACGGAGAAAGAGAGCGTTGTTTCCTGTCCTCATTCGTCTAGCGGTCCAAGACACTCCGGGCTAAACGGAGGGACCCTGGTTCGAATCCAGGATGGGGAAAGCGTCTCTTTTTCTCCAAAATTACATAAGCTCTAGTTTGAGCTGTAATTAAAACGTGGGTGGCAAAAATTATTGTATAACCCTTTATATTGAGGGCATTTCTACGCGCATAGTGTAGTTTGCATCAGAATTTAAGTTGGTATAAAAAATGCTGTCGAAAAAATTCTAAAGAAAGTTAGTTGTTTTTGCCACTCGAAAAGTCGTATCAATAAAATTATTTACAACAACGATGCTTTGAATTACTGTAGGAAACATACTTTAAGTTTAAGAAAAAATAACAGTGAAACATAATCAAAGTTTTATAAGTGTAAAGACAACGTTATAAGCGTAAGTAGGGTATAACGTTGTCTTTACTTATAAATCTAATCTGCGTAATGCTACGTCAAATTATCTTACATAAATCAAAGTGATTAAAAAAAGGCAAAGTTTGTGGCCTGGATATTAAACAACTGTTGTTTTTGCGACGGACACAATTTTCTTTCTCGCATTTTAGATTAATTTGTCGTTTTCTGAGAAAAAAGCGACCGTAGTTTAAACCTTGGTTTGCATGGAAATTGTATATGCAGTTGCATTCATTAAACTGTTGATGATAACACATTTGTGAATGGTAGGAGCTGGAGTAAGTTCTATCATTAAAAACATCACATTATCCGATGTTACTGTTCACACTTTTGGGATAGTGATGAGATCGAGTTTAAGTTCTTCAAAAGTTTCAAATGATCGTTCTTCATTATATGAGGCCTTGCTCTCCATGCTTTGCTTAATTGCTGCTTCTACGTTTTCAAATTCAAGTCGCCTTTGTTTGTCATTTGGAGCTTCACGTGATGTACTTGGCTTGGAAAGATATTGTGGACAACCAGGTAAATAAGATGGAATAAAACCATCTTTTAACTTGGGGGCTGCTAAGGGAAGAGTTACTGCTGAGCCAGTTTTCCCATCATAATAAGTATTTTCCCTTATTATTTTCTCTGATGCAAAGTGTTCACAAAGCTAAATAAGAATGAGAAAAACTTCTTATACGTACACTCCTACTTTAAAAGTGGGCACATGTTGGCATGTTTCGTTCAATGATCACCAAAAAATTATAGTAGAACGGAATTTGCCTTACATCATCAGTTTCAGCATCACATATAAACAAATAGAATTTAAATATATGACTATGAATAAAAGTTTGTGAGCTTGTTTTTTTATGAAATAATCATTTTTTTTTTAAACTTCTAAAATTGCATAAATAAATACATCTAAATAAGAGACAAAAAACAACGTTTTAGAAGCGTATTTATGTCAAGATTGAGTTCAAGCTACGCGTTTCGGGCGATAAAAGTTCGCCCTTCTTCGGGAGTGAACACGTGGAATATCGTCAACAAACGAGGTTGATTCGCGGATGTAACTAGAGTTGAGTTATTAAGTGAAATGTTCACTTCCAAAAGTAGGACGTCAAGTACTACGTGGTTTTTGTGGTGCGGCCACTCCTCCCAGAAATTACCAAATTGTGGAAAAGTTGGCTGTCTGTTGGTAGAGGTGGCAATTATGGTGGGACTATGGACTAATATCAGAAGGAGTTAGGTGGAGTACATTTCGCCAAGCTGAGCTGAAGGAAGGAGTTGAGCTGTGGTCATTCACAATGGAATCACGAAACATGTTAATGAAGAAAGCTTCGGCGAAGTCCAGTTCAAGTGGTGAATGAGGTTGGTGGATGATACGAGCGTCAAAAAAGTTAAAGCGATGGTTGTGTTCGTGGCTGTGAACAGCAATGGATGATTTGTGCACCTCACCTTTCTCAACGTATCGGCGATGTTCTTTCAACCGATGCATGAGGGCACGTTTTGTCCGTCCGATGTAGGAAAGTCCGAACTGGCAAAAAATTTGATACACGCCCCAGCGTTGGAGTGTGGAAATGTTATCTTTGAGTCTAGAGGGCAAAATCTTGTTAATAGGCGAGAAGGTAACTTTGAATTTGGCTTGCCGAAGGACTTTGGCAATGGCGGAGCTAAGTTTGGGCACGTAAGGGAGTGTTACGGAGCCAATATAATTATTTGAAGATATTCGACTAAGAGATGTACTGTAAGAACGTTTTGAGAATTTGAAAACGGCAGCATCGATAATGCTGGGACAGTACCCACGGATGCGAGCGATGGTCTTAAGCAAAGAAATTTCATCAGATAAGGAGTCCGTTGACGAACAGAACTGTAGAGCCCGGAAGACATAGGTGTAGAAGGCGGACATGTTTTGTTGATACGGATGGAAAGAAAGATTATGTGGAGGGAGAGCAACGCTGAAAGGCTTGCGGTACACCGAAGTATCGAAATAGTTATGATGTTTATTAATCTGTATATCCAAAAAGTGAAGGGAATCATCTTCTTCAATTGCGAGGGAGAAATTAAGCGCAGGATCCAAAGTATTGATGGTGGGAAGGAGTGTTGAGATTTGATCTGGTGGACCGTCCCACATAATAAAAGTGTCATCCACGTAGCGAACAGAGGTTAAACTTTATAAAGGGCGTAGAAAGTGCTATGGCGATTGAGAAAAATAAATAGAGCATCACTTTGAGGAACAAAATAAAAGCATCAATGATTGCAATGTTGAGTGAGATGAATGATGCACACCGTGAATAGTAAAGTGCGTTCGATAGCATCAGCAAACAAAATCCTGATCTTTAATCACTCCTAGCAAAAGGAAACTGTATTTACCTTAAATACACTACGCCGAAAAATAAAACCACGTCTTACGTTCGAAACAGCATTTTAAATTTTAAACGAAGGTGTTTATTGAAAATTTCTGTTTCAAGATTGGTTAGATATGGAACTAATCCAAAATTGGGGGATGCCCCATCCCCACTTTGACGGTGCCCCTTTTCATTTTCTACAGTAAACAATTTGGTTAAATCCCTGATTTCTTTTTCTGTAGCGGTAGCTCATTTTTAATGTTTCTCCATGCACAACTTAAAGATAATTTATTACAAATACGTAGTTTAAAAACATTATTTTATGAAAAAATGAAGAACGCTAAAATACCACGACAACAGGTCACAAAATCTAATACTGAAATCTTTCCGAAAAAACGCTCAGTTCTTTAAACAATTTTTTTTTTGTTTTGGGGCTTGGGTCCCAGGACCTCGAAATTTTTACCGCCATGGGTCTCCGATAGGCTTAATCCGCCTCTGTTTGTACTACTAAACTGGCCATCAACTTGGGGAAAAATCCGAAAGAGGAAAAAAAAAAATCTCTAGGACAGGGCTTATCCAAGCCCTGTTCGTTTTGAAGGTAAATCTGCTGGGATATACGTCGTCCCACCCGTAAACTAAAGTGTAACCATCACTCAGGCAAAGTGCCCTTTGGCGTATCCATTGTTTAAAAAATCGTTGTCTCTTTACCTGTATATTTTTTTTCAGTCTTTGTGAAACTATCGATCTTAAAGCGTGTACTTTGTAAAATCAGTAAAATAGTAAATCTTTCAAATGATTGTTTCTGATTAATTTTATTTGAATTATTTAATTCATGAATTAACATTTAATCAGGCACGTGCCAACAGTGTTGTAGGGTTTTTTCGTCCCCAATCTCGGAAGAGGAGGGGCGAAAGACATAATTCTCCCTCTCACTATTGAGGAATACTATTAAAATTTTAACTTCAAAAATATCATTAAACATTGCCACTAATGTAGCAAAGCTGAAAGAAACTTAGATTCTAGTTAAATTTTCTGTCAATAAATGTCAGCACCATATCGTCAATAATACTTTGACAGTGTCGCCTGTTGGGATGAATTAATATTGTATTATAAAATTTTATTAATTGATTAATAAGAATTGATTGGATTGTATTGGGGAGGATAAATTAAATAGTGAGCGCATTGTGTTTAAAATAACTGTTCCTTCATAATTACTTTAAAAATAATCATGAAAGGGAGACTAAGTTGCCCCCCAATAATCACTGAGCATGCGTCTTTCTTTTGACCCATGCTCACTGATCTAAAATGCCTTAATTAATCTTAATTAGCCTTAACTAAACACATATCATATGCATGCATACTGATAAGCAACGGAAAATTACTCAACAAGGGAAACAAAGGATTAAATAATTTTTACACATTTAATAAAACAATTTTTAGGTTTTACAAAAATACCATTTCTTCTGCATAGGGCCATTATACAAAATGGTTAGTTCCAGGGTGGGACACAATTTCCCAACCAGATATTTACAAAACTAACAAGACTCAGACATTAATCCGTAATTCACACACTGTAATTCTTTCCATTCTACGATAAACAAGGAATAACAAAAAGACCCGAGCTATTAATTCCATCTAAACAGAGATTTTCTACTCTGAATGAAAATGATTAACTACCCAATTTCGGGTCTCACTACGAACAGTTGTTCATCTGAGCCAATTAATTAAAATAAAATAAATTTCCTACCAAAATTAACTAGGGCACAGGGGAGTAGTTAATTTAAAGTTAAATAAACGGAAAAGAAAGAAAGAATGGATATGTATTACTAGGTAAGATGGCCGATGAATCAAGGTGGACCCCAAGGCCCCTGGACTTTTTCCCAGAAAGAACTACATGGTTAAGTTGAGGGAAAAAAAAACCAAACATATGTTAGTTGGTCCAGAACTAGAATAAGAGTGTCTCGACGTTTGGTGACAAGGCTATCTAGTAAGAAAACTTTTCAGTCGCCAAATAGCGCCCGGGTCCCGCCAAGCCGATGCAATGGGCTATCTGTCTCGTGTTATAGCGCAACTTACGGATTTGCCGCCAGGGGTCTCTGCTGTCCACGGCCGCCAAATCTTTTTGGGCATTCTAGAAATTTCGGCGGCTAGTTACAAGCTCCCTTGAAATAGATGATCGGCGGTACTTGAAGTACACTTGGACAATTGAGACTGCCTCTCGCCACAGTGTCATTTCCAGACACCTGGCGCCGAAGTATATTTTTGAATCGGTTTCAATAGTCAGGCAGTACGTCGGCTCTTCTGATGCCTACAAAAGACCGTACTGACGATGAAGATAGCCATTTTCTTCCGACTTTCTGGAACGTTCTTTATTCTGCTGGAAGAGTGGCTGACGAGACATGATGAATGCAGGTGCTTTGCCTTGGCCGCGCAAGAGTAGAATAAAGGAAAGTATAGGGTGGGGTTTCTAATCTCGAACCATAGACGAAAGGATAGATAAATAAAATACTAGAATAATTGATTAAAAAAAATAAAGTAAAGATTATTAGATAAATAAAAGTAAAGAATTTAATTAAAGTAAATATTAATGGACATTAGTCACTAACTAAAAATAAGATAAAGGGTCAACCCAAAATATAAACGATGACCGAAAATAATTTTCTGTTGGTGACTACATTTCACAATACTTCACATATGCATTCATATTTACATGCACATTATTTGCGAGGCTGAAAAATAAAAGATTAAAAATTGTGTGATTTTAATAGGAATGTTCACTTGTGAATATTGTCCGCCTCTTGCAACACATCTTGATTCCAGTGTTGTTGTTTTTCATTGGAGAAAAAACAAATCAAAATCCAAATGTTGACATGAGTATTTCTGTTCGTGAGAACCAGTTCCATTTAGTTAGTTGATTATGCTCGATCAAATGCCCCGTCAAGCTGGGGTTCCCATCTCACGGAGGCTAAGGTTGTTGAGGAAAATATATCTAATCATCACTTCACATCTCAATGGTGTTCTCCACAGGATAAATTAGCTTATTTGCATTTAAGCGTTGCATGACTTCATTTCAATGGTTCAACGGATCTCCACCGGTAAGCAATTAAAGGAAGAAGGTAGAATCGGGCAATAATTTGCAGATATTTATATGTTGTGTCTCACGGCTTGTTATGTAAAAAATTTTATTAAGTGAAAATTGTATTAATTATATAGGATATAATGTGGATACCCATTTATTTAAATAATTAAAAAGTATAATTTTCAAAATTTTTGCGACACAACACGCCTAGCGTATGTATTGTTAAAAAAATTTAGCCTCTGTTTACCTGTACATATTACTTTCTTTGTGAAACCATTGATTTTAAAGCTTGGTGCTCTGCGAAATCAGTAAAATTGAAATCGTTCAAGTGGTTGTTGTTTTGTAATTCAGTTTATTTTAACTATTTAATTAACAAGTATTTTATCTAATTAATATCTTATAATAACTGTTTGGAATTTATGGCAATAGATGGCGTCACCAGTTTGTCGCAGTAAAACATCTCTCGCCCCCGCACTCTTCAAAACGTTGGCACGTCCCTGCCCCCGTCCCCTCCACCACGATTAATTAAATCATTTTTTCCTTTACAAATGAAACCATTTGCCATAGAGAGAAATCAGAACGTGTGTAATAATTGAAAACCAGTTGTGGAATTATAGATTGTTTCCGAAAGTTGGGTTTCGTTTCCGGGTGGAAAACCTGAGCAGCATGGGCTTCGTCAGATGTAAAAGTCTTTACCCATTACTGCCCGGGTAAAATTGTCATATCATTGCTTAGTTTTATATATATATATCATCATTTCAGCCGTTGTCAATCCACTGCAGGATGAAGGCCTCCTCCGCATGTTTCCAACTTAGTCGATCTTGTGCTTTTTGCTGCCACTTTGTCCCAATGTATTTAATAATTTCATTCACCCATCCCGTCTTTGGCCTTTTCTTTGGACGTGTGGTGTCCAGTGGGATCCATTCTCTCTCTCTCTCTATATATATATATTGTACAATTTTGCCCGAAATAAAGGAATTATTATTATTATAATTGTAGTCCTGAGTTCGATGCCTTTAATTTTTTTTCCCCATTACAGTATATAGTTTCGCCCTGGCAAATTGAACCATTATAAAAAGTAAGTCAAACGTGTGAAAAAAAACAACCGTGGATATTCGATAATCGCCAAAAGAACAAGTTTCAATATATTGAGTCGAAAATTCAATCCTGGGAATACAAATGGTTTTTTTTTAAACATATATATGTAATAACGAAACAATACAGAGTTTCACCAGGAGATTCCATAACAAACAGTTATTTCGACACTGGCGTAAGGTTTAAAAACACGACGTTTCGGGAGCCAACTGCTCCCTTTGTCAAGTGAAGGCAGAAACAAACAGTTATTTCGGCACTGGCTATTTGTTATATATGCAATATTCTTGCCATGAGAATGCCAGTAGTGCCTCTTTCCTTCATAGTTCCTATCTGGTTTTTGGTAATACTGATCTTAAGCGTGTTCTTCAATCTTTTTTCCAAGACCCGTTCAGACAACTATTCATGAATTTTATTGACCAATAGTTTTCATACTCTTAAACATCTCCGTTCCCCTTGTAAATATGCACCACAATGTTGTTTTCCCATCTGTCTGACACTTTTCCCCTAGAATTCGGTTTAGGAATTTCGCCATAACTTTTATTGTAGGATTTCCGATTAACTTAATTACTTCTATGTCTACGGTCCCGTTGCTTGGCCCGATGTCATGCGTTTCAGTCCATCTTTCACTTCGTCAGTGTTGAAAGGTTCGACTGCTTTCAGGTTATTGTCAATTTCCTGCTCTTATTCTGTCTGTTCTCCTACATTTATTATTCTTTAAAGATATCCCTTTCACCGTTTGTTAATATCTTTTTTTTTTTTATTGTCAGCACTCTACCCTGGTCATCTTTACTGTATACTATAGATCCTATATCTTATTCATTTCTATGTGTATGCTTAGCAGTTTTGAATATCTTCCTTTTTTTTTTTTTACGTGTGTTTAGTTGTTGGTGCCATTTTTCTGTTTTGCTTTCTTTAATTTTTACTACCGTTCTCTTTACAAATCTTTAGTCTGTCTGATCCACTTGTTGCACTTTCTCAGTCCACCATCTTTCTCCATATTTCTCTTTCCGCCTTTTTAGATTCCTAGTACATCTATGCTATTTGTCAGTATTTCTTCTAGTCTGTACCATATGTCAGGTTGAAAGATATCTATTGTAGGAGTTATATTTATTTTATTGTTGTATAAACGGTGTCTCGATTTTTAAACGACATTGATTATTCGACAGAGAGAGTTTCGTTGGCGTAAAATTACGGTAGAGGATTAAGAATGGCATTTTATTTTGTATTTTAAGAAACGACAAGGTGTGACGTCAATCAGCTTGTAAAATCTGTAGAATATGCAAGTCACGCAACGCGACAGGAAAGTGCTGCAGATGTCCAGTCATCTGAAACAAGGAAAACAATTATTAGATGCTTTAGTGAGACTCGTTAATGAACAGAAAATATACAGAAGAAATATGTATATATACACGAGGTGGTTATAATTAGTTTCCCTGTTTGGAGCTCTATGTAGCCCGAACTAATTAGCGGAATGACGCCAAATTTTGTACACAGGCTATTTAAGGGATAGGGTGAAGGATTTCGCGAAAAAAAAATCAGTTCCTGTAACGTTATTCTACTCGTAATAACGTATATAAGAGAACACAAGCTTTATTCGAAACTCATAATAATAAAACCAAGCACAACCGAGAACAACTCAAGACCGAGCTCACGAGCTATAAGCTATATAAATAATAGCTGTGAGCTACGGCTAAGGAAAGATAAACATAATATCCCCCTTTTTCTAATTGAAAAGTTAATAGCATTGCAACTGATCCGGCTTCTTAATGCTACATCCGTATCTGGCTTCTTCTGGGAGTGTTGCATGCATTTATCAGTGCCAGGTAGATATCCGACTTATCGGTTTTATATTTCCGGAGTAGATTCTTGGCTTCTTGCACATTCTGCTAATCCATTAGATCTTTTATGTTGTGGACTTGGTTTGGACAAGAAAGTTAAATTCTTCGGCAAATGCTCGGAATTCGGACGACGTTAACTGAGTGTCTTCATCTGAACAAAGTAGTTCGGGAATTCCGTGAGTAGCGAACACTTCTTTAAGTGAACGGATCACTTTCAAGGATGTGAGGTTGGAAAGTTCTTTAATTTCGAAAAATCCGGAGTAGCTGTCGGCGATTATGGGAAAATTTTCTTGATTGAACGTAAATATATCCATGCCGACTATCTGCCAAGCTCGTTCAGGTATGCGGGTGTATGTATAGGTTCTCCAGGCTTATCTCTTTGATGTCTTTGGCAAACCCCACAGGTAACGTATTATTCAAAGTCTTCGTTCATCTTATGCCAAAACACGTTCTGACCAGCTCTGGAGAGTGATTTCTAAATTCCTAAGTGCCCTCTATGTATCTCCTTTAGGGTATCTTCACACAATTTCGATGGTATTACTATCCTATCGTTACGAAGTATCATACCTTCATATATTCCTAATTCGTCACGATACGGCCAGTATTTTTTTTTACTTCTGAGGGTATCTCGTTGACAACTGGTGGCCAACCATCTAGAATAATATATTTGAGTGCAGTTAATTCTTCATCCTCCCTAGTATATTTCTGTAATAGATGGGCTTTGCTAGTTGACATCGGCTCCATCGTGTATACTTCTAATTGCAATTCTTGCATCTCTTCTTTCTTCAGTTTACAGTCTCTACTAAGAGCATCTGCTATGAACTTTTCAGTTCCTTTCTTATAAATAATATTAGGTCCATGCGATAAGATGTCCATCATCAATCGCTGTAATCTAGGGAGGGGGCGGGCACTATGCAACGGCTTCTTCGCTATGGAAGTGACGGGCTTATGGTCAATCTCGACCGCAAGTTCTTTGTTTCCCCACACGTATTGATGGAATTTGATAATTCCAAATTTTATAGCAAGAGCTTCCTTTTCTATATGCGAATAGTTGCTCTGCGTTTTATCCAATGCCCGTGCTGCGTACGCTATCGGTCCGTCTTCTTGAAGTAAAGCTGCTCCCAAAGAGTGCTTACTTGCATCTACGGAAAGTGTTACTGGCTTGTTTACATCAAAGTATTTTAGCGTTTAGTCTTTTCAGAGTACTCTTTGGCTTTAAAAATACTTCTCTTGGCTCCTTTTCCCATACCCATTCGGCGTCTTTTTTACACAGATTCCTAAGCGAAATTGTACGTTCTGAAAAGGTGGGTATAAATTTCGTAAGGTATGTGACCACGCCCGAGAACCTTTGCAGCGTTGTAACATTGGTCAGCACCTTTATGCTGTTTATGACCTCTACCTTAGAAGGATCGGC
>QLNU02015360.1:202642565-202669205 GCA_006491805.2 Dysdera silvatica
ATTTATTTTTTATTTTGCTTCCTTTTTTTTTTTTTTTTAAACACACGAGAACCTTATTTTTGAATTCATTTTGTAGGTATAACTAAAAAAAATCTACTTACTACCTCTGTGCCGATTTTGTATGAAAATCATAAAAAATGATATGAATTACGGTATACAACTTCGCATTGAGTGATTCAAAAATAGACCCTCTGGTATTTTAAGCTGCATTTAGTTTTAAAGTTATTTATAAAAATATTTAAATTGTTTTTGTCGTTATAAGAAATACACGGTAATTATAGTATAGGATAGATATATAGTGTATATATATTCAAAAGCATGGCTGATACAGTTAGAATTTTCTTTTGTCATTCAAAACAAACACTGGCCAAATATAATATATAAGTAAATAGAAATGGTAATCGAAATTTTGTCATTTTTTTTATGCGCATATGATCTAATCTTGTTGAGTATGAAGACTTGTCATAAGACCGAATAACTATTAATTTTATGAAGTAGTTGCATATTTGCGAAACGCGACGAGATGTTTTTCCGATGGAAAGAACCAAGTCATCGTTAACAAGCGAAATAATCGAATCGTGAGTTAGCCAGCAGCCGATGGTTCCACTCACCGGAAGGAGCGGCGACTGCTCTCGCTTAGCTAGCTGCATCGGTATGCAACAGGGAGTCGAAGGGAATCCAGTCAGATAGCAGCCGGGTCAAACTCCAGATGTATCCTGGTCGCCGAAGCTCGCCAACTTCCTTCTCGGGCGATCGTCCTCGAAAGACGTCATCATGGATTATTTTGCGAGTCGCGAATTTTCTAAGTGTTTTTAAAAAAAACTCACTGATGTTGTGGCATGAAGTTTGCTGAAGTCGGAATATGACCATTGGAGGTTCTTTCTGTTGGGTAAATATGTCCCGCTTTCCTTTAATCGACGTTACGACCGCTGCATGTACAGAGGAGAGGGTTTTGTTGTTTTTTTGCAAGCTTTCGAATTGCAGGAGAGTACGTCTTCGTGTTGTACTGATGTTTTTTGGTGGTGGGGGTGTGGGAGTACCCCCACTAGCTTTTGATTGATTCAGGAAAAATACTGATTCGCAAAAAATCCCCTTGCGTACGAAATAATAATGGCCGACCCCCAGCGTCCGTTCTGTCACCGTTCTAAGATACAAGTCAGGCTTTGCATACGCTGCGATTCACGCGCAGGCGCGGTGCTTAGAGTTCTCGGACTTATTTTAAGAGTATAGCATAAGTTTTGGCGACCGGGATACATCTGAAGTTTTACCACCAACCGATAAACCGAAAAGAACAGTGACGTCAAACAAACACAAATAAGCTGAACCGATCACAAATCGATTCGAATCTGTGCATCTACCTTTATGTAAGAAACATTGTTTGCAGAAATTACTTGTTATTGTGTTTTTATTAAAACGCTACGATCCCAATTAAACAGTTCATAGTTTGGATTTTTTTTCCTACTGAGCTTACAATAGCAAACCAGCGAATCGAGAACTGGTTCTACCACGTATAGTTACGCAATGCATCGAGTGAGATTTAAAAACCATCTAGAGCTTTCGAGATGTTCAAATAATCGAGACAGTCGACTGAAATACCTCGCAATCGCATATCACTAGTATACTTGTTACATTATACAGTAAAATCTCTCTTAACGACCACCTCTGTTAAAGATACTTTTTCGGGAAACGCATTTCCTCCTCCTCCAAAGACCCAATGCTAATTTTCCTCCATAAAGAGACCACCTACCTGAACGACCGCTTTTTCACGGAACCGACGGTGGTTGCCTTGGGGAGGTTTTACGGTAGTTCTTTTTGGACTTACAGAACTAGTACAAACAGTTTCTTCCAATATTTCCTATTATGCGGACAGATTTAAACATTTAAATTTGCAATTGACTTGGGAAATGATTCCCATCTCTCACAATTTATATAGATTATTATAATACAACAATAATAGATGGTTAAAATGCATTTTTTTTGTACTACAGAAAGTATGAACGCAGAAACTGCTTAACGTATTTACAAAGAAGACAACTCCTGTTATTCGAAATAAAGAGGGCGAACCCGATTTTGGATAACCCGGAAGTCCATTCTTTGTATATGCCCAATAAATACAAAGTATATGCAGTGGAACCTGGTAAAGTGATCACCTTGGTAAATTGACCACCTGAATAGCGTGACCACTTTTTATAAGAGGGAACAGGTAGGGACTTAGTCATGCCTGTACTAAAGTCTGTCGTGTATAGTGACCACTTGTCTATGGTGGCCATTGCAGTCCAGTCCCAAAGGTGGTCACTTTAGGCAGGTTCTACTGTAGATAATTTTGGGTATGTCCGATATCTCTCTACTATTTATATTAATTTCTTTCCTAAGGCCGGAATGCAGTAGAAAACAAATATGAACGTTTCTATCGGAAACATTGAACGAGTGTCCACAATTATAATTATAATAATAATGCACCAGAGAGGCCACTACTTGAATTTCGGTTAAGCGAATTTCGGATTCAATCGGGGTTCTACTATATATAAAGTGATATTATATAGAACGCGTTAAAAATAATTTCAAATGTAATAGTGTTAGGAAATCTAATCATATATGTTTGCAGTTTTGGGTAATGTATGCTGATTTTAAGCATTAATTAATTTTAAACCTATATCAGATTCTTTGTTCCTGAAAGATAGAGGGTGAGACTTACAGGGAGCGTAGCAATTAAAAATTATGGAGCTTAAATAACTTTAAAAAATATGTGATTTGGGATTAGTAGTAGTGCAATTTGGGGTAGAGTGGGCAAGGGAGGGGAAGTTGGGAAGGGTGTTTGGTGTTAAAGAGAAAATATGCCTTAGTATCCAATAGGGGGAGGGGATCTTGTTGCCCCCGAGCCTCCATTTTCCTGCATCATTGGATGTCTCCAATTTTATCCCGTTTAAAATGGAGCGTTTTGTATATTCTTGAAGTGCAGCTACTGCCTCATATAGCTTTGAATTTGTTTTTTTTTTCTTCAAAATTTCTAGAGTAAGTATCAACAACTTTTCAAAGTTACTGGGAGGGCTCAAGTACATATTATTCACATTCATATATTAAATTGCAATAAATGTAAAATTGCAATTTATTTCAAATTAGGCCCTGCGGTGGCGCAGTGTGGTAACGCGTTCGCCTAGTGCGCTGTTAATCCGGGTTTGACTCCCAACAGTGCAAAGAACGCTTACTCAGAGATCTCATAAAGATTGCACTGCTCACTGTAGTCCGGGGTTTGGTTCCCTAGGCCTTAAGAGGTTTGGATTCCTCGGAAATTTGTAGGTCCAGAGGTTCGGATTCCTCGGAAAACAGTAGGTCCCGGCGCAGCATGACCATTGTAGTCTTTGAGCCGTAAAACCACAAACATATTATTCCAAATTATTGATGGGGGGAGGGGCGCGCGCTAGAGCTCCATGGATCCATATAACTTTAAGCCTAGGGTAAGTACAAACCATTAAAGGACATTTCCGTAGTCCTTGGTCATTGTGAAAATAAATCTTACCGTGTATTTCTCTCTCTTTCTCTCTTTAATATTTTATGACATAGAATGCAATGCAATCTTTCTTGCAGATCATTCGCATGTCATGTTGTCACATATGTTTGAAAAATACATAATCATCGTATTTTTCTAATTAAGTTATGGTTAATCATCATGTACGTTATACAGTGTATTCACGTTGTTATAAACCTCCAATTAACGAACTACACGTTGCCAAATATTGGTCAACACACAAAGCCACCGGGGCGAGATTTTTGTGATTTTTTTTTTAACTACACGTTTTTAGGAACTCTTCCGTTGGTCCCGCAAATTATCCTATGGAATTTCCGTCAAAAAATACGTTAATTTCCATTTACGAACTTTCGATATTATGAGCTTCCCCCCTCTTTTTTTAGTGGCAGGGGGAGTCCCTGTGAGTTCATAAAATTGAGAGTCTACTGTATTAAAAATCAATTAATTTAAATTAAAAGATACTTTTATTGTGCTTTGAAAAAAGACCACACTAGTAACTGGACACCTTTGCCCTGGATTGCTCTTCATGCTTCAGCGCTTGATTGGTATCATTATTCTCCACGTGGCATATCGTGTGTGGCCTTGTTGACGATATACCATTTATTTTCTGTTTTACGGGCAGTAAATTCATCGGTTACTAACAACTGGTCGACGGTGTTCCGCGTTTGTTTTCAAGGTTTTCCGTGACTGGAATAATGACATTGAGGTTTTTATACCTCATCTTTGTTTTGTTTTATAAAGTAAAGGCACAAATACGTATGCGCATCTATAATAACTACTATAAAACATTTTTATTACAGTGTTATAAAACATCTTGGGTTTAGTCACGATAACAAGAATTTGTTGTTGATTGGGTTTATAAGTGTTTTCGAATTGAATTAAATTCTCCACACAATAATTATTAAAACATCTTACATATATACTGACTTACAACACTTTTTGAAGGGAGCAATAGGTACATGCCTGGAAGATAAGAAATTCATTCTGCTAAGTTACGTTATTTTCGGACTTCATATCTCTGGTTCTTTTTCCACTAGAATGCTGAAATTTTGTATATTGACCTATTGGAGTATGGGGCACATTTCACTTATTGGACATTTTTGTGTACAGGGACCGTATAAAAATTTAAATTTTGTATTTCTTCGAAAAATAATCCTCTGCAATTTTAATCAATTTCATAAAATTCTGCACCTTTTTTTTACGCCACTTTCCAATTTAACACATATGTCTAGGATCAATATTTAAGGAATTAGAGGGGCGGTCAAGGCTTTTGGGACACCTTGTATATGTATTCCAAATGTATTGTTACATGTCTTTTAAGTTACGTTAAAGCGTACAGTACTAAGAATTGATTGACCTCATTAACACATTTCATGTCTGTATTGCAGATATTTAGTAATATATCGTTTTTAAAAAGTAAAGTATGTCAAAACATTTTCGGATTCGAAGCTCCCTGTAGCATTCAGAGCCCTCTCTGCAACTTTCCGAGTCCTTCTGTAGAGAGCTCTCAGCTACTGCACCGATCTCTCCATGTCTTTATTTAGTTAACAACGTACATTTTGGAAACGGGTAATATATTTTCGAATTATTTCATACAGTTATCTCAAAATACGACTTTTATAGATAGAAACGGATCCCTGGCGTAGTACAGAAAATCAAAGGCCGTTACAAAGGAAGCTGGTTTCCATGGCAACGACGTGGGTTACTGTAACTAAAGAAACAAATTCTCGCCAAGCAAAATTGCCAAAAAGTCGTTGAGATAGTAATGATTGATTTTCTATACTCCTATTTAACTTAACTTGACAGTGGAGGGACGGCTAGAGCTGACCGCATTGCAACAAGGAAACGCTGTTTTTCAAGTATTCATGTGCACTTTCTTATTTTTCCCCCTTACAGTCTTCGACCAATAACCCAATTTGGCAATTTCTTGCCGTTTCTCAGGCTTTTTTTTCTTTTGTGGATAATTCTCACAAGTGAACTTTTCCAAAGGGTTAGGCCGTTTTCAACTAAAAATTAAAACATTATTCAAATTTTTTTGGATTAAATTCAAAAATTTAAAAAGCGTAATTGCAGTTTTTTTTTTTGAAAAAATGGATTTGGAGAGAAGTGTGTGTGTGTGGGGGGGTGTTTTCCTTCCATAGATAAATTTAAACTGGAGGGAGGGGCGGACATTGAATTATGAGAATTGCTGATGGGAGTAGTCTTCTGGTCTTCTGTAAGATGCTTGCAACGGGTGGAAAGGGTCATTAAAAGCAGACAATTGTGGATGGGAGGGGGGTGATAAAAATGTGTAAAATCGTAATGTATGGACGAACCCTAAGTGGAAGTTGTCTCTCCCTCTATAAGCTACGCCATAGAAAACGGCCCTAGGCATGCGTTGTGTATGTGGAGAAGCGGGGGGGGGGGGTAATGGTTATTGTTATTAATGCTATTTTTATTTTATGGCCCTGAAATGGGCCTTTATTTATTTTTATAATCAAAATTATTCTATCCCGCTAAGGTTATCGTCTGAATAATCTGAAGTGTCGGAGCCGCCAATTGCAAAAATTACAGGTTCGACAATATTTTCCGTAAGGGCATCCAATTCCCACATTTGAGTTTTAGTTTTCATTACGTGATCGATGCAATTCCTCCAAGGATGCTGTGTGACTCTATCGATGCCTTCGAGTGTCAGTTTCGAAACTTGATTCTTTTTAAACGTTTGGTTTTGACCAGCAACGTAGCCCTTCACTTGACTACAAACCAATTCAATAGGATTAAGCTTACAGTGATAGGGGAGTATGCGGAGGACAGTGTGCCCACTTTCAGCAGCTATTTCGTCAATGTGATAACGTGTAATTCTTACGGATGTCGTTTACTAAATGTAAAAGTTCAGCCTTCAATATATCGCAACTCCATGGAATGTTTTTGGTTGTCAACCAAGCTTAAATATAGGCTTTCTGTGTGGATGTCAATGGAATAGTTTCAATCAATACGCTATGATATGAGGCGTTATCGAATACAATGACGCTATTCGACTTCACGTTGGCGAGAAATTTCTTCCTAAACCAATCCACATAATATTCCCCATTCATCTTCCCATGGTAATTGCCTTTTTTCTTGCAAGCTAAAAACGTATCACAAGCACCATCTTTAAAACCTTCCTCGTTTCCAGCATGAACCAAGATATTTCTGAACCTTTTTCCAGATGGGGCTTTTAAGCCAGGTGATAGGCCGTCCAAAAACATGGGTTTTGCCGACTTGACAGTGTAATCGACCCATACTTTTGTTTTGGTATGGCCAAAATTTACCCAAGTTTTATCAGTGTAAATGATGAGTCAGCCTCAGAACGAAAACGTTTGATGTCTCGCAAATAGTGATGATGCCAACACTGAATGTCATCGCGTTCTATCAGCGCAAACTCCCGTTTTCGTTTAGTAAAATTGAAACCCAAATCATTCCTGAAAAAGAAAGCGTGAACTTTTCTCCGTACTGCCGATAATATAAATTCATCGTAAATTTTTATCCTCGTATGCATTGCTACTTTTAGCGGGCGTTTTTTCCTCAGAGTTGAAAACTTCCCTGTATCTTTTAATTCAGCTTTCATTCTGTGTATGCTGGAAGGAGAAACCAGTTAAGCTGGAAACGATCGCTATGACATCATTGTCAGATTTTTTTGGGTAATATTGGTATATTTTGCAAAAAACATTCATAACAACCTTATCGGAACTTCCAAGTGGTTTTCCAGCCTTATGCGGTTAAATGTAAAAGAATCATTATTCGATACAGGAGCAGTATCCATTATTATGTGCATGCGAAAATGCCGCCCGAAAGAAAGAACAGAGAATGAATCGTCTTCCCGTTCTGGGGTGGAGGGAAAGGGTTGCTGCAATTTTCACTTTCTCCAAATTGTGCCAAAACATGCTTTGACCCTATTGGATATCAAAGCGATGACGTAATAAACACATCTTTCCCTAAATAAAGACGAAATGTAATATTACTGGGTACACATTATATATAAAATTCTAGATTAATTATATAAATATGTTGTTTGCATTTGACGATGAATTTAACACAAAAATGCAGTACTTAACTGACGAACTATTTTGTAAGGGCGGAAGGTTACAAGGCATAGCCTTTCCTCCACTGTCAGGTTAAGTTGAACAGAGTATAGGAATATTTATTTTTCTAAAAGTTGTCTGTAGCGGTCTAGAAAATTGATTCAGCATAGATTAAAACACTCAGATTCAATTGAAGTTCAAAACTTCGATCTTTTTCGTCGATTTAAAATATTTATTAAAAGGAAAATTAAAAGCATCGACTTTAAATTTTTTTTTTGGAGGTGCTGAAAAATGTAAAGTTGTTCAAACAAACTGTAGTTTATCCAAAATTTAATCATTTTAGATTTTACCATAAAATAAGTAAATTACAAACTTTTGTAACTAAAGTAAAGGATTTTTTCATGAGTACCATATGCCTGAAAAGTAGTTACACTTTCATTTATTAGTAATTTCATTTATTGCCTGTACAAAGTGTATTTATTTAATTGAACTTTGTTCTCTTTATGAACTTCGTCTACGATTAAATTCTGGTTCAATTGGGAAGCTAAGCTTTGTGAATGTGAAAAATAGCCATGCTATTCAGTCTCTGTTGCTTCATTGTAGATATCACAGGGCCGCCCAAAGGGTAGTTTCTGCCAGTGTGCTAGACCTAATTAACTGCCCCTTCAAAAATGTCTTTACTTAGGGGGGTATCAAACACGTACACATACATACATCATGGGTACCCATATGGGAGGCAGAGGTAGCTGGAGACACCCCCTAGGCATTTAAAAATTTGATTTGCTCGGTTCTGCTATACATTTATTGTCAGAAGTGTTACAGTCACATTTTAAGATAAGGTACTTTTCAGCTCAACATTAAATGTCAAGCAATTTCAATTATTTTTTTCACATTTTAGTATCTTGTACATTCACTAAAATGTTTGACAGCCTTGAGAAAGAGGCAATAATTTTTCCCAGCCCTCTTCTCCCCACTAAAAGTACTCATATGGACACCTATGACATTCATGCACGCACGTGCACACACACACACACACACACACATACACACACACATGATAGAAAGGGGCAACATCATCCCAATCCAATTAATATTCCAGTTATTTAGTTCTAGGAAAAAACACAGTCAATTATAGTATTTGCAATTGCAAATAGAAACTTCCACAACTGAAGAACCTGGATTTAATTAGGATGCAAAAAAAAACCCCAGAACACCCTTTATATAAGAAGATAAATGTTCCATTATGTACTGTTTCATCTGAATTTTGAGACCAAGGTGATTTCTTAGGATACGGGCAGAGCTGGGCAAAATACTTGGAAATATGTATTTTCAATATAAAATACTTAGAATTTTGCGTTTTCGATACAACATAAAAAATGTATTCTAAAATACTTTTCGAAAATATAAATTAGATTTGCCAAAGGTTTTTTTTACCTGACTTTCATGCACTTAGTTAACCTAAATTAAGCTTAATAATTTTATAATCATAATCTTATCGTTATAATTTTATAGTAGTAAGTAAGGCCTGGATTTTCATGCATAAAATTTAGCCCAAATAATATGCAAATATGCTCCAAATTATTGCAAAATATGCATGGAAATATGCAAAAATATGCAAGTGCATAGAAATTTGGACCCTACTCATAAGCGATGTTTCGAAATGTATAAAATAACAATTTATTGAAACAGTGCAAATGCTCTTGAAATCATTACATAATATGCACTGAAATGCATAAAAAATATCACTTTGTTACGTCCTCGAATATGAGTATGCACAAAATTAACACAAAATACACACCACAATGTATGGAAGGAGATATGTTTGAAAATATGGCATCATAAGCATTGTCTTGGCCCCAAGGAGGCCGAACCATGAAAATGAACACAAAAAACGAAGAAGAACGTAGAGTAATCTGAACAACATGTGAAATAAATATATATATAGCAAAGAATGGTGATAATACAGATTTTTACCCAATTTTGACTCTGTTCCCCAGAAAACGCTGGAAAATGCACTAGATGTGTGTGGTTACGAGATAATAGTGTGATGTCATATACGTGTGCGTGAGTGGTCGAGGAGTAGTAAGTACTCGTTACTCGTATATTTTTTGCTTTAGGAAGGAAGGAGGGAGGGAAGTAGAGGGAGTTATAGGAGAAAGGGAAAGAAAGTATGGGTAGAAGTGAGGTATAGAAGGAAGGAAGAGGGGGAGGGGGAGGAAAGGAAGTAAAGGGAGGTATGGGAGGGAGGGAAGTAGAGAGAGAGGTATAGGATGAAGGGAGAAAAAAGTGTGGGAAGAAGTGAGGTATGGGAGGGAGAAGGAGGAAAATGTAAAAAATTGACCGTAAAAAAAAATCGAAAAAGCTGGTATAAGCAATCAGGAAAATCCCAAAAGTGCCATAAACAACATGGTGTCTAGTCACTGTGGGCAAATTGTGAGGTTTGGAGTTCTTGGAAACACTTCCCTAGATTTCACTAAAATTACTCTAGATCTAGGGCGGTAACGAACCGTGTATTAGTGCCCAAAGCACACACAATATTCCTGACATGAAATTCGAGAGCAACAAACATACGAAAAACCTGAACCATAACTAATCGCCGAATCTGGTAAACCTGCAAAAGATTTAAATAAAGTTTTTCAACCAATGAATGGTTAAGCAATTATTTCCCCTGCTTCTCGGTCGATTCTGCACTATGCTATATCATACTATGGAAAACTAAGCTGGCGAAAAAGGGCATATGCAAGTTGATTAATTATTAATAGCGATTAACAATTGCAAAATGGCGATTAAAAAAATATTTTTTTTGAAAACGTTATCATATGCTAATTTCTCTACTGAAATTGAAATGAAATTTTTATACTTCCCTAAATGTTTTTTTAAGAGATCGTTGAAGCTTAAAAACTAAAGAATTTAAGAGATTTTTGTAGAAAGTGCCCAGGGCTTTTGCCCCGGTAGCACCCTCCCATGCTATGCCACTGTCAAGACCTACAGTTTTTCAAGGAACCCAAATCTATTGCTTGTAAAATCAAATCCGTCACTATAGACTAGTAGATAAGACCTGCAAGTGCCTGCTACTATCAAGAGACAAACCTGGATTTTTCGCATGGTTAACAAACGCGTTATCACCGCAGGGCTTTTGCAGAAAACAATTTTGTTTGTGTTGATATTTTCTTAAATATGTTGGATTTGGAGTTTGCATGTAGCATTATTTTTTTAATATATTTTAACTATTTTACATACAAATTTGAATCTTTTGTATTTTGACTGCATAGCATCTTCATTTTTCATTTTATAAAAATGAAAAAAAAGGTTTCTAGTTCGAATACAAAATCCAAGATGCATTCGAAAAATCGGGTTCCGATAAATCTTTCCACCGTCTCTTCTTTAACATGGAAGAAATCACCATTTACACCCCACTCATTTTCGGTAACATTCAAATTTTGATAAAGTGGTATAGATCGGCTAATTTTCATGATAATTATTAAAGCTTGTCACTGACATCATCATCATTTTCAATCACTGTTAAGATTCTCAGCTTCTGCAAATTCACTCACAAATTATTACTGATATACCATATATTATACTGACAAATGATGAACTTTGTTATTTAATCTGATTTTCTTTTTTCTGTTTCAGATCTTCTGGACTTGTGGAGCAAACACGTTCAACTGCTGCTAATTTTCAAAATTATCATGAGAGTGATCACCCCTTTCAGTATGCAGAACAGGTGCGATTTCTAAAATTATCAATTTACTCTACAGTAAACCGAATACATATTTTATCAAATCTTAATAAAGCAGTTATTACATGTGCAAGTCACATACAGTAGAGCTTGTCTACCTCAAATTGCACAGGAACGTTAAAAAAATTGGGATAGAGAGGTTTCGAGATACAGAGATTTCTATATATATAATGTATATGATACACAAAGTGTGTGGAAATATATCAATTTTGAGATATAGAATTTTTCGAGATAAACAGATTCTACTCTATTCACAAAGAAAAATCATCCACAGAGTCTGACTGAACTCTTTTCTTTTTAGAGCCCCATGAGGGAAAAAAAAAAGGATTCTGGCTTGGATTAAAAAAAATCCCAGAGTGTCAAAAATTAATTTTTGTAATTAATTCCTCCACAACCTCCCTTCTTTAATTAGGGAGTTCCTCCTCTGACAGACATGACTACAAGAAAGGTTCCATACATCATTGTATTTAGTTGCTTACCTATTACCAAAGCATTGGGATGCAAACTCAACAATCTCTTGAGTCCAGCTGAAGTTCATAATTAATTTTATTATTTGTACACTCTTAATTAAGTAAAAACTTCTAGTTTTAATTAAAAAATGCAACGAAAGTTCATATCGATGCTACTAGATTGCAGCATTATCATTGACATACAAATCACCAAATTGCTTTACAGATTAAAATTATTTCATGCTCTTGTGGTTTAAAAAATTAAAATATTTAGTATATATAAATTTAATTGATGTTTAATTTGACGAACTCACAGATTTCAAACAGAAAACATGATTATATAGAAAATAAAAATATGATAACTATAAAATTCTTACATGTGCCAATATTTACTATTTCTTGTTGGAAAGCAATTCTCAAATTGCTTATGATCCGACGTCACAAACCCTGCCCTCAGAGTGTGGTCCTATCTAATGACAAAAACATTATAAAGGTTAGTTTCACCTCAGACAGAATTTCAGTTACATACAGATTCTGCTGAACTTGTACAATTAAGGAAAAAATGGAAGTGGGTTAAAAATTGATGTTAGGCAAGTGATGCTTATATTACTTCTATGGACCGCACACCACTGGGTTAAAGAATTTCACTTTTTTTATCTAGTTTCATTAACATTACAAAATTACAATAATAATCACAATGGTTATTTTTCTACCATAAACTTTTGAGAATTTCCTGGTAACATACTGAAAGAACAATTTATTATACACATCATGTGTGGGTGGGGGGCTAGAACAAGTAGATTATCTTTTGAGTTCAGGACAGCGGTAATACATGAAGGCACAGATTAGGTGAGGTCTGGGATATGTAGGAGTGGAATTTTAAATCTTGAATCCAAAATAGCCAGTCAAACGATCATCCAAATTTCTTATTGCTAACTTTAAACTTGAAATAGTTTTTCTACTTTGTCCCCGAAATACTTAATAGGGCTTAAATATGAAAGTTAGGCCATTTTATTGTGGTAAACCCAAATTAAATGTTTTGCCATCCAATCGGAATTAATGCAGTAGAGGAATTGTTTTTTCTGTAGATGCCATTCTGATGTATAATAACTAATCATGAAGGGATGCATATGGTTTGTGAGCAGGGCTATGTAATAATGGTTAATGATAGTTCTTCATATGAAAGGGGGCATTAAAGCCATATGAATGTATCCCAAAACATCATATTTATGTCACCAGCCTAAAATGCTCTAACTTGATAGGTGAGGTTCATGGCATTATACAGAGGCTTACCCAGGTTTTTTTTATAAGAGGAGCAAAAGTAACAGAATAAGTGCCATATGAAACGTTCTAATGAAGAAATTATGCATTCTTCCACAGATGTAATTTATGGTAAAAATTTTTTACAGGGAGAGCATTTTTGCTCTCACTTCCATCACCCTGGAAATGATACTGGTCCATGAAACACATGCACTCTTCCATTGCTATGGTACAATTGGAACCTGGATTCATCAGTCTATGTGACCTACTTCTAGTTCACTATAGTCCAATTGCGACATTTCCTCATCCACTGTAATCATATCTTCTGGTGCCTTGCATTCAATGAAATAGTAGGTCTTGGCACAGCATGATCTTAGGTGTCCTTGTATCATAAAATATGAACTGAAACTACATTTACCAAAGGGATTCAATGTGGGTGCTTGCTGTCATAGCCCATTCACATTATTATATTTACTCAATTATACCGCACACCCAATTTTTGAAGGTACTGAAAGGGGGGGGGGGGAAATAAAAACTTACCAATTTTACACATTGAAAAATCATCGTAACTTTCAATAATTCACTAGCTGTTTTCATTGTATGTATTACAGTAAACTAAAACAACTAAACTAGAAAAAGTTACTTGCAATCTTCTCTGATGTCTGTTTTGTCGTAGCCATTTTCATCATTATTGTTGCTGTCAGAACACGTGTCTGAAGTTTCGTCCCGAAGTTTGTCATCTTCTAAATGATCGAGCGCATTAGAAATATTGCATTTCAGAAAGATTTTCAAAACCAATTCCAGCGAAATTTATGCCCATGCAGTTTTAATCCACTCGCAGATCATTTCAAAATCCGTCTCTTTTATCTTTCCTGAAAGTGTATGTGAGTGCTCATTAATTTCCATCCACTGAGTATATAGTAGTAAATCACCAGAAAGGAGCGAAAAACAATGAATCATACATTGCAATGCAGTATATAGCCTATTTAGTGGAACATTTTCTATATTATCCAGTTTTGTGTTGACACACAAGGCCATGCTTGGCAGGCAGGTTTTCATTTTTTTTCAAATATAATGTACGCACAATTTTATCAGATCGATTCTGTTGGAAAAAGGTACATGGTATGTTTGAGTAAAGACATTATATTCTTTTTTAGTCTAGGTTAGTGTATGTGTCTTTATTGAATTCCAACTTTATCTCTATATCTAACTTACATCGTTGTTTTATCAATTATGGTATAGGACATTTGCCTCCATCATCGATGTCAGTACTTATTTATGGCCACAGTTTTCTCATTGGTCTGCAGTTTTACAAGATTTTGCTTTCAATATGTTTTTACTATATATATTCAAATATAAGAACCCCAGAAGTAAAAACATGAAATAACCAATATTTTTTAACACTGAAAACGTTTTTACTGAGCTTGAATCCATAAAATTCATCGCATCGAGTTTTTTCTGTCATGGTTATGCCAAGTTTCCTGCCAAACTTTTCTAAATTTTACAAATGTGAAAAAAAATGTTTTCAATGTTAATTTATTTTTTAATTTAAACATTTGCATTTCTCTAAATATTTATATTAATACTATAGATATAATTATCAGAATAAAGAATAATATAGATTTTTGTTTTTCATTTGATTGTATCATTGAAAATGTTGACTATTTTGGTATGTATTTTTATTTGCTTGTAAGTTTATTGTTCATTATTTTTTATTTTAACTTTCAGAGAGAATATGTCTCTAATCCTCTTCAACATTCCTACCAATTTTACCAAATTCAAAATTTGCAATTTGATGGTGTATCAAATATAAGACCTGTGTTCAATAATCATAACTTTAATAACTTGCATCACAACATGGTACGACTGAAAAGCGGGGTAAATTATTCTTTAGATTTTAATTTTTGATGTTTTGTTTGGTTTGCACTCTAGTCTCTATTGTTGTTTTATGTAATATTGAATTAGTTTTTGCTTGTTTTAAGGTGCTTTGTCTTTGTTGAAAAATTAGTTGCTTCGATGTTTTACTCTAGTATATCACCTGAAAACATTAAAATCTAAATGATATAATTGATGATAATATTGAAATCTGAATTCACATATTTTATTTACAAAAAACCCAATTAAAATATTTCCCAGACTCGCTAGACTGAATTATAATTCCAGTAAGTTTAGAGAGAGTTATGCAAAAGCATATCATGTATGTTTGTGTGTGGTTCAGAGTCCATTGGTCCCATCTCAGATAATCCATTGCATAGTTTCAAAATATAAAGCTAAAACACATACACAAACATGTTTCTCTAATGCATTATGCATGTTATTTATATTTTGCTATAGAATTACAGCTATAAACATTTTAAACTATACATGAACTTTGACACATTCTATATATATATATGTATAATATAAAATTATCTGTGAAAATACAAATTTGTAATAAAGTTTTGAATTCTATAAGAAATTATTAATACTTCATAATCTTACAATATCATAGACGACTGTCCACACTCCCCTAAAAATCTTGAACATGCCCCCCCCCCCAGTTTATGAATCCTGTATAAGCCTCTGGACAGTGTGTCTACTCATCTGGAAAAGTCAGGGAAGTTTTTTCTGACTGTAAAAGTCAGGGAAATTTGAAATTCATTGTTATAATAAATAACTTATTAAAATAATTTTCCTGAACTGTGCTTTTCATACCACATTACCTACTGAAAAATTTGAAAAACTTGTACTTTTGACTAAACTTCTTCCAAAAGTTACCATTTTGCACCAAAACTAATATAATTTATATAAAATTATTAAGACTATATATTTTTCAGAAGAAAATGTTTGCCAAATATGTAACTAAAACTTGAAAAAAAAGTGTTTTTAGCTAAATTATTTAATTTGTAAGGGATTTTTATTATACCAATCTCCTTTGCCTTATATATAGTCATACACCTTTTAAATGAAATAGAAGATGAAGCATCAGCTTTGCGATTATATAGTTAAACTCTTTTATAATGAACTCAAGAAGGGCCGAATGGAAATGTTGCTGTAAATATTTAATTAGTGCAAGTCTTTAGTGTAAAGAAATACACTTTTTAATACAGCTTTTGAATTTGTAAATTCACTATAATTGAGTTATAAATGGCTTTGGGGTTTGCATTAATTGATTTCATGGCCTTGAAACTTGCTTTGATTGGGCAAATTTTAGTGCATTGTGTGTTGTTTACTGTAATTAGCGACAGGAAATCGATTAAGATTTGGTCTGGAAACCTGGAAAAGTCAGGGAAGTTTGAAATAGAATTTGGGTAGACACCCTGTATAGAGGATGTCTAGAAACAAACTGGTCAAATGAAAAGCACAGAAATTTTACCGAAGGGAAAAAATCCCCCATGATAACCATGGTTTAAAATGCTTCATTTCAAAACAGTTGTATTTTTCATTTGCCATCTCTTCAGTGTCATACTTTAATGGTTAATTGCATCCATATAGAAAACTATTGAGGATATTGGTGTAATTCTGTTTTTTCTTAAAGCAGAAATAATGACTCTGTTGTATTCTACCAAATAAGAGGCCAGTTTAAGAGTGTAAGTGTAATAAAAAAAATTCAAATTAAAAAAGAAAAATACCTGTTATTATCACTTTTTAATCCCAACTCAAAAAGTCTCCCATTAAGGATGCATTCTCCCTCCTCCCTTCAATATTAGAAGACTACCTAAAATGCTTCACAAATCTGTAAAGTTTCATACTTCCATCTCTTTTACTTGCTGGATTATTAATACTCACAAGTAATATGTTTGTAGGATCTACTACGATTCAAAGTGTAGATTAAATATGTTACCATATATATAATATATATCAATTAATCAAAATATAGATACTCAAAATCGTTTTTAGCTTCCATACTGTTTATTTATAGGAAAATTCTGATGACAAGAATAGTGAACCTGATATTCCCAATGGAGGTCAATACGTTGAGGATGATGAAGGAAATCATGAATGCCATGATCTCAGACATGCACTGAGACAACAAGTAAGTGTAGAAAAGAGAAAATTACTTTAACAGTATGCTGAAATTAGCATGTGAAATTTACATTTTTGTATATATAAGATAAAGTGATAAAATTACATTTTAGTATTACCAAAGTAAGAAAACATTGTTTTTCATATTTCAGAAATGGGAAAATTAATGTGATAACAGTAGTGAGTTTGGAAATTTAAAAGTTACACTTTGACGAGTTGCAAAAATTTTCTTAAAATGTAATTTCATATGAAAAAGTTATGCACATAGTGGCATATTTTTAAACATGAAAGTTTGTCAATTTTTATAAATTTGCATTTCTAATAACTACAGTAGAACCTCCATATAACGAAATGGACAGTTCCATGAAAAAATTTCGTTATATAGAAAATTTGATACATGGAAACGATGTATTCATGAACCAGGGTATTACAATATGATACCACAATTAAAATCCCATTTTTCAGTAAACGACTGTTTCTCATAAATAACATTCAACCATTTAAAAATAGATGTTTTCAAGTGTGAAATATACATGCATATAAAAAAAAAAAAAAGAGAGTTGAACAATTCTTTCCTTAAAATGAAAACGTATTTAATGCTTCTTTCAAACACATTCATGCTTTTGTAAAAAAATTTCTAACATCCTGCTGCACAACAAATGGTGATGTTGATTCATCATAAAAGTGTTAGCACCCCTGTGGGAAATTTGCAAGGTCTGGATTTCTGGTAATCAACCGAGCAAAAAAGGGCAACAAGTACTACTATTCAAACAATACAGTGTATTCAAGGACAATTAGGGCCTGTTCATAGCCTAACAGCTTTGCACTGTATGGGGCAACCAGACACAGGTGTTTGTGCTTAGGAAAACTCTTTATTAGGGAGTTTAGAGTCCCTTAGATGTGCCTCATTCTGTTTGTTTGCCACAAAATGTACTGTATACAAATATTTAGGTGTATATTGTATACAACAAATACAATACATATTATATTCCCATGGTATGAGGGAACCCGATGTCGTTAACGTGACCACTCGATTTTCTGTTTTAGTCGTTAAAAATTTTGTTATATAGAAACACTTTCGTGTATAATGACCATGGGGATTTATCAAAACTTCGCTATATAGAGAATTTCGCTATACGGAAGTACGTTATATGGAGGTTCTATTGTATTTTATATATGTAAAATATATTTTTGGACTTAACACATGTCATCTGATAATCAGATATAAAATTAATGAGCTGTTGTTCCTTTTAATGTTTTAGTAATTAAACTAGTATTTTTCTTGTCACCTTTTTTAACTTGTACATTAAAATAGAGATTTATGGGGCAATTAATTAAGGTACGTTTATACACCTATATTTGTTTGGTACGATTGAAGTTCTTTAACATAATATTTGGAAACAAGAAAAAGGACCATGATGACTCAGGTTGGTCTTCACTTTCTTCTTTCTGATTCCTGTAGGTCAAAGAATTCTGGTCAGAGCCAAAAAATATATGTGTATAAACTTAATTGCCTTAATTATCCTTCCCTCTTAAACCTCCACTTTAATAGTGAATTTGTAAAGTAACAATATAAACATGAAGCTAAGGCCCATGTCAGCTGTTCAGTTGACAGAAAGTTAGGATAGAAACTTGATGGTTGCTGGATTGACAGCAGCATAGCATGTGGCCTTTTTCTTCTTTCCAACTTTTACGAATCAAAGAGCTCTAGTCTGAGCCAAAAAAGGAGGGTATACGAACGTAATTACTTAAGTATTTTTCTTACTTTTTATAAAAAAAAATCTAAAATTGTATGATTTGTTCAGAGAACGGATTTTCACGTAATTATATAGTTTTTTAAAAAAGTTCCTGCTCGAAAACGTATGTTAGCCATTAGAGATGTCTTAGTGTCTGTAAGAGATGCAGTGTGGACATAGGCATAGGGGTATATGGGTCTGTGGGGTCCAATCCCCTCCCCCAATAATTTTAAGTAAGTTGCAGTTTTACATATATTGTAATGTATTAATCTATGTATTATGGGCTTAGTCCTCCCAATAATTTTAAAAATTCTACGTTGATGAGTGCAGGTAACTATTTCTTTTACTATGGATTTTGTAAGTGTTTTGCTCATGCTGTTGTCTTAACATTTTTTATGCTTTCTAATTGCATAAAAATATAGCTTTCTCTTTAAAAAATAAAATTATATTATTCCTAAAAGTATTTTCTAAATACCACATGTACAATCTCACCTTGTTTGGCACAGAATGACACTTGCTATCTTTATACCATACAAATACAACCAGCCAACCATTTACTGAATATAATTTTAGGAACTAATATTTTTTTGATAATACTGATACTTATATGATGATAAATATTATCTTTGAGGAATGCAATGGTGATTTAGAACATGCTGCTGGAACATCTGCATCTATTATACCTGAACCTTTGACTAGTACACCTGAAGTTGGAAATGGGGAGTTAAATCGTTTTGCTGCACTGGGTGCATCAATTTATCAAGGAGAATGGCCACTGAATAGAGGTATATATATTAATTAATATCCTCCTTCTTATTCTTTAAATCAAAAGGGAAAACATAAATAAGTGAATGAAAAACTCTTGTGTAATTCCATCTATCCTAGATAAAAAAATGTTTCTATAACTTAAGTATTTCATCATATAGAAAGTTATTATGTGTATATGCAGTCGAAACTGCATAAGTCTACATCAAAACATAAATGAAATTCCATGTAGTTACGCGGTTGGGGCATGTGAACAGACTTCTTTGATCCCTTATACTTCAAGAAAATTTAATATAAATGAGTCTGTTAATTACACTGGTGCCGTGACAGCACCAAAAGAGTTAAAATGCTACATATGTCTTTTTCCACTAATGGTTTATAGTAATTTATTTATATTAGTAAATTACAAATTCCAATTTCAAAGTTTATAAAATACGTGTGTTATTTATTTTAATCATTTTAAAGTACCATCACATTATTCATAAAGACAAGAAGTACAGTTGTGCTTATATTTGATTTTAAAGAATTTAAAATCTCTAACTATTAATTATACTTTTCAAATAGGTATGTTTTCTCTTTTTATCTGACTTAAATGAATTAAACCTACTATGAGCATAAATTTAAAAATGCTTAACGAGCAAGAATGTGTGCTGGTCAACAACTCCGTGCAGGTGAATGAAATTGTGGGAAAGTATGAGACACAAAAGAGTCACTTTACTCGCTCCCCCATACAATACACAAAATTCTGATATAAGTGGTGGCAAATGTTACTTTTAGTGTGTACAGGTATGCCTTGGCTTATTTTGTGGAAATAAGCATGTTTTTTTTCACAATCGGATATTTTGTGCACTTATCAGGTTGAAATTTCATAATAAAATATTAATTGGACTTACAAATATGTGCATTTAAGAGGGTTTAAGTAGCATTCCAAAGGTAGAATTTTTTTTAGGCCTTATAGTTTCTGTACTTAAGCGGTTTGTGCAGCTATATGGCATGTACTTATGTGAGTTTGACTGTATTTACAACGTTTTAGGATTAGTTTCATTTTGTTCAGAAATTATTTTCCCTATTGTTTTGGGAGAGGGGATGAATAAAGATGCAATTTTTATCATATCTACATTGAGTGGTCTACTGTTTGTTGAAGTATTCGTCCAGTAAACCTGAGTCTGTTAGTTCATTTATAGCTAGTAACAAGTCACGTCAAAAGGGTTCTCTTTTATTAAATGTTAAGTATGGAGGGATTGAAATAATGAATAAAATAAATCTTAGAAACGTTTTTTATTTTTGAATTCTAAAAAGATATATATATTAGTAAAGGATTCAAAAAAATATTTTTGAAGTATCTTGAAAGTGACTTACACATATTCATTTGAAACATATGTATACATATATACATGCACACATAAACATACACTCTTAAGTATTTCTCGTATAATATTATATTGTACGACATATATTTTAACAGCCCTGTGGATGAGTGGACCAAGTAGTATCGGTGAAAAAGATTCTTTGAGTGGGTTAGTAGGCGATGATACTGAAAGTATTATGAGCTTCAGTTCTAGTACTGCTGCTGGAACCAGACATTCTCATTCTCACCAATTAGGAACAAAGGTATTATTTATAATCTTTGGGTAATTGTTCATCATTTAAAATAAATATTTTAAGATAACATGTAAATTCTTAATGAAGTAGAAACATTCTTGAGATTGTGATAGTTTTAATTGAAATTTTCAGTTAAAATTTTAAAATCTGGAAAGAAAATTTTTATATATTTTTAGCATATGTTATCAAATCATAAATAAGAAACATTCTCATCTAAGAATGTGTGATAGGTGCAGGACCATACTTAGGAGAGGGGTGAGCTGGGCGGCTGCCCAGGGCTGCTAAAAAGTGTAATGCAAGTACCAAGAAATCGGTTTTTAGCAGCCATTATATACTTTCAACGGGGTATTTGGTTAATTGACCTTTTGTGTGTGACGTCATACTTCCCATAATGCTCATGCAGCTTCTAAATGGTGATCAAAGTAAACACACATATTAATTAGTAAAATACATTAGCATCAGTAGACTATGTACATTATCATGTTTATTGTGGTGGCCATATGACCACTCCAGACACCCTTGATTTCTGACAAGAACGAACTTATCGCAAAGTTCTGAGAAGTATAAATTTATAATTACATTGTACTGGTTTTTCTTTTTGCTTATGATGTGGCAGTTGACCTAAATAAAACCCTTTCATTTATTAACAACATCAACGTGAAGCAAGAAGTGCCAAGTGATATGTCCTTAGCTATTTTTGACATATCCCAACAAGAATTAAGAGTAGAAATAAATCTACACATGCTAAATGAAAATGAAAAGATAAATAAGAGGGATAATAGTAAAGTCAGGAGCGTTTTCAGCAATTGAAAAACTTTAGCATAATGTTTGGATTATTTTTTTAATATTCCGGTGTTGAAACAATGGGAAGATGGTAAAATATTGAATTACTGTAAGCAGTTGGCCATTTCTTTAGACAATTTGAATGGATTAGACCTGTACACAGAACTAAAAGTTCTTATTCAATTGATTACAGAAACACTAGCTTCTTTACCACTGATCATTCTGAAGTACTTATTTGGAAACGGCTTCTAGGATGTTTCACCAAATGTTATGATCTTTATCAGGATTTTGCTGATGACCTCTATTACTATAACTGCAACAGAATGTTCATACTCTAAATTGAAACGTATTTGAGGTCTATTATGATTGATTCCAGTCTCAACGCTTTAGCTCTTATTTCAATTGGAATTAATTATTCATCTTTAGACTTTCCACCTTTGACAGATAATTTCGCTGCATGGAAAGTCAGAAAAATTATTTTGTAACTTGTAATAGTATAATAAAAGTGGCTGTATTTGTCGAGTTAGCTTTTCATTGATTCATTATAATAATAAATTATAATAATTCATATTTTAATTTTTATCTCCTATTTTTCAATTTTACTTCATTGTCTTCTCTTCATCTTTACCTTTTCCATTTGGAATAGTAAAGAGCTTTATTTTGTAATTTTAAACCTTGGTCAGTCTTTTTATCATTGTGTTATGTTAAAACATTTTTGAGGGCCGCTAAAATCTGTTTCGCCCAGGGCCGCTAACACTATAAGCACGGTTCTGAGTAGAGGATTTAAAAAAATGTCTTTAGGAAAGCAAATAACTGCATTGTTAACATTTTTTTTTACTCAAAATGTTTTCCATGCAATTTTAATTTTTTGGTATTTATTATTGCTAATTTTGTCTAATTTGCAATTGATGTTTATAATTGTTATTACTTGTTTAATGATATATAAGTAATTCAGTTTTTAATATTTTTTCATACAGGTTGAGATGGTGTATTCTCTCTTATCAATGCTTGGCAGCAGCAACAAAGATGATATGAGTAAAACTCTACTTGAGATGTCTAATAATCGGGAAAGTTGTATTGCAATGAGGCAGTCAGGTTCAATAATTTACCTTTGCTTCTTATGTAATATTCACAGATTTCTTTTACTGACTTTCTCTCAACACCCACATGCTCATTTATCTTTTCCACATAATGAGTTTAGGGTGTTTGCCAGGATATTTGCTCTGGGGATGTCAAATTTACCTTCAAAATTTTAATTTTTTTTATAAAATGTACTTACCAGAAAAGAAACGAAATAAAATATTCGGTAGTTATGAAATAATTCGTTTACATTTACACAAAAAAAGTTCATTTTTTTATTCAGAGGAAAACAAAATTCAAGCATTTCTTCTTGGACATTTAGTCTATTCACAGACAGTTGATAATTTTTGAGGTGGCAGGATTTTACTTCATATGATACCTTCTCCCTCCTTATATCCCTATCCGTATTTTTCTTTGAAAAATTGCTACACACTAAAGATTATTACAATTTACATATGCAGAAAAAGTATAGAAAAATAATTTGCGCAATGTTTTATTTCCTTTCTTGTAATTTGAATATTTAGCGGGTATAGGGACTTTGTGTTTTAGGGGGGGGTGCTAGGGAGTATAGCAGATTCCCTGGATGAGTTCGTCTATCTGGCAGAGCAGATAAATATAGACAACAAATAAACAATGAGGAAAACCGGATGGTAATAGATTAGATACTATAAAATGATCATAGAAAAGGAATTAACAATTTTAATTTTATATATATACGTAAATAATCAGCATAAATAAAAAGTTTGAAAAATGGCTGTTATTTTTTTAAAATCTTTCAATAGATAATGTAATCAAAATCCTCTTCAGTAGTGCAAAATGTCTGACTTTACTAGTTATTAAAATTCATGAACAATGTCATTTGTGTGAATTATTTTTTTAAGTAATTTTCATTATGGTACTGAAAATTTTCAAACATGTTAATTCTAAATCATATAATTGTAAGTCAAATATTTTCTATTCAAAATATTTTAAAACAAGACTGCTGTAATTATGGTTTTTATGTATAATTTAAGGAGATGAGTAATAATTCAGAACGAAATTTAAATTAAGTTTTCTGCTTCTTATAAAATTTTGGATGAAGTGAATTTAATAGTATATAATAGCCTTAAACCTATGTGGGGTAAGATCATGTCATCTTGTAGATGGGTATCCAGTTGGTTTTATATTTTCATGAATCATAAGATGATGCATCTAGTAGCTTCAATGTGTATGTTGCCCATAACATTTACCATTCCACACATGTATCACACTTCATCTGCCTTTGTTATTCTCTTTATTATATTTTTCTTTATTATTCTCTCCTCAATAGCCTTGTAAACATGACACATTTCATACTTACTGTTTTATGTGTCATTTTAATCATGTCTGATTAATGGTGTAACACAAAAGAATTTTTGTGTGAAGTAATCGAGTTATACCAAAAATTACCTTGTTTATGGCGAACAAGGAGCAAAAAATGTTGCACTTCAAAACTAAATTGTTCATCCACACACACTGCTTTTTTTTTTGTCAGCTGAAACTTTATGCACGCCATACAGACTGCAACATAACTTCCCCTTTTTTAGCAAATGGGTTAGTTACATAATAATTAGTTACATAATTTAAAGTGGGCCTTAAAAGCTAACATTCAGGTAAACTGGAGAACAAGCAAACAGAGTTCCCAGTGAGCATTTTCTTGATGATTATAATATGTGCATACTTTTCAAACTAATATTCAATCTGCAACAAACAATTAGGTCTTCCAAAATCCATGACAACTCTGTATGGATTTTGGCCAGGCAGAATGCCTCTGATTTTGGCATGGGTAGAAACACTTTTGCATCTAGTCAACAGATTAATCTTCACAGAGTTCAAACTGCACTAAAACCATAGGCGTTCATACAAGTACCTGTAGGGGGGTGAGAAAAATTGACGAGTACTTCAAATGGGATGGACTGAGAAAAATTATTACCTCCTTCTCAAAGCTGTCGAGAATTTTAGTGAATGTACAAGATACCAAAACGCTACAAAAATAATTGATACTGCTTGACAATTAGTAATGAGCTAAAAAGTACCTTATTTTAAAATGTGACTGTAAAACTTTTGGAAGTAAATGCGTAGCAGGTTCGGGTGAATCAAATTTTTAAGCAGGTAGGAGGGGGGAGGGGGGTTGAGTCCCCCTCTGCCTGCCATTTGGGCACCCATGACTGAAACGATAAAACAATATAAGAATAAATATAATGTATGATATGTCAATCATTAAGGACTTTAATAAACATTAATCAAGCATTAGTCTGTTAGTAATTGTTTCCATTTCTTCGAATATTAAGCAGGCTGTCACTTAATTTCTGGGAGGTGGTTAACATCTATCATTTAATTGAAATAGGTAGCAGTTCATGGTAAGGAGTAACAGTGCCGTTTTAATTTACTTCTGAAAGAAAGCACCACATTAGTCCAGAAAACCCATCTTCAAAGTTCAGCTCTAATGTGAAAACTAGTCCTCCAAGTAGCATAACTGATCTAAATGGGATCTAATGTCTTCAACACAGTTTTTCATTAATGACAAATAACTGGTAATCAGTCTACCATAAATATGCCACTCAGTGGGACCTACTAACTTATTACACTCTTCAGCACATTCATAAAAATCACTTTGTGGCATAAAACTGTGCTGGGAATCTGTTAATACAACGTTGTGTATTACACATGACAAATTTGTAACTATATATTTTAACCAAACTTAATCTTAATTCATGAGTGTAATTACATTATAATTCCATAATTATAATATTCAGAAATTATTCTAAAGAGAAATATAAACAAATACAGTCACCGCATCCAGGTTCCTTCAAAGTTGAAGCACACAGATTAGTGAGTTAATATTTAGAAACAACTTGTCGCTTTTTAACATTCACCTGCCTGCAATTCACTTTCAAACAACTGCAATTTAACAAGATGAAGTAAATGAACAAGAACTTGCCCTCATGGGGAATACCCACTAGGATAAGAACTAACTCTGTAATTACAGATGGTCAAGTTGATTATGCATGCAACAGTGTCCACTTCACCAAAAATTGTGAAAATGCCATTACAAAACCTTATAATAATAATAATAATAATATATCAGTATCACCCACATGGTTAGACATCTTGTTCAGAAATAGTGAACAGGAAGGCAATCTCTCATCCTCATTACAGAGAGAGAAAAAAAATGGATAAGTTGATATAAGGGTGTTAATGCACGTAATATGTCTTCTATCAGCTCGCTCATAAGGAAGCCCATGTCAGGAAGCACATGTGCAAATCATTATGCACAGTACCCCCTTATCAGATAATTCTGTCTGGATGGCTAACTGTTTTTTTGTCAAAGATTTCTTTCTTATTCATTTGAAAAATGCTGTACCTTTGTCCTTCTAAATAGTATTTAAGGTTGTATACTGTTGATTATAAATATATACAGCAAGGATCACACTCCTGCACCAATTATACCACACTGCACCATTTTGCACCAAACTCTATTTTTGTACTGATTTGTATAAAATTATTATATATTGTATTAATTTATATATTTTGTGCCGAAATTGATTTTTGTGTGCCAAATTACAGTTTTCGCATCTGTTGTTCTTTTGTCACTCCAACTTCTCTGCAGTTAAACATGCCCTCAGTCTATAAT
>QLNU02015360.1:202685510-202726293 GCA_006491805.2 Dysdera silvatica
TTTTATGTGACAACGACCAACCGGCCTCAAAAAATCCCACTAGACCACCTCCCTCAAATTTCGTTAACTGCTGAAATTTTACACGTCTTCCACGTCCAGAGATTGTAGCTTCTTCAGAGTCTTCGCAAGTGTCTATAATTCGACTACTGATTACACCAACTTCACCCTTTTCCTTAAATACCACCGACTATAATTTGCATATTACAGCGTATTTTGGCGTCAGCGATAATTGGTTGATCCTGAAATTAAGATCACGCCTACATGTGCTCCATCCCATTAACATATGTAAATTTCATAACCATTCAGCAATTCCTTCTTGGTGTTCTTTTTTCATTTTCCGGCAGTGTATATACAGGGTTCCTAGGAAAGACCGGATGCGGCCAATAACTTTTGAACCAAGACAGATATTGCAACAGGGGTTAGGTATTGGTATATAGTAAAATGACTATGCATTATCAGATGGGATGAACAGCAGTGCCCCTGGTGGCGAATCGAAGAAGTTGAAAATTTTATTTTGAAAAATAATAAAGATGTGGAAATATTTTCAATTGGAAAGTTGTCGAGCATCCTTTAGTTAGTGAGAAAAGATATACAGCTGACATTCAATATGTATACGTACTGCCACAAAGTGAGGTGTTCCGGAAGTTTCAATGCATCTTTCAGTTAATGTTTTCTGGTGTTTTAAAAGTTCAGTTGAAGTTCTTATAGGAGAGAGAGAGACCATGGTTTCTTTCCTATAAAAACTCCAACTTAACCGCTAAAGCGTTATAAAACATTAACTGAAAGTGGTGCATTAAAACTTCCAGAACACCACTCATTGTGGCAGTACATGTACATATTGAATGTGAGCTGTATATCTTTTTTCCTAATTGAAGGACGCTCTACAACTTTCTAATTGAAAATATTTCCTCATCTTCATTATTTTTCGAAATAAAATTTTTAACTTCCTCAATTCGCCACCAGGCACGCTGCTATTCATCTCATCCGAAAGTGCATAGTCATTTTACTATCCCAATACCTAACTTTGGTTGCAATATCTGTCTTGGTTCAAAAGTTATTGGCCGCATCCGGTCTTTCCTAGGAACCCTATATATATATATGGCCTGCAAAAGGGTTGCTGGTATCTAACTGGAAGCCGATCATATTCATAAATATTTCCATGTCTAAAAATACACAACTTGGACACTGACATTTGCTACCCAAAAATTATTTAGGCATTCTGTGTCTGATAATCTTTCACACATTCACAAAAATTATTTACAGTATATTTCTACTGTAAAATATTTATTGTTGACATATGCATAGAAAACTAAAACAACAAATTCGGTGAAAACATCTTATGGCCCATTATGATTGATTTCAGCGCCCGGCCTTTGAGAAACATTGATTTGATGAACAATAACGTTACTTGTTTCTCAGTTCACGGTAGTTAAAATTTACCTTTGTTTTCTTTCAGGTGTTTGTAATGAACCAAAAAAATTTCCCAGCAGTGCAAAGAACGCTTACTCAGAGATCTCATAAAGATCGCACTGCTCACTGTAGTCCGGGGTTTGGTTCCCTAGGCCTTAAGAGGTTCGGATTCCTCGGAAAACAGTAGGTCCCGGCGCAGCATGACCACTGTAGTCTTTGAGCCGTAAAACCAAAAAACAAACCAAACCAAAATTTTTTTTTCTGTTTGATATATGTATAATTTTTTTTTTAATTTGAATTATATTTGGTGGTCACAGAAATACTAATAATAATAAATCAAATTTTAAGCCAAAGTTTCAGGTAATCAGAAATGTCAGGTAATTTTTTCCAGATTCTGTAGCCATTCTGTGATACAAAATAATTTTTTAGTTAAATGGTTTAAAAGTTTTATATAGATTATTACCTGCCATTATATTATTAGTGTACTTATAATTTACATCTATATTTTGTCATGTTTAGAACCAGACAGTGATGACACCGATCAAACTCCACTTGCAGTGTCAAGATGTAGTTCTCTTAGTTCCTTGGCAAGTTGCTTGCAACAATCGGCTCGCAGCTCATGGATGAGTGACATTAGGTAATATACAAATTTTATATACTAAGATTTCAAAACACGCTTTTCTAACTTCAAAGTATCCACATTTTAATTAATAATTGCCATAAGCAAATTCTGTATTCTTAAAAGGAAAAAGAAGCAAAACTGTTGTAATTTTGTTAAATGTTCTATGCCTACCTTTGAAGTAAAAATACTAACTTAAATTAGGAGTAATTGCCATCAACATTTTTTAGGCGCAGTAATATTAATATTACTATGCTTAAAAAAAGGTTAATGAAAATTGCTTCTAATTTAGTAGTACATAGTGTTCGATTTGTATAAATAAAAAACCTTAACTTAAATGTTGTAGAATGTAGCAATTGGAAGCCTGCAAAAATATATTCCTCTTTTGTGAAAATAAAAATAGGTTGTGTGAAATTATAAATAAAATTAGGGTTCTCTGTAGAAAGAGCTATCAGACAAATCTCAAGCTAATTTGGCATGCATACTGTCACCAAGTGACAGTTTGATTTGCCAAAAAAAAAAAGGTCCAAAATTTTACTGTTAAGCTGAAATTTGTGATGTTTCTTTCTTAATTCACATTATACATGAAAATTCCAACACACACGTTTGTTAGCTCATATTGGAGCTTTATTCGTTTTTGGAGAAAAAGAGACGCCTTCCCCATCCTGGATTCGAACCAGGGTCCCTCCGTTTAGCCCGGAGTGTCTTGGACCGCTAGACGAATGAGGACAGGAAACAACGCTCTCTTTCTCCGTATGTAAAGGTGTTAAGGTATTATTACCCTCCGCAGGGATAACACAATTGCCAAATATGGTCAACACAGAAAAGCCTCCGGGGCGAGATTTTTGTGAGTTTTTCGTGGGGAATAATTATACATAAAAATTCTGACACCCATGTTTATTAGCTCATACTAGAGTTTTTTGTTTTAGTCCTCTTTCATCTAGCAGTAAAGACACTCCGGGCTAAACGGAGGGACCCTGGTTCGAATCCAGGATGGGGAAAGCGTCTCTTTTTCTCCAAAAACAAATAAGCTCTAGTATGACCGAATAAACTTGAATATCAGAATTTTCATGTATAATTATTCCCCCACGAAAATACAACATAACTCGCCCCAAAGGCTTTTCTGTGTTGACCACTACATGGCAATTGTGTTATCCCTGTGAAGGGTAATAATATCTTACATCCTTAATTTACATGTTATGTAGGTTATTTAACAAATTTAAGGTATATAAAGGAGTTAAGTATAATTAATAATTGATAAATAAGGATAAATGATTCAGGTGCAGTAATGGTATTTTAATTTAGGTATGTAAAATACAAATTGTAGATGTAGTGTATGTCAATGAAGATTAAATCATGGATACAGTTGTATGTGCATAGCTGCCAACTGTTGCAAAATGCCTGAAGCATCTCTAGAAATGCATGTTAACTGTGCATGCCCTGTGTAGGTCTCCATTTACTCCGGAAAACACATTTGTTGTTTTATCAGAGACAAATTTAATGAAGGCAAAACAAACAACATATCAAGCTTCAAAGGTGCAAAAAGAATAATTATGGGTGCATGTTTATGGATTTTTTAAAGATTATGAAATGTAGAATTGCTAAAATTGGAATTGTGAAACATACTTTTGAAGTTCATTTAATTGTTGCTATACTTAATGTGTGCAAAGTGAACACACTTTAAGAACTCTATGGTACTGAAGGAAAATTTTTAAAAATTTTTAGGTGTTAACCATGGTAACATACACAAGTGTAAATTTAAGTCCTGATGACAAAATATTTTGGTAATTTTCTAGTAAACTTCATAAACATACTATGTTTGCTACAAATATGCTTTTTTGTGTATTGGAATACATTAAAAAAATGTTAATATAGTTTTTCACGGAGTATGTTGGAAACTTCTGGGATTTCTGTAAAGAGAAATGAAAAATCATTAGACACTAATCAAATTGGAGGTTTTGCAGTAGTGCTGGAGGTCAGCTGCACAAGTGCATAGATGATTAGGACATCGCATTCTGCCCCTCTCATGCACTGGTTGTCACTATTTGTGCATGCTGGACGGTTTTAGAACTAGTACTGTGAGTGGTTTGCGACCCTAGGTTCTATGACAAATATTGTTCGTCTAGGTGTACCCTACCCCTCCTCGATGTTTGCAACCCTGATGCTGAGACAAACCTCCGTGTGTGTGTGTGTGTGTGTATTTATATATACACAGGGTGCATCATAAATCCATGCAAACTTCAAAAATTCATAATAAAAGAAGTAATGCTGGGAAAAAATTTTGGTTTGCATGAATATGATCAAAGGGACATTGGATTTTTTTTTTCTATGTATAAAAAAAATGATTCAAAAGTAACTGAAAAAGGGTACACGTTTACTGGACATTTTATGCAAATTAGGCAAACACAAACTAATAATGAAACAGATCACAATAACATGACACTGTGCATTTACTATTTTAAAGTAAAAGATGTTCAACATGACCGCCACCACAAGGTATTGGGCAGAGTGAGGAGGCCGTCACTGCACCTACTACAGCTGAGTGTGGCATGTTGGCATCGCGACTCACCACTAATGGTCCATCGAATGGCATATTTCAATCCCACCAAAGTGGCTGGGGAGCTCCGATTTTGCGAGGATTTCAAGTATCCCCACAACCAAAAATCTCCCCAGGGTCAAGTCTGGTGATCGCGAGGGCCACTTAAACTCACAACCTTGACTTATCACTCGGCCTTCCGTCAAAGTTTCCAAGAGGACTGTCTTGACTGCACGTGCAAAGTGGGGCCGGGCACCATCCTGCATGAAGGTGATGACAGGTAATGCATGTCTTTTCTGCAATACAGGCACAACCTGGTCACTCAAAGGCGTAACATACGGTTTTGCAGTGACTGTACATGTTTTCCAACCGGATACAGGGCAACGCTCTTCAAAAAAGAAAGGGCTCAAAATGAAAGACGCGGTGAAACCACACCAACCAGTCACATGAGGAGAATGCAGTGGCTTAGTGAGGTACTCATTAGGGTTTGACGTCGCCCAAATATAACTGTTTTGCGTATTGACATCACCATGCAGTGAAAAGTGGGCTTCATCCGTCCACATGACATTCAACAACCATTGTGGGTCACGTTCCATTTGTGCCAGTGCACATGTAGCAAATTTTTGTCTTTCATCTGTTTCTGCCGGTAATAATTGGTGAAGTGCCTGTATTTTGTACGGATACAGATTCAAGATTCCGTGCAGGATATGTCAAATCGACGATTCTGGAATTCTCGTTGTTCTCCCATCTTCACAAGCACCGCTACTCCCTGTTGATGTCTTGGCTCCCAATTCTTCCATGACACTTTGTACAACATGGATGCGGTCCGCGCTCAAGGATGGTCTGCCACTTTGTGGATGATCCTTCAAACTCCCCATTTCCTCAAAACGTCGTACTAAATTCAGTATCCCATTCAATGAAATAGGGCTTTTTTGCGCCTTCAGTCTGTTCTCCGTGCGAAACTTTCGCAATACAATAGTTGTGGATTCACTATTCTTGTAGAAAAGTTTAAGCACCGATGCTCGATCTCGTAACATTAGCACGCTGCTGGCATCGAATGACGAATCCATTTCCAGCCAGGTGTTTTATTGCTAGCCTGATTTGCATAAAACGTCTCAGTATGACGTATGAGCGCCCTCTTTCAGTTACTTTTAGAATCATTTTTTTTATACATGGAAAAAAATCCAATGTCCCTCTGATCATATTCGCACAAACCGAAATTTTTTCCGAGCATTACTTCTTTTATTATGAATTTTTGAAGTTTGAACGAATTTATGATGCACCCTGTATATATACATTTTTTTTGAAAATGTAAGAAAATTATGTAGAATTGAAATGATGGGAAGTTGATAGAAATAAGAATAGTAGAACCACAGTAAAAAAAAAAAATAATGAAAATCAACAGATTATCAATCAAATAACAAAACATAACACAAAATCCACTATCTATAAGCTTAACAAATTCGTACACAAAAATACAGTACATAATTAAAAACAAACAATTTCAGATAAGGATATGAGTAAATTTGAAGAAAATAGTACAATAAATGGAAAAAGGACACGTGTAGGAACGTTTTCAAGGGAGGCTCCTACCACATAGGCCCTATGTATTGGAATGTTTCTGTATGGACATTAGCTTAAGCTAAAAATTATGCCCCCACCCCATTCCAAGCAAAAACTGAGTAGAATTCAAACGAAAAACTTTTTGAAAATGAGAAAAATTGAAAAGACTTACATTAGGATGCGGATGGACTTACAATACAGCAAACAAGATGCGAACAAAATAAGGCTTAAAAAGAGGAGAGTGGAAATTATGGAAACAGGGCAGTAGAGTTGCTAGTTTATATCTAGTGAAGCTGAAAGTGTAAGGAACGCCTCCAAAATGGAGAGATTTCAGAGTAATCGTTAAGTTTTTTGAACTTATTAAAAAAACAAGCAATAAAGCACTCCGGTACAAGATTGTTCTTTAGTTTAAATTCAAGCAATTTAATAGCTTCTAAAAGGCTTGAGTCTTCAAATTCTGTGGATTCTTTTTAATTGAGAAATAATAATATTGCCTTGAACTTTGATGCTTATATTAGATTTGCTGGATTAGATTATTAGCTGAACAGCGTAATAAATTTGAATGGAAAATCCATTCTTTTGTTGTAAATGCAAGTTCTTGCATGGGATTCTTTATCCAGTTTTATGTGGAGATCAAAAAATTAATGCAATTTCCATTGTTAGACATTTTTAGCATGAGATCTTTAGGATAGTTAACATTGGTCAATTCATGGAAATCTGGACGGTCGAAAACAGCAATATCGTCTATATATATGAAGGCTGTGATAATTAAATACAAATATATATCATCATCATCATCATCATATTCAACCATTATCTATCCACTGCTGGATGAAGGTCTCTCCAAATGCTTTCCACACAAGTCTATCCTGGGCCATTCGTTTCCACGTCACCCCAACCTGTTTTCTTATTTCATCCACCCATCTAGTTTGAGGACGTTTTCTAGGTCTTCGGTGGTCTCTTGGAATCCAGTTCAGAATTTCTGTTGTCCATCGTTGATCAGTTCTTCTTGCAATATGCCCAGCCCATCGCCATTTCAGCCCTTTTACTTTAACAATGATGTCCTCTACTCTAGTTTGCTCTCTCACCCAAGTGTTTCTTTTTCGATCTCTCCTAGTTATTCCAAGCATGCACCTCTCCATGCTCCTTTGCGTTGTCTGTAACTTTCGTATTGCTCCAACTGTTAGACTCCATGTCTCTGATCCATAAGAGAGGACTGGCAATACACACTGGTTGAAGACCTTTCTTTTTAGACACAAAGGCAATTTCCCCTTCAGGATAAAACTGTTTCTTCCAAATGCACTCCAGCCAAGTTTAATACGTCTGTTGAGTTCTTTCATAATGTTGCCATCCATTGAAATCAGCTGGCCAAGGTAAATATATGAATCAGCAATTTCTAGCTCAATGTTGTCAACTTGTATTTTTGTTTCCTCTACAAAATTATTGAACATGATCTTAGTTTTTTGTAGGTTCATCTTGAGTCCAACTTCTTTACTTCTAGTTGAGAGCTCCTGTACCATGTCTTGGAGTTCTGATGGGTTCGTTGAAAAAATAACAATGTCATCAGCAAACCGCAAATGATTTAAATATTCACCATTTATTTTTATTCCCTTGTTATTCCAATTTATCAGCTGAAAAATCATCTGTAAAGCTGAAGTAAAAAGTTTTGGAGAAATGGTATCTCCCTGCCTCACCCCTTTGCCAAGTTTGATAGTTTTGGTATCTTTATGTAACCGAAATTTTGCACTTGCATTTTTATACACACGTTTCACCATGTCAATGTACACATCCTCAATGTCTGTTGATCTTAAAGAGTTGATGACTGCTGATGTTTTAATAGAGTCAAAGGCCTTCTCATAGTCAATAAATGCAACACACAATGGAAGTTCATATTCATGTGTTCTTTCAATTAATTCTCTTAATACTTGAATATGGTCCACTGTACTGAATCCACTTCGAAATCCAGCTTGTTCTCTTGGTTGAGCTGCATCTAATTTTTTCTGCAGGCGATGTGTTAGCACTTTTGTGAAGATTTTATAAATAGCAGGTAACAAGCTAATTGGTCGGTAATTTTTCAAATCCTCTTTATCACCTTTTTTATGCAAAAGAATTACTGTTGCAGAATCCCATTGGTTTGGTATGTTACCGCTGTTAAGACATTTGGTAAAGAATTTTGCAAGTATGTCTTCTACATATTCTCCAGCTTCTTTTAGGATATCTAATGTAATACCATCATCGCCAGGGGATCTTCCTTTCTTCATACTTTTTATTGCAAATGAAACTTCTTCTTTTAAGATTTTAGGAGCTGTTCCTTCGACTATCTCAGAGTCTTCGTTTAATCCACTGTTACTTTCATATAGTTTTTTGTAGAATTCTTCAACTCTTCTAAGTATTTCTTCCCTATTTCTTGTTACGGTGCCATCCTCTCCTTTTAATGCAATGATGTGTTTCTTCCCAACAGATAAACTTCCTTTAACAACCCTAAGGCTCTTGTTATTTTCAATGGCCTTCCTTACTAACTCACAATTGAATTTTCTTATGTCTTCTTTCATGCTTTTGCGCAGAGTTTTACAAAGTTCTATGTACTCAATCCTGGAACTGGTATTTCGATTGTCCACCTTCATATCTCTTCGCCTTTTCATGAGCTGTTTCGTCTTCTCAGATAATTTGCTATTGTGCTTTTTACAGGTTACACCACCAATTTCCCCAGCAGTTTCAACTATTGTCTTAACAATGTTTTCATTTGCTTCTGAGATATCACTTTCATCAATAAGTCCTTCCAGTGCAGAAAAGCGATTTTTTAATTCCAACTTGAATGCCTCGGTATTTTCTTTTAATTTCTTTAAATCCACCCTCTTACTTACTTGTTTCCTAATGAGCTTCTGCCTTTCTAGTTTAGTATTTAAGTGCATTTTACATCTCACCATTTGCCCTGCGGTGGCGCAGTGTGGTAACGCGTTCTCCTATTGCGCGGCTAATCCGGGTTCGACTCCCAGCAGTGCAAAAAGAACGCTTACTCAGAGATCTCATAAAGATCGCACTGCTCACTGTAGTCCGGGGTTTGGTTCCCTAGGCCTTAAGAGGTTCGGATTCCTCGGAAAACAGTAGGTCCCGGCGCAGCATGACCACTGTAGTCTTTGAGCCGTAAAACAAACAAACATCTCACCATTCGATGATCACTTCCAGTATTAAATCTGTTCAGTACACTGCAATCTTCAATAATTGATTTCTTGTTTGCCAGGATATAGTCAATTTCGCTGGTTCCTCCATTGGGGTGTTTCCATGTCCATTTTCTTTGCGGTTTCTTCTTAAAAAATGAATTCATGATGCTAAGGTTTTCAGCTTCTGCAAATTCGATGAGTTGATCGCCACGTTCATTCCTTTCCCCATATCCGTATTTACCAACCGATGTCTCTCCTTGTTCCTGTTGTCCAATTCTTGCATTGAAATCCCCCATGATGAGCTTGATATGTTGTTTCCCTTTGGTGTGTAACTCTTTGATTTCTTCATAAAATTCTTCAACCTCTTCGTCGGTATGGCTTGATGTTGGTGCATATACCTGTACTATCTGAAGTTGGTATCGCTGGGTTAGTTGAACAACGAGCCTCGCTGCTCGATCTGACGTGCTTTCAACTTCCAGAAGACAGTCTTTAATTCTTTTGTTGATTAAGAAGCCAACACCACTTGTTCTTCCAGTTTCCGTTCCTCTATAATAAAACAAATGTCCACTTTTAAGTTCCACCAACTCTTCACCTTTTCTTCTAACTTCACTGAGTCCTACAATGTCCCATTTGATCTTGTCTAGTTCCTCTTCCAATTCCTGAAGTTTTGCTTCAGAAGCAAGGGATCGTCCATTAAACGTAGCCAAGGTCAATAACAAACGGCAGCCTGGGCCATTCCAGTGATTCTTAGCACCCCCTGCTTTCATGCCACACTGACCGCTGCCTTGATCAGGAGCACTCCAGCACCTGGAGACTAGGGGCCATGGTTTCTGGTGTGTCAACATAATGGAGGAATTAGCCATAATTTCACCACGCTGGCTAGACGGGTTGGTGAATTAGCCCTCCCCTTCCGCCTTTCTATCCGTGCAGCAAATATTAATTTGCCACATAAATAGAAAGCTCAGCCTGCACCACTTGAAGGCGGGGTAGGACACTAGGTTACTGGCCTGGCCGGTTCCACACATCGTCACATACGTTCAGCGTGTGGGTCTCCTTCCAGTTAGATACCAGCAACCCTTTTGCAGGCCATATATATATATATATAGTTAATATTATCATGTAATACAATAAAATTACATTTATTTAAAAATTATGGACTTTGTGTTTAAACAATGCTCCTGGAAATTCTTGAAATTTTTTGCAGTTGCTCCTGAAAAAGTTTTTTCATTGTTGACATGTATGTATGTGGAATTTTTCTCCATGCTCTAAAAACTGCATTTGATGAACAATGCACTTGATGGTGCACCTGCTATGAGTGATGTTGTATCACATTTGAAATTTTGTCTTTTACGACAGATGAATTGGCAACATCGCCTTGATAAATGAGGTGTTTTAAGATTTCTGACAATTTCTCAACTAAAGTGTTGGAATAATGAAATTTTGGAACATATAGGGTTCCCATGCAATGTGGAGAACTTAGAATTGTCAGGGAACTTGAAATCAGACCTAAAAGGTATTGAAAAACAAATATTTTTTTATCAAAATCTAAAAAGTCAGGGGAAAACTTTTTTAACTTTGATTTTGAATAGCTAAATCTCCCATGAATATGTAGCCATTTGCCCCTGTAACTGAAATTTAGTTGAGAATTTTGCTGGAAAAGTCAGGGAATTTACTGAAAAAGTCAGGGAAAAACCGGGAAAAGTAAGGGACTTTTTTCTCCAATATGAGTGGGAACCCTGAATATATCTCTTTATCTAATAGTGTTAACGGAACATGCCTTCAGCCTAGGTACAGAGTTTTTTTTAAAAAATAAAGACGTATGCACTAACTCCCTACAATTATTTTTGATGTGAATGCAATGGAATTTGTTAATCAATGTGTAGGTTTCCAATAGAGAAACATAGCAATTATGGGTGTTCATATCATCATTGAAATAAAAATAAACTTTGCTGCTCATAGTTTGTCGAGAACATGCATTATCAATCAGACTATGTTAAAGTAACCAGTTTCCTCTTTTCATCCAAAAACAAATCCTTGATTATGGAATATTTGTAAGGAAAAAATGCAAGATTTTTCTTAATTCCGAAATTCCTTAAGTGCAGTTCTGGCATTTCTGCTTTGTTGGTACAAAAGTTTAATGAGTGATACCTAATTAGGTAAAGTAAACACCATGACTTTCCCCTTCAAATATTTGTAAAAATGCTTTATGCTTCTTTTTCATACCCAGAATTCATCAGATAATCTGTGTAATATATAATAAGGAGAAAACGTTGTCAAATTTTATACTATTAGCATAATTTTAAATTACAAAAATTTTGCTTTTAAATCAAAACCACATACTCAGGGAAGTGTGTATATTAAATTTGGTTAAAATTTGTGCAATGGTTCTTTCTACAGAAAGTTCTGCATACCTTTTTTTAATGGTGATATTTCTTTACATGAATAATATGGATCTTTATCCTTTCCTTTATATATAGGTGTGAATTTTCTTTATGCTTAATTCATAGAGTGTGAATTGTCATAAAAGCAATACCACTACAACATTAATATAAAATTTGTAAAAATAATATACGTTATGCAGTTGTTCATTTACAAAACTTCAAATATGGAATGAAAGAAATATTTATAAATGAGAACGTGAGAAACCAAGTTTAATAATGTCTTATATGCTTTGCTTGTCAGTATTGTTTTATAGATGATTTATTTACCATGATGAACATTTTTAAACAGATTTTAAAAGGTGTGCAGTACCTTCACACTTAAAGTCCTATGTTGCTTTTGCACTATCGTATTGAATATGATCAATCTTTTACGGGCATATGAAATTCGTAACCAATATAAATATCTTCAATACTTTAGGGCTAATTGTTTGAAATTCCTTCTGTAAATACCCAAAGCTATTAGCATTCTTATTTAAGGCTATCTGTCTTTTTTATTGTCCATTTAATATATGGGGGAAAATGATTAATTTCTATTTCCAAAAGGTAAATGTGGAATATTGTTTTTTACTACTACTGAACATTAGTTTTCGAAGTGGCTGTTCTTCAATTACATAATAATAGTTCTTTATTCATACTTATTAAAAGTACTAATACTTTATGGTTACTGTACAAAATTTTCCCTTAAGCATGCTTCTGTTTATTTACTTCATGACATTAAAACAGTAAAGCCATAAACACATATAATTTTTTTATGTGCATAGAACAAGTATGCTTTTGCATAATGGTTTAATAAATGTTTTTCTATTGTGAAGAAGCTCCAAGTGAAGTTTTAGTGTATATGTGTATAGATACCTTTTTATTAGGATTATGATTGCTCCTTAATTATTATATTAATTAGTATTATTGTAAAACAAATACAAATCTAACTGTTCATAGACAAATCATTTTGATCTTTAATAATTATTTTAAACAAGAGAAACCTATCATGCCCTTTTTAAGAAGCTTCCATAATTGCAATCTTTATTTAAAGATTATATTTAAGAATTTTTTAAAGACCTTTATTCAAGATTTTATTCCAAAATGTGCACGATTGATGATTTTATTTTTTTAGTAGTCGGCGTACAAGTGGGATAATTTCTCCAAGTGAAATTCCAGATTCCCCAACATCAGAAATGAAACCATCTGTTTCTCATTTTACTGATAAGGCACCAGATGCTGAATCACTTGGTATACCAAGACCTCGCCCTGCTTGGCCATTAGGTATTAGTTCAACTTCAAAAACCTTTCAACCTATTTCACCAGGATACTGTTCACCATCTAAATTCCGTGAAGAACCTATAATGGAAGCTGTAATTAAAAGGGTATAGTAAATTTTATAACTTATTAATGAAAGTAATACACCTTGTTTCAATTATGAAATTTAAAATATTGCATCTTTTTTAAGATATTTATCGTGTGTATATATGTTTGTCACACTGTAATACACAAAAGTATATTTTGCAAATTTCCGACATAAAAATTAGATTGTTTCATTGTAAAATGATGTTAATATATACAGGTCAACCAAAAGTCCGTGTCAACTTTAAAAATTCAGAAGAAAAGAAAACAAACTCATTGCATTGAAGTGTGGTTTGTGCACTAAATATTGTCTAGATGTTTTGTTTTTTAACACAATAAAGCACTTTTGTTCAAAGATCGCCGATAGGTGGCACTGGCCCTAATACATCCACTAGAAGTATGCAAGTAAAGCTGTTATAATAGAGCTAAGTACTTGATGGGTTCTTCATTCAATTCGTTAATAAACTAAATGTGAAGAGCAAGTTTCTGCAAAAATGTTAATTTTGCCAGAACAAGCTTTGTTAGTGAAATTGTATGACACAGTATTTCATTGTTTTCAAATGCGTAAAGTGCTACTCATCGGTGACCTTTGAGCTAAATTTTTATAATGTCAAAAACAAAATTAAAAAAAAAAAAAATTCACATACGAAACAGAACAGAACAATAAACTCCCTTTCCTAGACGTTCTTGTACACAGATCTCACGATAACTCAATCTTCACCTCAGTTTACCGTAAACCCACACATACAGACAGATATCTCGATTTTAAATCGCATCATCCAACATGCCACAAAGCTTCCGTTGTTAAAACATTAAGTCTTAGAGCGAATTCTCACTGCAGTAATGAAACACTTTCAAACACAGAAACAAAACACATACACACGGCACTTAAAAATAATGGATACCCTAAACGATTCATTCTCAGAAACTGTAGACCCAATAGTACATCTTTAAACAATACATCTCACACCCGCATATCTATTCCATATATTCACGGCATTTCCGAAACAATCTCTCGCATCCTTAAAGAGGCAAATATCCAAACATTCTATTCCCCTGTCACAACACTTCGCAAACAACTTACAAAAGTTAAAGACCCAGTTCCACCAGAAGATCTCACAGGCGCCATATACCAAATACCATGCAAAGACTGCAACAAACATTACATAGGACAAACAAAAAGAATGTAAGATATTATTACCCTTCACAGGGATAACACAATTGCCAAATAATGGTCAACACAGAAAAGCCTCCGGGGCGAGATTTTTGTGAGTTTTTCGTGGGGGAATTTATTAATTAATTAATTTATTATTTGTATTAATTAATTAAAAAATTATTGTATATGAAAAAGAATGATCAAAACAAGAAAAAAAGAACACAAACAAGCACTCGCGAAAGGAGACATAGCCTCACGTCTGGCAGAACACGCTTTACAACACGGACACGAACCCGACTGGGACTCAACAAAAATACTACACCGTCACATCACAAACAAGAATAGTAGACTCTTCTTAGAATCTTGGGAAACTTACAAACTACACGGGAAAGCCATTAATACATCACAACCACTTCCAGAAACTTACAAACAACTCTTACTCTGAAATGTATGGGATTTTCCCAACATTAGGTACCCCACAGTACAGGTTTCTCATTGGTTCCCATTGGGTTTTTCCATTCTGCGGGACTACTCTGATGAAGGGTTTTCCAGAAATTTCAAGTATAAAAAGAGACAGAAACATAACATCGTCATTACTCCTGATGAAGGACTGCTGCTGATGCGTCCGAAAGCTTGAGTGATCTTTTTCATTGCTATTTTACCAGTGTTTAACCTTTTTATGTAATTTCCTCCCTGGTACCCTGTATTTTATTTCTATTAAAAAATAAACACATATAGATAATATTTATCATGCAAACTGACTTCAATGCTTTATTATTTTTCCTTTTTATGAATTTTATATTGATTTTTGATTGACCCTATATATATATATAAAATATATAAAAGCAATATTATGAAGGAAATTCACAGAGTTAGTGAATTCAGCGCAAGTGCATTTGAAGAAACAGTTTTATCCTGAATCAGAAATTGCCCTTGTGTCTAAAAAGAAAGGTCTTCAACCATGTATTACACCAGTTTTTTTTTGTTTTTTTTCAATAATCTCTCCTTTTTTTTCGATAATCTTTTATATTAGGGTGTAATCACTCCTATGTTTGTTACTATTTTTTTTTTTAAAAAATTGGCTTCGGTCCCTGCTAGTATCACGCCCAAGTTACTTGGCATCTTGAGGAAAATGGCATAATCTTTAGCGATAAGTCGTGCTTTTGTATTCTTGCTGATGATGGTCGATTATAGGTATGGAGGAGATATGGTCAGTGAGCTGATTCTAACAACATTTGTGAGTGCCACGTAGTTTATCTACATTAAGAGGATAAGGTGTCATCAGCAGTAATAGTCAGAACACCTCTAATTCGCTTTAGGGGTACCTTTATGTCATGTCGATATATTCAAAGGCATTGTAGACTGTTTTCTTACTGCACCTTTAAGATTGTCCAGCAGCCGTTATCCAACAAGATAATGCATGGCGTCCTACTACACACACGACCATACAGTTTCTGAAAATTGTCCAGGTGCTTTCTTGGCCATCACCACTGGCATACACAATGGCGTATTGATGGGGGCTGTTGTAACACCCTCCATTACAGTGAAATTTTGTATATTTAATATAGGAATATATGAGTTGTAGCTCTGTAACCCTTCCCATTAAGCCTATAACCCCCTTATGAACTTTCTGTGTAAGCATATGGCCATCACATTCACTAAATCTGTCTCATATTGAACAACTTTGGAATAACATAGGCAGGCATGTTAGTGCACTTATTCCACAATGTAAAAATGAAGATGAAATATAGGATCTTGTTAATACCACCACATAGTCATAAATTGATCAGACCATCAGTCAAAGCGTTAGAGGCTCAGTGCTCTGTAATATAGCTACATGCATCACCTAACATGGTGTCCATATCACATATTGAATCACTGCAGGTAATCCTGTATTTTTAATCATTTGTTAATAGTATACATATATATGTATTCTTAAGTTTTGACTCATTTCCAATATTCATTCATGGTGTTGTATTTATTCTATCACACAGTATAATATATAAATGATTCAAATAATTGGGCATTATTTCCAAAAGTTGTACTAATTTTAACATTTCTCAGTTAACAAGTATAATATGTGTATTTTTATTTTCCAATGAGCAACAAATGCCTTTCATCTTCCTTTTTCTGAATACTAATTCTAGTTAGCTATTTTAAGTTTGAAAATGAGACTTTTTATAAAACTAACTGGAATTCAAATCATCTATAGATTTGAGCCACATCTTAAAATATGTGAATTGTATTAAATGAAATTCAATTAAGTATACAATTTAATTTATATATATGAATATTAATAATCTTTTGATTTAATTTCAAATTTTTCTATAGCTTCTAATTTATTTTTCATATATGAAGTAATTATTAAACGAAAATTCAGTTATAACATATTGCAATACATTGAAAGATTTCAAAATGTTGTAAGCACTAAAGATTGATAGATATGTGTGTGTGTGACTTAAAAAATATAACATACTTTATCCCTTTTTATGATGAAGTTTATTTATTTGCATTTTTGATGATTTACAGAGCCCACACTCATCTGAAAATGATGATGATGATGAAAATGATAAAGATACTATATCTTATATAAATGTAGGCCTTCCAAATAATAGCAGTATAGCTCTTGAGCATAACAACAGTAAACTTCATAGTCGAGTGAATAACCTCAGTTCAAGTTTTTCTTACGTACGTAGTGGTATTCCAATTAAGTCAAACAATGTTCGTTTAACTCAGTCAGTACCAAATGTATCTAGATCTGCAGTTCTTTCAAGCTGTGCAACAGCATCTATAGCTTCTGAATCAGAAAATACATCTGTAAATACTTTTGAATCTGGCACCTCATTTCGAAGGCCAGGACAGTTTGAAGTGTGTGATGACAATGATAATTTACTTTTTCAGTATCAATCATCTAGTCATATTCAAAATAATGTGGATATTCAAAACGTTCTTCAAAGAAATTTACACTATAAACCAATTGCAAAACAATGTGATAAAGTCATTGACTCTGCAGGGTTGGAATCCTCTACTGTGCCACAATTTAGTCATGGATTTAAAAAGTATACTCCACATCAAAATAGGCACAAATATCAGGGTAATATGTTTAGAAGTGAATATCATACAACTGAAAACCATGAATTGCCAATATGTGATATTAGCACAAGTATCGGAAATCAAAGTTCTCAAAATAACTTCTTACAAAAAACATATTCAGCAATTAAACCTTCTATCACCAGTGAAAATTCTGAAGGTATTATTCAATCTTCTCAAGATAAAAGGAAAGGTAATTTTATAATTGTTTGTATATATATACAGTGAAACCTGTCTCAGGCGGAAACTCAGGGGACCGGAAAAAATTCCGCAGTATGCAGGTTTCCGCCTTATGGAGGTTACATGCAAAACAAATACATACATAGTTAAATTCAGTGGTGAGAGATGACTGGATATGCTATTGTTTTTATTTGTCTTATCTTGCGAAATTTAAGATTATATTTATTTTCCTTTTGATAAAAATATTTATTTTATCACTGCATTTTATTTTTATTAATTTTAATTTTTGCACTATTTTGTGGGTTTAGTAGTTACGATCAATATGGTGCAAAATTTCATGCTAACTATACATGCTTATTCTATACAAAAAGTCTATTATGTAAGCTTAAATTGTAACGATAAAGTACCTCCCTTGTAAAGATAATGATTCCCTTGTATAAAGATACTCTTCCTTGCGGTGGGTTTATCCATGAATTGATAAAGTCGATATGAGTGACTTTTCGTTCTGGTTAATAATGAACGTTTTTATTTAAGAAGTGGGTGGCACTGGCATACGTAAGAGGGGTCGATTATGATTGTAACCCCCATTGCGATGAAATTGTATATAGTATACATGTAAATATAATGGCATTCTATATCTGTAAAATCTCTTTTGTTCGCCATCCCCCACTTTGCTATTTGCATTGTATTACAACCCTCTTTCCTCTTCCTGCCGAGAAAATTTCCTTTCTGCCAGCGATTTTCCGCTTTATGAAGGCTTTTCTCTTTGCGGGGACTAAATAGTGCTTTCCGCTTCCGCGTTAGACAGTTTCCGTAGCTAATGTTAACTACCATTGACTTTTGAAGGGACCGTAAAAAAATTCCGTGTTGAGCAAGTTTCCGCTTTATGTAGGTTCCGCCTAAGACAGTTTTCACTGTATTACAGAATTATATATTTTTACTGTTTTGAAGATGCTAATTACATGTTTTTCCCTATTAGACGTGCAAAAGTTAGAACAATAAAGGCAAACATTTTAATCAACGTAATTAAAAATTTCCACATCCTGTTTCAGACTAAAAGTTTATATCTGTCTAAAAGAAAGAAAAAGTCCACCCTCTATAGCTTTTTTTACATATTTTTTTTCATCCAGGAAATATAAAAGTTTCAGTAAATTACAAGTTATTAATTTAAATGTTATATTATAAATTGATTGGTCTTGAGTTAAAATCTAAGTGGCTTAGAAATTTTTAAGTGTATATTTCATAGATTATGTGTGTGTACCCATTAGTCCTATATAAGAAAGACAACCCTGTTGGCAATCTTATAATGTTAAAACCTAATAAGGGATGAAACGATAAAATCAACATTAATAGAAAAGCCAAGCTTTGATTAACACAAAATTGCACATGAAGGTAGCAAATGTGTTTATGCATTTAACAAAAAAACAAAGATGAAAAAAATATTTATTTTTTGTAAGTTATATGATAACGTCGCATTTGGGTTATTAACAAAATTATGTTTAAAGGCAAATAAACCAAACAAAACTTACATTAATATGGTATGTGACCATCCTGGACCTTTACACAAACTTTACAATGATTTTCCATGCTTTCAATGAGGTGATGAACCATCGCAGATACAAGCAATGGCCATTCCTCCATTAGGGAAGTTTTCAACTCTCTGAGACTGCCTAGAGGAGGTAAACATGCATAGACAGCATGCTCAAGGACATCCCAAATGTTTTCATGGGATTAAGATCGGGGGAATATACAGCCATTTCATACGAGAAATGCCCTTACCTTTTAGATACTCATCAATGATGTTGGCTCCATGGAGATGGGCATTATCATCCATAAAGAAGAAATCGGAATCAACTGCTGCAATGTAGAATCTCACAATGGAGTCTAGGCCTTCATCCGGATACTGTGCAGCTGTCACAGAACTGCCTTTAAAGATATGCAGCTCTGTGCGATATCTCATTAAAATTTCATCCCACATCATAACGCTGCCACCCCTGAATGTGTGATGTTCGTTGATGTTCTTGGTCTGATTGCATGTGCCTCGTTCTCTCCATACCCTTACACATTTATCTTCTGATTCCAAGGCAGATCTGGACTTGCCTGTGAACAGGACATTGCACCAGTATGAATTCAATTGACAAGTTTATAACACCACTTTAATCTTTCCTCTCTGGCTTGGATGGTTAGTAGAACACAAACACATGGCACTCGGGTGTGCAATCCCTTCATGTGGAGCCTTCGTCGCACAGTACTGGGAAATATTGACTTACCAAGTGCCACTGAAACCATTGATGTAGCAGTTGTAGGGGTCATTCATCGATTTCGTTTGGCTACTATAGCAATATGCCGATCATCAGAGTGGGTGGTAACCCTTGGATAACCGGGTGCAGATCTCTAGACAACTGTTTGATTTGTTTAGAGTTGTTTCTGTAATCGAGAAATTACCAAATGATCAATGACAAAGAAAATAGTGACGTCTTTTATTGACCTACCTGCTTCAATGCGTTCGACAGCATGCCAATGCTCACTATCTGCTATTTACCTTCTTTCAGCTATAGAAACATGAATCTTCAAAAATAATCGTACAAAAGTTATAAACACTTTATACCAGCATTTAAATGCACCTCCTCAAATCTGTGAAAATGTTGGTGTCTTCAGTGACTGCCTAGTTAGCATATATTCGGACAGTCAATCATGATTGGATGTAACATATAATATTTATATACTGCCATCTACATCTGCAATGATTTTCAGCCACTTAAATTCAGATACACTTTTGGAAATTGAAAATTTGCATCGCATGCATAACTTTTGGAAGCTAGTGTATATATAGTGACCCATAACAATGGTGCTACCTTTATTAACTTTAATTCTTCTCAACGGGAAAAGTTTGTTGATGTCTAATTTTATAGATTTTGAAAATGATCTTTCTATACCATGAAGAATCCCATGGTAAAAAATATAAAACATTCTTTTACCCTCTTTCAGTTCAAATTGTGCCCTGTGTATTATCATAAAAGAAGCTCATTAATTCAATCATGATTCCAACAAGACTAGAATTGATTTTTTGGAAATAAAACTGAAGATATTGCGAATTGAATTTCAACGCCATGTATCAAATGCATTGGATCTCGTAGCCTCTCCTGGGTGAAAACCAATTAAAATTTTTGTAAAGGTCATTAATTATGGAACAGATTTAAAAAAGAAACATGGAACATTTGATACTTAAACACGGTTCCCTCACACCTGGAGAACCTAGAAAACCTGGAATTGTCAGGGAATTTGAAATCGCTTCTTCTCTCAAAATTTAATAACAAAAAAAAAATTATTTTCACTCGTATATGTTGCCATGGAGAAAGTACAAATATGAGACATATTTTAGAAAAACCAGCTTACAAAACATTATTAACAGTTTATAATAATGTGAAATAAAATACCCACATAAAACTCTACATTTTAGAAAAATAAGCTGACAGTGTTGCCACTCAATTATATGAAATATCAATAATAATAAATGATGATGAAATAAAAATAATATAATAAAAGACAATAATGAAATAAAGAATGATGTAATAAATTGACAATAAGGGGCCGTTCAAATATTACATAAGCATATTTTGGCCATTTTATACTCTCCCTTGTAGAAAATAAGCAATGCCCCCTCATGCTTACGTAAGATTTCGGTTCTCTAATTGGTTGGTACAAGTTTTTGAAATGAGAATGCAATATGTGAGATGCAAATTACAGTACTTATTTTCATTTTTTGTTTTTTTTTTGTAATATTGAGTACTTGTTCGTAAGTATGTTATCATATTAAACACTTATTTAGAAACAAAGTAATTGCAACAAATTATCTCACTTTAAAAAGTTTTAACATTTTGTTAATTGCTATTTTGATGGCATAAGAAAGTATTTTGTTACATTTTTATTGTTAATATTTCTTACGTTGTAAGCAACTAGTGTAATATATAAGAAATGGATTTAATAAAATACATTTATTAAAAATAATACATTTATGATAATTTAAAAATAGTAAAGCCGGGTAGAGGGGGCTCCCGAGCTTAGGAAGGTTGAAAGCCACTGGTTTAAATAATTAAGTATTTAACTGCGATTACGCTTATTTTATATTTGATATCTTCTACTTGCAGTGTGTCATGCATTCAAGTATTGCAGTTCTGTTAGGGCAGTTGTCAATTTGTGATTATGTGTTAGTACTATTATTTTTTGTCTTATGTAAGCATGGTTCAGACTCCCCCTTGTCAGTAAAAAAAAGCAAATGTCAACCCCCCCTCCCCCAAAGATGCTTATGTAATACTTGAATGGCCCCTAATGAAATAATTTAAAATTCACTAATTTACATTTGAAACATAATGCAAAAAAATTGTAATGGTTTGTATGGATTCTACCTTATTAAAATCATTTCCAACATTAATATTCAAAATTAAATAATTAAGTTGACTTTATGTAAGAACTTTAGAGGACACCACTTGGAAATGCATGGCTTAATGGTTTGAGTACAGGTCTGCAAACTATTAGCTATAGGATTTGGGGATAGTGGTTTAAACCCCACTACGGGCTGCTGTGGGGAACAAAATTTCTGGCAGAAAAATGTTGCAAAATTTCATGATGCTTTCTCATAACAAAATTTAATCATGCTTTTCATGGTGATTTTTACAGCTTAGCATCAGTAAGAGCATTTTCAACATCAAATACTTTAATATCACTTAAAAACAACTAATACATAATACATGGGTAGGCAATCCATGGCATGCATGCAAACTACGTTTGGATGGCACACAGGGTGACTTTAGAATAAAACCCATTATAAAGAATCCCCTCCCCCACTAAGAGCTTTTTATTCTCTAAATTGATTAATTATTAATTTGTGTCCTTTTAAATTACTAATCATATTTTCTTTTCTTAACTAATTAATTGATCTCTTAATTTTCATTAACAGTTAGATGGTAAACTAAACTTTCACAATTTGTGTGAGTGTAGACTGGCATGCAGAAGCTTTCCCAATAAACATACCACTTGTTTCATTCTTCTATCGATCACCATTTTCAAGTCATTTAATTTTAAAGTTGGGGAGTCCTTCATGCATGGGTGCCGTTAGTGGGGGGGGATGGGGGACCCATCCCCTCCAATGTTGGTATTAGGGTTCCATATCTCCCTTCAATTTCAAACAAAATGCCTTTTACTGGTATATTGTCACCCCCAATATTTTTATGTCGTCGGCGCCGATGTCTTTGTGAAACACCCTGTGTAAGCATACATATGTGAGTATGAGTAAATGAAATGTATGAACATGTTAGTATCTATTTATGAATAAATGAAATGTATCAATGTATACACTGGTGCCCCCATGGGTGGTTATGGGTTAACCACCTCCCAAGAGACTGAAAAAAAGTGCATAAATTGTACATGTCCAAAATAGAACCTTTTACTCTGGATTAGATATCTTTATCTATCCACAAACTTTTTTTGCACGTTGGGTTCAGAACGCAGGATAAAAGAGGGAGGGAGTTTAGCAGATTTTTTATAGGAAGGTGTGGAAGTCTGAGTAGAAGAGTCATTTTCGGCCATTCCATTTTAACAGAAAATGCCAACACCATGTGTGTTTTACATATGAGTACTTTTTAATCGTGGAATGAAAATCTCTTGTTTTAGACACTGTGGCATTCTCTATAGGTTGTGTTTGTGTGATATGGATAAATCCAAGAAGCCGAAGATACGCCGGGACCTTGTAAATCTCCAGTTCTAAATGTGGAAAAGCCTTCCAATATTAAGTGCTATTTTTTTCACTGACACTTTTGAAGACAGAAGCTTTCGTTTCTGTCTTCAAAACTGCCAGCAAGAATGCTTTGGAATTTGAGATTCCAGTATTAAAGCCAAGAACAGCCAGCAGGCAGACCATGCGAAATAACATTCCTGCAAACAGTATAGAGAAATACTATAGGAGATCAGTATTTATTCCATTTCTCGATGCCTTTATCTCCTCTCTTCAGTTAAAATTCACAAAACAAAGGTATTTTACATACATATATGTCCTTTCTGATGAAGCTGGCAGAAGAGGGCATTATTGGTTGCTTTGCAAACCTTGCAGATTTTCATGACCTAAGTGCCAACGTTGAGGGTAAACTAAAACTTTGGCATCAAAGTTTGGCTTCGACTATAGCCAAACCAAAGAGTGCCATAGCAACCATTCCTACGTGCAATAATAACTTGTTCCCAGTTATTAGTGAGCTTCTTCAAATAATGGCTACACTACCAGTTACAATTTGTATTCCAGAGGAATCGTTCTCAGCTTCTAAGGTACTCAAGATGTATCTTAGGAGTGGTACCAGTGAGGAAAAATGAATGGAGTGACACTGATGTACATTCATGATAATGTACAACTATCTATTGGGGATATTTTAGATGATCTGGCTGAAAAGCCAAGGAAGTTTGAGATATGACTGAATTAATGCTTTAACCCCTTGATGCACACAAGGAAACTAGATGTTATGTAAACATGAAAAGTGTGTAAATACCTTCTCTAGACTTATAATAAATACAAGGGTGAATCAAAGCCTTTGCCCCTATTTTTTTTAGTCAAATTACGGCTGTAAATGCGAAGTCAACATATCCATTCCCAGCGGTGGATCTTTCTTGGATCGGCTCGGCCTTATCTGCCAGTAGTTCTATGGCACGGTGCTGCTGTCAGTTGTTGAAGACGGCGGTTGTGCTTCACACGTCCACGGTGTACGAGCAACGAAGCGTGATTCGTTTTCTATGGAGCAAGGAACGAACGCCCATCGAAATCCACAGGGAAATGCAGCTCACGTATGGTGAAAAGTGTCTCGCTTTGGGAAGTGTGAGATGGTGGTGGTGTGAGTTCGCAAAAGGCCGTGAAGACTTGCATGACAATGAGCGTTCGGAGAGGCCGCGTTCATCGATGACTGACGACAACATTTCCCACGTGGATGTAATGGTGAAAGTGGATCGGCGTCTGCACCTCAAGGACATTTCCCGGGAGCTTGACATTTCATATGGGAGTGTTTACGACATCGTTCACGGGTTCTTCGGGTTCCGGAAGATTTCATGTCGGTGGGTGCCAAGGCAGTTGGACGACATGCTAAAAGGCAAGCGAAGGATTGCTTCACTGAATCATCTACAACGGTATGCCGAGGAGGGTGAAAATTTCCTAGACCACATTGTTACCGGCAATGAAACATGGATACTGCATTTCATGCCGGAATCGAAGCAGCAGAGCATGGTGTGGAAACATCCGGGTTCGCCTCTGACAAAAAATTCCGTTCAGTGCCATCTGTTGGGAAAGTGATGTTAACGGTCTTCTGGGATCGCCCTGAACCGATCCTGCTGGATTTCATGCCACAAGGTGCAACCATCAATGCCGACAGTTATTGTTCCACACTGTCACGTCTGACATCATGCGAAAGCGCTGAGGGATCCTCAATGTGGACAACATGGTTATCCTCCACAACAATGCGAGGCCACATGTGACAATCAGAACCGCCGACAAGCTCCGGTCATTTCACTGGGAGAGTCTGGACCACCCACCATACAGTCCGGACCTCGCCCCTAGTGATTTCCACGTTTTCGGTCCGCTGAAGAAGTTCCTGGCAGGACAGCGATTCACGTGCAACGATGAAGCCAAGACAGCAGTCCGACGGTGGTTCCACAGTCAGCCGGACGAATTCTACCACAGGGGCATCTCAAATTTAGTGCTGCGATGGGACAAATGTCTGAACCGGTGTGGGGACTATGTGGAAAAATAGTGTAAGGTACGTAGAATAGTACGTATATTTGTAATTACCTGTATGTACCTTATTTTGGCTAATAAAAAATAGGGGCAAAGACTTTCTGATTCGCCCTCGTAGTAAATGATAAATTTACATCCAAAATATTTGTTGTTTTTTCGGAATTTTTTGGGACATATGTGTCCCTATGCTAAAGGGTGTAAAGTATCTATGTAACCAAAATCCATTTGGTAAAGATTTTTAGAAATAAATTAGTCTCAAATAAGTCACAAGACCACCACTGTTACAGCTAAACAATCTACAAATTAAAAATATCCCTTATTTCTATTTTATTTATTCATGGAATTCTGCAAAGCAATTCCTTTCAGATGTGAAACACAGATGAACATCGCAGATTGTGTACTTATTGTTTGTGAGGTTTTCAACACGCCTTTTAGCACAACACATCTTTTATGGATATCTGCTTTCGCCATGGTATGAATAGGAGGTTGTCCATGCTTTCCAAGGTGACTTGTTTGCTTTTTTGTTTGAACAGTAGTGTAGACGGCCCTCTGCCTTGAGAAAAAATTTTCAATGAGATTTCACGCTAATACCTGGCGAAATTCAAGAGATGACAGGAGGGACTGCATTGTAAGGTTATTTTTATGCAATTTCATATAAGTTATATATGCATTATTGACAGAAATATCCAACATATTAAAGAATATGTGCAGATAATATTTTGAATTTTCTGTCAATTTCATAGCAAACTTTACATTGGTCCATTAGGTCTACACTGCCCATATTTTTGTTGTACTTTGTGACTATCTGTGGACAGTTCACGTTAATTTTTTCTGGCTGATTCTGCTTTTCATCATTTTACTTTCGACGTTGGTACTGGAGACAAAAAATTTGTCAAAAGATGAACAGCTCTGTTATCCATCCACTTCACATGGGATATTCCCTTGCAGCTGACATAATATATTTCTCCTCTTTTCATGGTTTTGTCCTCAGGAAGGTTTTTTATATGTTTTCTGTTGGTGAAAACTGTTCCACTAGCTTTAACATTAGTTTGTGAGTAGGTGAGTTGAAAAAATTATCAAAATAAACTTCACACCCCAAGAATTGGATGGCTTTGGTAAGTTGAAGAACTATAGATTCACGTAGTCCAATTTCAGATCCATGATTTTTTCTTCATGTGTATAAATCAAATTCAAAGAGGTAACCAGTCTCAGCATCACAACGGTACCACATTTTGAACCCCTACCTAACCAGTTTACTTTTTATAAATTTTTTCATGTGCTCATCAATTGATTGTGTTTTAGATGCTGATAATGCATTTTGGAAACTTGCATTTATTAAATCAATCACTGGTCTTACTTTATAAGCACGGTCATATTTGCGGTCTTTTGTTTCAGGTTGAATGGCATTGTTAGAGAAGTGCAAGTTTCTTCTATTTCCTCAAATCTAGTTAGAGGCATTACATTGGCTATGTAAGAAATACCCACATCTGGTTCAGTTGACCAATAGCTCCTCAATGTAAGCAAAACATGGTATCCCATCACCAAATTCATCCCAAGAACGGCTTTCATTTCTTCACTATCAATGGTGAATACCGTTCCACTCTGTTCTGAATATCTAATAGACTCTGGGGTGATAATTTTATTGATCAGAATATCAAAATCACTAACTGCAGTGAAGATATCAATTAGTGTTATCCCTGACGGCAAATTTGTGATAATTTGAACTTTACCATATTCGTGTTCTGGATTTTCTTCAAACACATTTGGTATGTAAGAACATTTCCAGGCAAAAGCTGGAGGCATAGGAATTGTTGTTATTAAACCCTCAGAATCTGGTGTATCCTCATCATCCGCAAGGCTGTATTCTTTTGATGTAGAAGGTTGAGAATTATCAATAAGGTTGAGGATTATCAATGTTGACCAATGAGATGCCTTCATCGATATCTTGTGCAATGAACTCCTGGTCCTCTTTATCTAACTTCAAACCATCCTCATCGTCACTATTTTCAGCATATAGTAACCCAACAATTTCAGTTTCTGAGAGCTAAAACTCTCGATGGTGATTTCTTGACATTTCTGAAAGGAGATCTGCGCGCATTTACAAAAAATATTCAAAATAATAATTTCTCATAAATTACTATTATATCTAATTTATTAGGTGAAATTAACATTAAGTTTTAAATGAATTAAATAATGGTAAAATTGTTATGTGAAGTAAACAAAACAACCTTGTTTTTTTGCGATGTACTGCATGATTAGTATAATGATAAATCCGATATATGATTTTGAATATGAGGATTATAATTCCTTATTTATAATTATTATTAAATTTTTATGAATTGGATTTTTAATAATTAATTCATTAATAATATTTAAAAATTTTATTAATGAAATATAACTGATAAAAGAAAAAATGAATGAAATGTTGAATAACTATATGAGAATGCGGAAAATTACTATTGAGTTCTATCTTGTCTCAAAATAAAAGAAATCTATTGCTTTATTGCTTAAATTAGATGATTATTAAAGATTAAAGAAGCATTTATTTCTTTAATATTATTCATTATTATACTAAGTTTAAGCAAAAAAAAAAAAAGGAAGAAAAACGTGACTATAAAGCACTTAAAATGTTCCTTCGAAGCACATAGGGACACACACGTCCCTTTTACTCTTTCCGTAATTTAATAACTTTTTTCAAATGTGACTCTTAAAACTAATAATAAATACAATTATTTGCTTATCTAGAAAGACTATGCACTCAAAAAAGTGAAGAAAAACATCGTATTTTTTTATATTTGTTATATATGTATTTATATATTATAACAAGGGACTTTCAAACCTTTCCAAAGGAAGGATGCCAAAACTCTGATTTTGATAAGACTTCCTGTTTACATAAATCATGTGATTAAAGTTTGTAACTTCCCAGATGGTTGACAGAACATTCATGATCACATACGTGTACGCATAACCTCCCTCGCTAAGCACAGTTGTTTTGAAATAAAGCATTATCTAGTCTAAGGGACACATATGTCCCATGTACGTCAAGGGATTAATGTAGCAAGAATTTGAAATTAACTTGCTATGTTCTGTATTTTAATGTCAAGATTTTTTGCAGATTTATTTAAAGACAGTTTCTTTGATTTTGAACCGTGACAGTCAGCTGGCAAGAAAAATATTTTCAAATTCATCTACATGATTAACGTAGGACCTTGCACTCTTAGGGGCCTCAGCAAAATAAAACTTGGTTAACAACTTAAAGATACTGACAACTTAATTGTTCATTGACAACTTAAAAATATCAAAAGCATATCTAAAAATGAAATAAATATTTTCTGGTATAATTAATATTGTAGGACACGGTACCTCTTTTGATCTTTCTGTTTTTCAACACTCTGGATAATATACTTGAGGAAATATTCTTTTGCCTCTTAAAAAGGGGGGGTGGAAGTCACAAACCCTAGCACCAGGACTGCCTTAATAGATCTTACACCCCCCCTTTAGAAAAAAATTGTGTGTGCTAGTTATGTATGGGTATCCATATATTAGATGTCATGTAAAAATACTTAATAATAATGAAAACTAATAGTAGGCTGTTTGAAAATGCATCTATTGTAATTAGCAAAAATGTGAAAAGGCATGAAATTTACTGTATTTCATGAGGTTATCAAACCATATATTTTTAATAATTGTTGAATTGTATTTGTAATTTAAAAATTAGATTGTGTACTTTTCAGGGAAATCATAAAAATAATAAGCAGTAAAAAACAAAAAATGAGTGAAGTAAAGCAATTGATCACCATGAGCACATTTTAAGAATGATAAATTTTTTGCAATTATCTATACTACAATTTTTGTATTCGATTTTGAAAGTAATTTCCTCAACAGTTTTGAATTTTCCTGGATTATGATTGGTATTACGACACTCATATATTCATACAGTTTCATTTATTCATGCTCATATATTGATACATTTCATTTATTCATGCTCATATATTGATACGTTTCATTCATTCATACTCATGTATTTGTAAATTTCATTTATTCATACTCATATGTTGATACATTTCATTTGTTCGTACTCATGTATGTATGCTTGCATATTCATGTTTTTCTTTTCCTTATGTGATGATATATGGACAAAAAAGATGTAAAAGAAACTTGAAGGGTTGTGGTTATGAAATAAATATTTGAAACAAATCTGGCCGACTCATCTAAGTTAGAGCCAGAGGCACCAAATATCCATCATGAATAGTTAATTTTTCTATTTCATCCATTAAATACAATAATCCTTCATAATTGTATTGATTTCAAAAGTGTTTTTGTCACATACAGTGTGATTAAAAAATACCAAACCTTGCATAAAAAATTGTCATATGAATTTAGTGGGAAAATGATTCCATATTCATTATTAATAAGAAAGCCAAACATCATCAATTCCCATAAGTGCAATGAACAACGGAAAGTATTCCTTTGTAAATTCATTTATTAATTGAATTAAGAACTCACCGAGCACTTGGCTCTTTTATAATAGCTTTATTTGCCTACTTCTTGTGGGTGTATTTGTGTCAGCATATGTATCGATAAATTTTGAAAAAAAAATTTTTTTATTCCGTCAAAGAAAAAAAAATGCCAACATTCAGACAAGACTTATCATGCAAACCATACTTCAATGATTTTTCCTTTTTATGATTTTTTAAAGTTCACACAAACTTTCGTTTAAGCCTGTATCTATATATATAATCATAAATAAACCTGTCATTTTTATTTTTTCAATGTCCTTGGCTTAGAGGAAAAAAATAGTTTCTCAAATTACTTTAAATCTATCTAATCAACTAATTTTCAATTATTTTTGTTAGTCCATTTTTATTACATGCTTGTTATCTACTGAATTTAATTTCTAAAAACATTTGGTTTTCTATGTAATAAATATAATACGCAATAATAAAAATAGGTGTCTTAGTTTTGCAACTATTAAGGAAATTGTTTATATTTAGTGCATTTACTTTTCAGGAAAAGTCAAGACTTCAATACCACAAATGGTCAAACCCTGGCATTCTAATTTTGACAGTGAAGTTCATCCAAAGCAATTACAGATAATGTCTCAGAATCTTCCTGTGTATAAAGGTTCATTTGCTGTACATCAAGATATAAATAAGGAAAACCCTGAGATTACTGATTTGGGGACAAATGCTGAAGATTCTCGAATTATTAGTACTATAAACCAATTTAGTGATGCAAGTTCACCAAGTGCAGATTCTGAAGTGTCATCCGCAGAACTATTACAAGAATGCATTGCAGCTGCAAGAGTTTCAAAAATTAATCGCAGCAAAGCTAAAAGGAACAAACAATCTGGCCATTCATTTGAAATTAAAGTATCTCCTGAACATTCGAGTGATGATGATAAGTTTAATGCTAGCCAAGGCCCGGTAACATTAGATTGTGTAACAGCTGTTCATTGGAGTGAAGAGGAAGAAAAGGGAAAAGAAGATGAGAGATCTCAAGAAAAAAATAGAGAATACCTGTTATCTACCAGCACTATACCAGATCTTCTTGAGGGTGCTGCCTGTCATGCAGATATAGCTGCGAAGAAAGGTTTGGAGGGGAGGCAGATTTTTAATGTTAAATCTAACGAAATAACTAAAGGTATGAGTGATTCGACTGAATTAAGAAAAGGTGCCTTTTTAATTGCTGCTGAGCTTGAAGAAATAGCTGATGACCATACTCATAGCAGTGCAAGTTGTTTTTCTGATCTGGATAATATTAAACCACCATCAGTCATGGGAGAAATGAGTATGACAAGCAGTGGCCTTTCTGATCTTTTATCAAATGGAAATGGTAATGGCAATGGAAAATGTTATATGAATGGAAAAAATCCTGTTGATCGAAGAAGAAATCTGAAAAGGATAAAGAAAGCTAATGGAAGCCACAGATTTGTATTTAAGTCAGTTTTGCAATCTAGAGACATTTCAAGGTCTGCTGAAAATTCTGATAAACCTTCTTCAATCACAGGGTCTATTGAAAATCTCAGTATGAGAAGCAGTGGTACATCTGAAATCCTTGATAACATTAATCCTCCTTCCGTAATGGATGATATTTCTATGACTAATAGTTGCACAAGTTTAAACAGCATAAATTCTGATATTTTAGAAAGTCGTTCTCAATCACTTGCTGATCCAAGGAGTGATTCTGAGATGTTCCAAAGGTTAAATGCTGCTGCTGCTATGGTACAAGTATATTCTAGAGAACTTTCTAATATTATGACAGGCAGTATGAAAAGTAGCTACAATTCTGATAATTTAGATCAAGTGAAACCACCATCAGTTTTCCAAGATATTGCTGAAGTTACAGTTGAAGATGGTACAGAAGTGGGATCTGATGCAATGATATCAGATTCTGAATTAGAAGAAGAGCTTCCTCATGATGATGAAGGTTCTGTTCCCTCAACAGAGACTGTTCATTCTCCTGTACACATTTTGAGTAAAACTGAACCTACAGATGGTAGTACAGAGAATTTAAATAGTTCATTTGAAACTGACAGTATTTGTAATATTGAAAGGCCTTATCACTCTGCAAAACGAATTAGCAGTTTAGCACTCACACCTCAAAATGCAAGTATAATAGATATGGACAGTAATACTGTGCAGCATTCCATTCACAGTTTAGCTCAGTCTGAAAATGCTATGAAAAACACAGCTGAAGAACTTAATTTAATCCATGGAGATACTGAGCAAATACCATTTAACCAGAGTGAAAAGGATAAAGAGTTAAATTTGAGGATATCTTCCTCTGTATCAGCACGCCGTGGCCCACGAATTGTTAAACCAATTAATAGAGAAACTATTCGACAGATGCAAGAAAAAAAAGGAAATGAAAAACAACCCAAATCAATACGAGGTAGATCATCTGTTACATCAAAAAGTGTGCAACGAGCTGTTATTCGACCTGGGGCCTCCTCAAAGCCTATAACTTCATCAAGAAAAAATCCACTGATTAATAATGTTCGACCTACCAAAACTTCAGCATTACGTGCCTCACAAAGTCAAAGACAAACTGATAGTAAATACATCAGTGGTCGTGTTTCACCTAGGTCTTTTCTCAGCAGGCCACCACCTGCCAAAATGTCTTCACACAGCTCTAAAACTCATGTTGTTTCAAGTACCAAATCAGTAGTCAGTGGAACTAATGATTGTCAAATGTCAAATACACAAAAACCTGCTCCTCCTGTTAAGCAAGGCACCTTTACTAAAGATGAACCAACACAAAATGCACCTGCGATATCTCCAATTAGTTCAAATGACATTCTTGAAGGTTGTATGATTAAATTACAAAATGATATGGGAGTATCAGATTTGCAGTCAACCAGTCAAGAAATTGTATCATCCAAATCATCTGCTTCAAAAACCATTATCCCTGTCAGTAATCATTCTACAAAAATGAATAACATTATCAAAATACCAGTATCTGATTCAGCAAAAGTAAAAAGAAGTTCAAGTAATTATAGCATTCAAAGAAATGTTAGTTTGCCATTGCAAAAAAAAGAGAGTTCAAAAGTGATGTTACGACCTTCTCCAAGTACTCAAAACTTTGGAGCTGAAAAAGACAATGGAAAGGCCTCTGGTAATTATTTTTTTTACATAATCATTATATTATGAGAAAATGCATATACAGGGTGGTTATAATTAAAGTTGACCTATTTAGAACACCCTCCATCTTAAACCATTCAGTGGATTGGCATTAAAATTGGTATAGAAAAGTATCCAAAGGATGCGGAAAAGGAATCTATGAAGGAAAAAAATACTTAAAATATGTCTGATGGGTGGTGCTTTTTAGCACAATACAGTAAAAGTAACCTGTGAAATGACCAACACGCAATACAAATGACATTTTCAATATTTAATAGCATTTAATGAATCAAAACGTGTCAAATGAACATTGTGCGAGCAATAACAGTAGGCTGACATTGCAGGCAAAAAAGGATTTTATACATGTGGACAGCTTGTAAAGAAATGTAACAAGCAAGCAGTTGTTAATAGTGTACAGGACGATGTAATGGATGTTGTTCAGTATGGCCACCATCGTTTACTTATAATAATTCATGGCCCTGTCACATGTTCTGTAACAGCCTTTTGGTACAGTTCGGCAGTGAGTTGCTCTAGATGTTTATTTTGTCACAACTACAGCAACACCAGTACCTTATATCGGCCGTTTTCATACAAGATGGTGGACCCTCACATGTTGCATGGTCGGTCAAATCTTTTTTTACTCTAACATTTCACCAATGAGCATTCTATCAACCGTTCTTTTATAAATCCTGGCCTTACATTCGCCCGGATCTCACTCTGTGCGACTTCTGGTTGTGGGGTCATTTAAAGAAATTGGTTTATTGTGGAGGTGTTGCTATGTCAGCCAAATTGAATGACTCCATCATGCTGCATGTGTGAAGCATCCAGAGCTCCATTGTCGAACACACTGTCCATTGACTTAAACTGTTATAAGTGAATGATAGCGGCCACATTGAGCAACATTCATTACATCGTCCTGTATGTGATTAACAGATGCTTGATTGTTACACTTCTTTACATGCTGTCTACATATACAAAATCCTTTTCCTCCATTGTATGCCTTCAGTGCTGGTCTATTGTTATTTCTCACACAACACTCATTTGAAGTGTTTCGATATAATAAGTGCTAATAAATGTTGAAATGTCATTTGTGTTGCACGTTGGTCACTTCATCTGCTGCTTTTGCCATATTGCGCTAAAAAAGTACCACCTATCAGCAGCTTTTTAAGTAATTTTTTTTCACAGATTCATTTTCCGCATCCTTTAGATAGTCTATATACCAATTTTGGTGCAAATCTACTAAACGGTTCAAGCTTCAAGGTGCTCTAAATAGGCAAAGTTTAATTATAACCACCTTTACTGTATACAATATGTAATTAGAAAGTTTTAAGATAGGTGGCACCACTGCTTAATTAAAAAAAGGCTAGGTTTGTTGCAGGTGTGAAAAGGGAAGCTTGTTTTGTCCTTAAAACATCCTACAAAAATTACCTATCTTTGTTCAGTAGAGAGTGACATTTTAGTGAATGAAGACATGTTTTCAGTTCTCAGCGTATTTTTGATTTGGTAAAATGAATGGAAACATGGAACAACGCGTTTGTGTCAAATTTTGTTTTAAAACCAGAGAATCTGCTTCAGAGACTTACAAACTTTTAAAAACAGCTTTTAGCAATAAATGTCTGAGCTGTTAAATGTTTTTATCTGATTCAATAGATTCAAATATGCCGCAAATCAATCGAAGATGACGCCCAGTCCGACCAACTTTCCACTTCAAAAACCAACGAAAACATCGTGAAAGTTTGCAATTTAGTAAGCTCTGACCATAGACTTACCACTAAGGAGATGGCTGTTGACCTAAATTTAAGTTTCTATGCAGTTCAGTCAATTTTAATGAAAGATTTAAACATGCATCGAATGTTCACAAACTTCATTCCGGAATTGTTGTCAGGCCAGCAGAAACAACACCGACTTGAAATATCTTAAGAACTTATTAATTGGGGTGAAACTGAACCAGATTTGTTAAATAGAGTAATTACAGGCGACAAATCATGGCTACGATCCAGAAACAAAAGCACAATTATCGCAATGAAAGGTTCCAAGTTCGCCACTACTGAAAACAGCATGACAAAGTCGTTCAAATGTAAAGACAGTGTTGGTGGATTTTTCGATTCTAAAGGTATAGTGCACCACGAATTTGCCCCTAGGGGACAGACAGTCAACCAGGAACACTATAAAAGTATCCTTCAGCGTTTGCAAGAAAATGTGCTGAAGAAAAGACGTGCATTCTGGCGAGACAAGACTTTGGTCCTCCACGACGACAATGCACTGGTACAGTGTGCGTTCTTGATTACGGAATTTTTGGCCGAATTCCTGTGCTTCCGCAACCTCCCTATCACCCTGATATATCTCTAGCTGGCTTCTACCTGTTTCCTAAATGGAAAGTTTAACTGAAAGGGAACCGATTTGACTTAATTGAAGACATCCAGGTAAATACGGAAAAGGTTCTTCACACCCTTAAGAAAAAATTCCCGTGAATGTTTCCAAAAGTGGAAACATCATTGAAGTCGATGTGTGTAGTCAGAAAGGAATTACTCTGAAGGAGATCCACCACAACAGCCTGTAGGTACTGTCATTTTGAAATTACAAGCCCAGTCTTAAAACTTTCCAATCACACCTTGTGTATGCATAGGGTGGACCATTTAAACTGATAATGTGAAATATCAGGGGAAAAAAAGCGGTGTACAAAAAAGAAAAAAAAAATTTTAACCAAAAGTTAACTGACTTTAAGGGCAAAAGTGATTTTTATTGTCTTTGTTTTATTTAAAGAATGTTTTCAAGGTTATTTGAAACCCAGGCTGATTTTCTTACAGGAAAACCTGTGTTTTTTATTCTTATTCCTAGTAAAAAAATTAACAACTTTTGTATGGTGTATGTTTTAGTGCATAGTTTCACAGATATTTGAAAAGTAAACTTGAATAGAGAAAGTCATGCCGTATCGCAGACAACAAATTTAATTGATCAATTACTCAAAGAAAAGAATGATTTAAAAAAGAATGAATGAAAGAAATAAAAAGAATGAAAGAAAAGAATGATTACTTTGATGGGACATGGACCCACAATCTCTTGGTTTCTGGTCAAGTGCTTTACCATTAAGCTACAGGTGTCAGACATTCTTCTCCTTGTGAGAGTATATAAGGTGTTACTATGGACAAGTTCGCAATTACTAGGGCAGTGCTTGGACTGCTTTTTAAACTGAAGCGACAAGTCAAAGAAGCCAAAAATCCGATAGGTGAGACTGACATTGATATTTTTTTTTATTAAAGTAGAACGACTTTCACCATAGCCAATGATATGGTAGTATTAGATGATGAATTACGTGCAAAGAAAAGTATGATATATCAATCCCTGGGACACAAACCCACAATCTCTTAGTTTCCTGTCAAGTGCTTTACCATTAAGCTACAGGCGTCTTGTTATTTTGGTCTAAAAATCAGTCTAAGCACTGCCTCACTAATTACAAACTTGTCCATAGTAACACTTTATATATTCTCGTAAGAGGAAGAATATCTGACGCCTGTAGCTTAATGGTAAAGCACTTGATCTGAAACCAAGAGATTGTAGGTTCGTGTCCCACCTGGGGTAGATAAATCATTGTTTTCTTTGCAAATAATTCATCATCTAATACTGCAACATCATCAGCTTTAAGGAGAATTATTCTATTTTAATAAAAACTAATCTAATATTTAAAAAATGAAACAAATTATATATGCAGTGCTACACTATACACACAAAGATACATCATACATGTGATTAATTGTTAAAGTCATCCCACCGATTTATATTCTCTAGAAAAATGAAATAACGCACATGATACTAATTAGCACCGAAGGAAGACATCTTGCTACAATCATTTAGCTTATTATCTACTTCCATCATACCACCATCATTCCATTAGCCACCAATTTAATACAAATCATATAAAAGTTCACACTTAAGTGTTAAGGTACATTGTTTTATTATTTTCATATAAAAGGTTAAACACTGGTAAAATAGCAATGAAAAAGATCACCTAAGCTTTCAGACGCGTCAGCAGCAGTCCTTCATCAGGAGTAAGGAGGACTGCTGCTGATGCGTCCGAAAGCTTGAGTGATCTTTTTCATTGCTATTTTACCAGTGTTTAACCTTTTGTATGTAAATTTCCTCCCTGGTACCCTGTATTTTATTTCTGTTTTATTATTATTAAACATATGGCCAACATATTATATTTTTATGCATTTTTTTAATTTGTAGATAATATGGATCTGTTTTGTATGTAGAGGCTTTTAGTTAGGCTTTGTAAATTTGTAGTTATTAATGAATTCAAAACTCCTGAATCAGAACTTTTTAAATTACTGAAAATTCATGGTATTACACACTTACACCTGATTAATGGAAGTTATGGTATTTTTATTCTGGTGTAATTCCCCAAATATAATAAATATAATGAACACACATATTTGGTCATTATTTTTTTACAGTAATGCTTGATAACGAATTTCCTTTAAAATTGTGAGAAAGCTTAAAATTTACCTAAACTCATGTTTATTTGTTTTTATTATGCTAAAATCATAATTACATATATTGCATTAATATCCAAAGTCAGGTTGCATAAAAAATACATTTAATCCAATGCCTATAATATATAACAGTATATGGGATATTGTTGTATATATCTGATATGTTATATATTTGAAGTATTAAGAGTGTTTTTCATTTCTTTATTTAGAATGTAATGGTTCAAAAACGGCCACCTATAGTCGAAATAGTTTATCCTCCTTGTCTTCCAGCAGTTTAGTATTGAAACGTACAAGCTCACAAAAAGAAGCAACAAGCAAAATTTCTTCAATTTGGAAGAAAAGTGAGAGCAGTTCTTCTGCGAATAGTCCCATTGCTGATAGTCCTTTAAGTGAAAGACTATCTGTAGCTCCTATGGCAAAAACTAAACAACTTGCTCCTAAAACCACTGCTACTAATCCGTAAGTTCTGTCATCTTTTCTTTTTTCCCTCCATTTCATTACATTGAATGAATTCAAAGTGAGGACAGTTTGTTATATAATAAAATAGATAAATACGTATATATACATAACTTCTCACAAAAAGTATGGCATCACTTTCACATGATCATGAAGATGCATAATTGGAAGTACATAAAATTAATTTTACGAAACAAAAACATAGTTTAATGAAAACTACACATCTGAGCTACAGACAGATGGACTTATATAAATATACAATATTTGACTGAGATACATAAGAAAGTATAACAACATATGTAGCAAATAATTATAGAATCAACTATGCGCTTCAGGAAAAAATTATGAAATCAACGTAAAGTTTGCAAATGGAACTTAGTAATAATATGTTTCTGAATATTCAAATTCGTTTGGTAATAATAAAAAGGGGTAGTTGCAGCTATCAATTAGCAGTGTTATGCTATTTCTGTAGTAAGAGCATGGCACCTAAAATGAAATTATCGATGGAAGCAAAGAATAGACTTGTTAGACATGTTAAAGAAGGGGTATCGGCAAGAGGTGTGGCAAAAGATGTTGTTCACAGTTGGTAGTCTTGAAGATTTGGTATGAGTATGAACGAAATGGGGAATGGTTATAAAAAGTCAGCATACCAGTCGCCCAAGGAAAACTTCAAAGTGTGAGGGCAGAAAATTAAACAAAATATTCTTTCAAAACCGTAAATATATAATGAAACAAATGAAGAAGTGGGTGGAAGCCAGTGTTTATGTATATAACAGAATGGTTCAGCTGTCCAAAGGAAGCTGGATTTTTGTCCTGGTAGGCAAAACAAAACTATCCAAACTGATCCAACAACTATCCAAAAGAAAAGATGTTTGCAGTGGGCCAAAGAAGAGAAATCATGATCTGTAGATGATTGAATGGAAGTAATATTCAGTGATGAATCACAGAGTTGCATTGGTCATGGAGATGATGCTACAACATTTGACTGATGATGTGCCAATGAACCATAATAAGGATAACTACCTAAAAATCTGTCAAATTTCTCAGTCACTCATGATGTGGGATTGCATGTCAGGTAAAAGACCAGCTGGCAAGCAATCATGACAATTGCAGTCAATGCACAGGTGTACATTGATATTTTAGAGGATGTTTTTATTCATTCGATTAAAAGGGTAGTTTTTTTTGTCAGTGATGAGATCATATTTCAGGATGATAATACCTCAAGTCACAGGGCCAAAACTGTCCAGAAATTCCTTAAAAAATCACATATAATCACAGTTACGTGGCTAGCAAACATCCAGATCTAAATCCCATTGAGAATATGTGATGCAAATTGAAGAGACTAGTGCACAGGTGAAGACTATACTACAAATCTGATTTAGTGATTGCTATTCGGGAATGTTGAAGAGAGTTTGATAGTAACTATTGTTTTTCATTCGTAAAATCAATGCCACAAAGAATCCAGGCTATAATCAAAGCTTGTGAAGGGGTTAAAAAGTATTAAAAGCTGCTATATACTGTATCTTGTGTGGGCTGGTTCCATACTTTTTTCCTGGGATGTGAAGGTGATCCCGTAATTATTTCTTTCATATGTTATACCTACTTATGTATATGAGTCTGATAGTATATGTTTATTTATGTGTCCTTTCTGTAAACACATAGCTCAGACATGCAGTTTTCAATAAACTACATTTTTGTTTTTTCTAATTCATTTCCATTGGTTTTATGTACTTCCAATTATGCACCTCCATGTTGATGTATCGGTGATTCCATAATTTTTATGAATAGTTGTGTGTGTGTGTGTGTGTGTACGCGTGCGTGTATATATCAGGGATGTATACTCAATATGTGCTAGTTGTGTGCAGCACACCTAAATAATTCCAAATTAAATTTTCAATTATTATTAAAGGAATATAAAACAAAAATATTTTTTTAATAAAAGAGAGAGGGAGAGTTTCGTCTATTTTCTGAATTTCAATGAAACACAATATTTTTATTGTAATAAATAAAGCAAATGTGTAATACTTTTGTCAAAGTGCCAGAAGAGGAGCGAGAACTGCACCAAAATGGTGGTCTGTCGTGAATATGTCAACCACAAAGGTGAACTATTCCTTCACCACCCATTTATGACCACCACCCGTTTCCATAATTTTGTTCCCTGACACACATGTAGCACAGAACTCTGCCTCCTAATGTTTCCTCATGGCCGGATAGTTGTGCTGTAACACAAAACCATAGTCTACATTCATCATTCTATTTTAAAGGCAATTTAATATAGACTGCAAATATTTGAACGCTGTAAATATTTGTGTCATATTTGTTTTATTGCGGTGAATAGTGTTGATGATTTGTTAATTAGACCTTTTTCTACGTGCAGTTTCGAAAAGAAATTACAAATTCGTAAAGATGGAAACCTGGCTTCCATTGCCAACTCATTTTGCAAACATAAGGAACAAATGAATATACGAGACATTTTTCAGTTTCACAATATGAAAAAGTACAGAGGTTAACTAGTTGTGAAACAAAGTCTATGCTCTTTTGTTGGCCATGTTTGTTATTTTCTAAAGAGAATAGCGTTTAGAACAAACGTGGGTTCTCGGATCTTGATCATTTTACAATTTCGCAACAAAGGTACAAAATATTTCAGTCACATAGAAATTCTTTTTTAAATATTCGAATTTTCAGTAAACAGAGAATTGACACACTAATAGACAAACAACAACAGATTGAGATAAATTAACATAACGAGAAAGTAAAAAGTGATAGAGTGTTATTAAAACGATTTACTGACGCAATATGTTATCTAGTAAACCAAGAGCTACCTTTACGTGGCCATGATGAGTCAAAATATTCGATGAATAAAGGCAACTATATCGAACTTTCAAATTTAATTCGAGAATATGACCCTCGACTAGAGATAATCATTCAGATGCATCGAGCATGTTTCAAGGAA